>JASJET010000074.1:4430000-5030000 GCA_034092305.1 Diaprepes abbreviatus
TACATAGACCTTGAAATTTTTTATTTTTAATAATTTCGTACCGTTCCGGGGTATTTTCAGATGTTCGATATGGGGATTTTAAGTAGACAGTTCATATATATATATATATATATATATATATATATATATATATATATATATATATATATATATATACGACCAAAATTGATAAAGATCGGGGTTGATGATAGAGAACTATACATAATTTCAAGACTATATTAAGGTCTGTAAATATCTTAAAAAATGGGACAAGGATGTATACTATCATCCCTATTATTAATTGTCTATTCGGAATAAATATTTAAGGATGCCTTAGAAAATGACATAATGGTTATTGCAAATAATTTAGAAGATCTGAAACAACAAATGACCCTTGTGGTGAACACAAGATAAGAAAGCGTCCTCAATCTTAATATAACTAAGATCAAAAACATTAACAGTTATCTCCTGATAATTCCATAACGAATACAGAGAGTAAACAAACACACTTATTTAGACATGGATAAAGGGGATCACTCATTCTTATGATGAATCTTGAATTCAATGAAAAAGTACTACGTAGAATCAATAAAAATGCAGAAATCGTAACTACGGTACAGACATGAAAACTTTATTATAACGAGAAGAGATATAGTTTATTAGAACGAAAACTGCTATCAAAGAAAAACGCAAACTAGGCCGAAGAATAATCTTTTGGCCAAAAAACCTTAGATTATTATTTTGGTGTTAACGATTTGATTTTTCGAGCTACTATTAACAAAGTTTTGTTAGATCACATTCGGAACTGACAAGCACCCCAAGAAGAAGAGAAAAAAGGAGGATAATTTAAAAAATGAATTTTGGACAAAGAACAAAGAAGCTGAAAACTAAAGTTATTTTTCAACTCCTTATTTCAACTTTATCCAGCATCCATAGAATAATAACGAGCCATATTCATTACTTTCTTTATCAAGTGTACCCTGTCAGTGTCACAGCATGTTAAAAAGAAGTAGGCTAACCGCGCAGGCAGCCATGTCGGTCGGACAGCCGTAAATTAACGACGTGTAAATTAAAAGAGTGTAGAGCCGAACCGAAACGAAAGATCTCGCCGAGGATATGTAAATTAGACAGCTCTTGTTAAAGAGCGCCGTTGAAAATAAACGAATGGAGTGTCATAACAATTATTGTTTGTTCATAATTCAAGAAAAAGTGAAATGCAAAAAGGGGAAGTGACGTCGAAACATAGTTATTACCGTAAAAAAATTTATATGTGTAATTTGTAGTTTGGATCTTCGGTGGGTGGGCAAACGCTTTCTTTATCTATTTAAAGGCAAAAATTTGCCAAATTAACAACCATTGCCATGTGTAACATTGAGTCGGCAAGAAAGTATTTTTGGTTGTCACGTATAGAGAATGCTATATATGTTTTGAAGGACTTCTATCAGTGTTATGGTTTTTTTTCTTGTGACGAATCGATAACCAAATTTGTCAGGAGGGTAAGGTGCGTATTACAAACTAACCTAAATGGTAGAAATTTGTTTAAGGCGCTCAACACGTACGCTTGCTCTGCACTTAGCTACTCTTTTGGATTGTAAAATGGAGCCAGACGGACATCCAAAACCTTCAAAGAAAAATAAGAACAGTCTTAACAAAAGCACAAAAATATCACCCTCGGAATACTATTGAACGTATAATGCTTCCAAGACATCAAGAAGGAAGAGGATTGGTGGATATTGGTAAGCAATCCGATCAACAAATAATAAACATCGAGAAATATGCGAGTCAGACGATTCAACTCCGTTACAGCTGAGAGAACAGGGTATTACTTCTCACCACCAAACAGACCAAGAGAAGTTACAAACCTGGCTACAGAAACCACTTCATTGACGGCATCTAAATGAGATCAATCAAGTCGACAGCTTAGCGTCAAACTACTGGTTGATTTCAGGACAGATGTTTACGGAAATGGAGGGCTTCTTGTTATTCCGACGAAGAACTATCGAAAGTTCATGATCAGAGCTCCCTCAATAGAAAATTACCAATGTAAATATGGCTGTCGAACATCAGAAACAATTCAGCACATAACTGGAGGATGCCAAGCATTTTCCGCAACCGAGTATAAGGAAAGACATGAATCCTCTGGTAAGATACTCCACCAAGAGTTAGCAGATAAGTTAAACCTACTGCAGGTTGGAAAAATGCCTTATTACAAATACAATCCAGCGCTTATTCTTGCCAACAACCAGTTCAAGTTATATTGGGACCGAACAGAAAAAATTTCCCGACGAACTACACTAATTGACATTGCTGTACCTAACAACAACAACCTAAGGCCAAAATGCAACTAGAAGATCGCTAAATAAAGAGATTTGGAGGTGCAAATTCGAAGACAATGGGCAATGAACTCACTCCAAATCGATATCATTTGTATAAATAAGAATTTATCTCAGACGAAAAACATTCAAAAAATCTCATAACTTTACATTTGTTTACATTAAGAGTTAAAAACATTATTATCACACCATGTGACTAGAAAATCTAGCTCTCGTTAAATACAAACACAATCATCTAACGAGGAAACAATTGCAAATAGTTTTAAATCATCAGCATCTAAAAGGTAATGACAAAATTTAAAAACACTTGTAACATCATTAAAAAACACTAAAAATAAAATTGGATCTAAATGAGACCCATGGGGGACTCCAGATAACACCAGGATCTCCCTTGAAATTTCATCACACAATTCAACAGACCGCGTACGCCAAGAGAGATATGAGGCAATACATTTTAAATATGGACTACACAAACCGAGACACTCGAGCTTGTAAACCAGCAACTTGTGGCAAACACTATCAAAGGCTTTTGTCAAATCAGCGTATATAGAGTCCACTTGATACCCTGCCTCTACACCTCTAACCAAAAAATATCGACAAACAGCCAGATTGGTAACCGTTGACTTTCAACTGTCAACAACTGGAGTGATACCAAAGAACTTCCTGCAGAATATCAAGGGATTGGGCCTTAGTAAGCATCTGTATTAACCGATGTAGAAAACAGTTCTCCTGGCAACCATCCGAAAGTTCGTAGGAAATACAGCAGACCACATCACCTAGGACCCGATAACATGGAAAGAGTTCTCACAGAGCTTCATACTTTTGGTATCATTGTGTACCTGGTGTGAGTCAATATTCCCTGGAGGGAGTGCGAAACCATTTGGCTTGAAATCATAAAAGCTGAATAGCTTATTATTTTGGATTAAATATTTTAACAAAAAATTGTAGTATTTGCAGAGCAAGATGTGAAAATGCTTCAATATCTTAAAACAATTAAAATTAATTGGTTATCGGATTATTTTAATTTAAATTGACTTAATATATACTTCATAAATCAGAAGCTGTTGTCAGTGGTGGTATGAACCGATATTCTCGAAAATATATCTCTGCACTATTTATTGCAGTGCATCCTGTATAATATTTAACTTTTGCGTCTAAAACGATCCCGTCATCTTCCATCCACAGATGAAATAAAATAATATTTCTAACATGAATATAGATCTCTGTTCTTTGGTTTCGTGACCAGGCCACACAGCTTTGTCAAAAGAACGGTCGACACGACTTTAAGGCAACCGGGAGGCGACGACATTCGTTTTGACTTATGCCTTCGCCGTGAAACCGCCTGGTTTTCGCCGCTGCGGCTGAACGTATTTTACCTGCTGCTGGCCACGATTTATGATCAGATATGATTTACTGCTGAAGGCTGAATTGAAAGAAACACGAAGTAGACAATAAGATAGAAAATAGTTAGGATGTGTTTGAAGCAAATATTTATTTATGGGAGTCATGTTTCTTATTTCTGATAAGTTTTTATATGTTGAAATATATCTAGATTTTACAGAAAATCATTTAGGAGATGTTATATTCTACAAAATTGTTTTTGGGAGGTTAAAAGTTGAGTAGAATCCAGTTTTTGGATTTGTATTGCCTTAGTTTGTTTTGTTGCACGATCTTCAGAAAACTACAGGTAAACATACTCTGAAAGATGATTATTCAGATATCACCACGTGTACAGGGTATCCAATTTTCAAGAATTTTGAAGAGACTATTACAATATTATTAAAAAAACACACTTGCTTTTTTCGCGAAACTACTTTTTGTTAAACAAAAGATACAACAAACAAAATGTTCCGTATCTTAGTTAATATGTAAGTAATTGAAATAGTAAAAACGGGTTATTGTAGAGTTTTTTAAGTAAAATTCACTAGCGTTCTTAGTAGGCACCAGATTTTGAGTATAGACCAAGCTCTCAAGGCCCTTGTAATATATTACAATTTAAGAGTTGAATGCAATTTTTATTATATACTAGACTTCATATATCCCCAAAATACAAACAATGTCTAACCTTATTATGTAAAAAAAAACATAAATAAACCAAACGGAACACTGAATGAAACGTTTTATTTTAAGTATTGTTGGAAATGGTTGTCATTTTCCCTGATACAGAATTGGTACATTTCTTCAATTTCTCTCACGGCATCTGAAATAATAACAAGTTTGTGTTACAGTAACTGAAAAGTCAAATTTGTTGCATTGCAACGTTCTTCTACTGAACGATATTACTTCTATAAATCATGTTTTGTAAAAGGTCCCCTAAGAAAAAATCCAGAACACATAGATCAGTCGATTTAAGGGGTTAAACAACAGGCTCGTTGGTACCAATCCATCTCATTACCTGAAAATTGAGACTCGATATACTGTCTTGCTGGTATAATGGGTCATTTTACTTCGCGAAGGGGACATTTCCTAGCAATCCAGATATTACTTCTTCTAAAATTTCTAGATAGCGGTTTGTTGTGAGGCTCCTGTCAAATTCTGTATAATATAAATACCGGGCTGTTGCTCCTCAATGCTCATTCAGTGATCTAATCTCGTGGAAGATGCCTCGTGTAATCGTAGGCGAAACGTCGGATAATAATTCCAATTTGACACGATCTAAACCCAAGCACCTTGATTTTCAATATTCATATATATAATAAAGAACGAAAACTTTCACGGCTTTGGTATCCCCGTAGAAAAAATCTGGTGAAGTTAAATTCAGAGATCTCGGGGACCAATTTTGAAATCTGTCTCTCCCAATCCACCTGTTTCGAAGATTGGCATTTAAAAGTTACCGAACCTCGCGATGATAATGAGGCTGAGCTCCATCCAGTTGAAGCCACATAGTTGTTCTAATATTTAACAGGACACCTTGTAATAACATTGGAAGTTGGTGCAAAGGAAAATCGCGAAACATCAAACCATTTAAAGGTCCTTTAAAAAAGTATGATTCAGTATGGACCCAGTATTCCTTCCCACACTTTAACCGACCACCTATCTGTATTCATGCGGATTTGAATAAGAATAGTAATGGAAGTTGTGTCCATTCACGAAATCATTGTTATGAAAAGTACATTCATCACTAAACAACACATTATCAAAAAAGTGTTCATTTTCTGCCACTTTATTTAACACCCATAAGCAGAATTCAGTTCGATTGTCAAAACCATTTCGGTGAAATTCTTGACACAACTGGATTTTATAAGAATGAAATATCTATTGGTTAAGAATCCTTGAAACACTTGCTTGGCTAATTTTCGGATATATCATTCTGACTAATATTAGAATTTTCGATCACTGAACCAAGTACAGTAAAAACATTTTCTTCATCTTCAATGAAAGGTTTCCTTATAATAGGTTATTTATAACTGACACTTCCACTTTCCCCAAACTAGTTTCATAGTCTCACAAAAACGCCTGGTTTAGGATGGTTTCTTTCAGGAGATCTTTGAGCATAAACTCGAGAAGCCAACAAACAATTTTGATGATATTCTCCAATACATTAGAACATCTATTCAAAAAACACAAAATGGTGCAGAAAACGATTATTTGACGTATTCTGTAAAAACGTGAAGACTTAGCTATAGAACACCCTTTATATTATTCGATAGGTATTTACAAGGCACATTTTCTGGTAAGTTAGAAATTAGAGCATTCTTTTTAATTTAATCAAGTTATTGCCACTTAAAGTTCTTATTTGATTCGTTTTAATTTTTAGACATCCTGTGTAATATAGCAAGTTTATTATAATTGAGATATAAAATATGATTTATTGCTACACTTCACTGTAGATTTCGAGTACATAACTGAAATACTTCTTAAATATGTGAAACATGAAAATTAGGTTAGATTTTGCCAAAATTCAGATTATTTAAAAATCCTTAAGGTTTAGGACCTTATTAAAATAGGCACTTATTTTGATCGGAGAATCCAAAAATGCAATAATATACAGGAGGTTGTATTTAAAAAAAAAACTTTTATACTTCCACAGCTTTTGGGACACCCTGTCTAATATGAAAATAATTTTAGAAAGTAACTCTATTAGACCCCATATATCTCAAAAGTAAAACTTGCTGAAAGTCACGTATTTTGGCCGCAGTATTCCGTGCCGTATAGCGTGAATAATCCTGTATATATCAAATTATTACTTACTAAAAGTTAATTTTCATTTTATTTCATAACCACTTTTATAAACTGAATTTATACTCTACCATTATAGTTTAAGAGTTTTACATGACAAATCTTTGTTAACCCCAAAATCTCTTCTTTAACGACATGTCTACGTAAATCATAATTTTTACACCACAAATCATCAACAATACATTTCAGTTCAATTACTCGGTTATTGAAATGAACATACGCATCTGCTGAAGTGAAATTTTCTTCTAATTTACATATTTTTGTTCATTCAGTAAATTTCGACGCCATTTTTTACTTTTCAGACTAACAAATTTACCAGCATCTTTACCTTGAGATACTCGAATATTATGAGTAAACATTTTATTATTTTGTAAACTTATTTATTATAAAAGAGTAAGGTGGACTTCCTTAAAGATAAAGCAGTAAAAATACAACGTTGCCAAATTGCACACTAGTAACGACCAGCTAATTTAAATGCACACTAGTAACGACCAGCTGATTTAAATGCATCAGATGAAGTTGGCTATTTAAATTTTTTTATGATTTTTTTGGTTCAATGAAAAATACCTTAAAAACTCCTTTTTTTCAAATTATATTATTTTTTATGAGTATTTCAATTTTTTTTTGTCAAATATTGGGTACTATACTTCATTTGACTCATGTGCAGCGAAAGAGGTCTCCTTACTGAAACCGGCTAAAAATTTTGCGAATTAAAACCTTTTTTTAGAAATTTTTCAGTTTTTAACCTCTTTAGGAATATATTTATGTGACCACCACCGAGAAATCATCATCAAAGAATTTCAGTCCTATAAAATAAGTAAATCTCCATTAAAATAATATATATATATATATATATATATATATATATATATATATATATATATATATATATATATATATATTTCGAATTTAAAACCTCCTTTTTTATAAATTGGTTAATAATTTTATCGACGTTAATATTTAAGTAAAAATTGACAAAAACGTAATCCATGAGAAGCGAAGTATCAACAATACTTTTTCCTTGAACTGCCGTGTTATTTTAAACAGTAGCCAAACCAAACGTTCGCATTCACGAATCAGAGACCAATTTACATGTTTCTCCAACGATGAAACATAAACTGTTTAGTGAAATTTACGTGGTCTCTTTGTCGACAAAAAGCCATTGTTTGTTAATGTGGAAACAAAGCGAGTACGAGTGTGAATCGCACTGCGACTTGCTGCTTCTACATTGTCTTGGTGTTCGAACAATAATTGCTTTTGTACTTCTAGATGAATGTCTTGCACGCATCAAGTGCTAGAACATTTTCTTTTAAACACATGAGAAATTTATGGTTAAACTGGATTTTAGCTTTATTTACTGAATCATTTTACATTGTTTGTTAATGAAGAAATAAAGTTACGGCTGTAATAGTAATCGCTACTGTACTTCTTAACATAAGATACACGTTTCCAGTTATAGAATACTTTATTTTATGAGCTAGAAGAACTGGAGTTGGAAACTGAAATGGAAAGTTGATTTATCCTCAATTTTAACGTAATCTCAGAAAGATTTTTTAGAATTATAACTTTCATCAAAATTATAGGAATAGAAAAAATAAAACTGTTCGTTTAGTTTTGAAACAAAATAATTTATTGATCTATGATGATGCTCTAACTAATCTTTAAAAACTCTATATTTCGACTATTCTATTTTTACAATTGTTTGATTTATGGCCCAAAAAAATTAAATTGAGCTTAGGCTGAATCTGCTATTATTATTATAGACATAAAAACAATATTCCATATAGTATTTAA
The DNA here is from genome assembly GCA_034092305.1 of Diaprepes abbreviatus. NCBI lineage: Eukaryota > Metazoa > Arthropoda > Insecta > Coleoptera > Curculionidae > Diaprepes > Diaprepes abbreviatus. The sequence continues at coordinate 4,438,286 of JASJET010000074.1, forward strand.
TAAATCCAACATGACACTACACCCGATAGCCTTTTGAACTAAGCCCCAAAAACCATTCCCTTAGGGCTTATAAACTCTGGGAGAAGTTGCTTCTGCTTCGGACGTTATCATCCTGCAGGGCGGGCAGAGTTATCGCGAGAGAAATAAATCACATTTAACTATCTAGCAGCGCCGCGGCAAAAATATGGCTACCCACTTCGCGAAAACGAAAAATAATGGCCAAAACTTGGGGATATATAACCTGGAGGACATAAACTCGACTTTAAATATTATGTGACTGGGTAAGATAAATGTCATAATGGTATGAAAATTACCCTGACATCCGACCTAACTATAGTGTAGTATATTAACAAAAAACGGATAGTCAAATTAACACCCACACTAATCTTGCCCAATTGACCAAACAAGGCCTACAAGCTTTGCTGGCATAAATTGGATATATATATATATATATATATATATATATATATATATATATATATATATATATATATATATATATCCAATTTATTCACCAAACGTAAAACTATATGCAACTCCGCGTGTGAATGAAGTAAAATGCGAACAGTGAATGCAATGCAAAAATAGTTGTACGTTTGCTGAATGTGATTTCAGCACTACAACAGCATGATGTGGATATAACCACTGTTATTGCATCTCACACGGAGGAATCCGTGAAAGTCGCATAAACATATATACGCCATCCGGCGGGAGGTCGGCGAAGCCGCGTTCAGTGATGCATGCTTCCTTCCGATCTGTCCTTTGCACAGACAGGTTCATGTCGGTACCCTGATGAGTCTAGTGGGAGACAAAACATGTACCTCTGTCGTACCACTGTAGCGGACGGGGTAAGTTTTTTAACTTTCTTCTCGGGGTGGTGGTGCAGGTAGGCCACCATCTCGATGGTGGTGGAATAGAATGAATTGTGTTTTTCAGCAATTTATTCAAACTGTGCAACTTCTAACATAGAAAGTTATGTATATATATATATATATATATATATATATATATATATATATATATATATATATGAAGTAAAATGCGAACAGTAAATGAAAACTTCTCTCCATCATATCCTTTCTGTGTTAGAGGTTGCACAGTTAGAATAAATTGTTATAAAACGTAATTTATCCTATTCCACCACCATCGAGATGATAGCCTACCTGTACCACCACACCGAGAAGAAAGTCAAAAATTATTATCGAGCGAACTTTTTTTTCTCTCGTAGACGCCATACAGTGAGCTTTGAAAATGGTGAAAGAGATTTCACCGAACCGTATATATATATATATATATATATATATATATATATATATATATATATATATATATATATATATATATAGATATATAATGTTCTTTTATTTTGTATTTAATAAAAAATCAAAAACAATTTGACGTTTCGCCCTTTATTTAAGGATTCTTCAAAAATTTTTGTTTTTTTTTATTTATTGATCTTCCTGTAAAACAAATATGTCAAACATTCAAATTCAAAAAGAGTTGGAAACAGATCCAAGTGTTTACATCTAAGTAAAAAAATCCGTCTATTTTTTTTGAGCGGCCAGTTTAGTGTATGTTCTTGACATTTCTTTAAGATGCTTTACTACGTGTGACCCACGTGATTCTTCTATTTCTTCATAAAATGTTATAATGGATGTGGCTTTTAGTTGCTTCAACCCAAACTATTAATATTATATTATCCAGATTCTTGAACCATAGATTATATCATTTTCTTTTTATTTTGTCTTTTCTTGGGTTTAGGTTCTTTATTTAATAAAAAGTCAAAAACAATTTGACGTTTCGCCCTTCATCTTTTTATCTGGAAAATATAATATTAATAGTTTGGGTTGAAGCTACTAAAAACCACATCCATTATGACATTATATGAAGAAATAGAAGAATCACATGGGCCATACGTAGTAAAGCATTTTAAAGAAATATCAAGAACATACACTAAACTGGCGGCTCAAAAAAATAGACGGATTTTTTTACTTAGATGTAAACATTTGGATCTGTTTCCAACTTTTTTGAATTTAAATGTTTCACATATTTGTTTTACAGGAAGATCAATAAATAAAAAAGAAAACAAAAATTTTTGAAGCTGCCTTAAATAAAGGGCGAAATGTCAAATTGTTTGTCACTTTTTATTAAATAAAGAACCTAAACCCAAGAAAGGACAAAATAAAAAGAAAATGATATAATCTATGATTCAAGAATCTGGAAAATATAATATATATATATATATATATATATATATATATATATATATATATATATATATATATATATATATATATAGCGTAATGATACAAATCTAATCCAACTATAGTAAAAGTTATTAACAATCCTGAGCCACGGTGACAAACCTAAGCCTGTATATTGGCTTGGAATTGTTTTGCGTGAATTTTTTTGGAAGGTTTCGTTATTACCAACTTCCCTTGGTATCAAAAACATGCTAATGGATGGCACTACCAGTCAAACTGCGAATTTTACACAGTAAATCCCCCAGCGATCAGTTATGACTATTTTTATAGTGGATTAGAATCGTATTATTCTTGAATAATTTAGTTCCTTCATTTCTCGACAGAGGCGCTTAATCGGCCTTGTAAATATACGGCCCAAATCTGTATATGAAAGGCAATTATCTCAATTCTGAGCCAATAGATGTGGCAACAGTGATCTTTTATTTGTGTTGTTCGGCAATAGTATTATTCAAAGCCGGTGTTTGTGTTGGTTGTAAAATGTCTTCGAGATGTAAACGATTGGTGGCTTTATGCCAAAAAAACGGTAAGCCATTTTTTGATAACCTACTTTTACTTTATTGTGTAAAATATTTGGGCATAGACCATAGTAATTTTAATAAAATAAAAATATTAACTTTTTCATTTTTAAATATTTGAGAATGAACCAGTGTTAAATAAGTTTGGAGCAGGTGCACTTCAGTTTTTCGCTATTTCTTTTATTTTTACGACTATTTGCTCGAACTTATAAACGTTTTTTTTTTAATTGTTAACCAAGTTCAATAAAAGAGAAGGTTCTCAATTTGATGTGTATATATTTTAAGATAAATTTTAAATAAATTTACCTATTGTAAAGATGTAAATTTTTTAATTTTGGGGAATTATGGGGGAACAATTTGTTTTATTAGATTTCTCCATATTCCGATATCGGCAATCATTTCCTTGTCATCGGAAATCCCAACAACTATTAAAAAGCGGCATTTTTCTTTATGGTTTGGGGAAAATTTAAAAATAAATTTATTCCGAAACGGCTGCACCGATTTGAATGAAATTTTTTACGTTATGTAAAGGAAGTTGCTGCGGTGGTCCCATATTTTTTTAGATGAAATTGGTGCAGTAAAATCCAAGATGGCGCTTACAATATGGCGGTCAAAAAAATTAATTTTGTCAGATTTTCTCCAAAATTGGTATGGAGGAATTTTCGGGGTTGTAATCAACGAATCTAAAATTATTTTTAAAAAATTCAAAATGGCGGATCCAATGTGGCGGACAAAAAAATTTAATTTAGTCCGATTTTTTCCGAAATTGGTATGGGGGAGTTTTCGAGGTTGCACATAACGAATCTGATATTATTTAAAAAAAAATCAATATGGCGGATCCAATATGGCGGACGAAAAAATCAATTTTGTCCGATTTTTTCCAAAATTGGTACGGGGGAGTTTTTAAGGTTGCACATAACGAATCTGATATAATTTTTTAAAAGTTCAATATGGCGGATCCAATATGGTGGATGAAAAAATCAATTTTGTTCGATTTTCACCAAAATTGGTAAAAGGGAGTTTACGGGGTCGCATATGACGAATCCAAAATAATTTTTAAAAAATTCAATATGGCGGATCCAATATGGCGGACGAAAAAATCAAGTTTGTCCGATTTTCTCCAAAATTGATACGGGGGAGTTTACGGGGTCGCATATGACGAATCTAAAATAATTTTTAAAAAATTCAATATGGCGGATCTAATATGGCGGACGAAAAAAATCAATTTAGTCCGATTTTCTCCAAAATTGATACGGGGGAGTTTTCGGGGTCGCATATGACGAATCTAAAATAATTTTTAAAAAATTCAATATGGCGGATCCAATATGGCGGACAAAAAATCAATTTTGTCCTATTTTCTCCAAAATTGGTACGGGAGAGTTTTCGGGGTCACACATGACGAATCTAAAATTATTTTAAAAAATTCAATCTAGCGTATCCAATATGGTGGATATAAAATTAATTTATTTTCTTTAAATATCGATTTTTGGAAGGTTTTGGGGCCTATATTTCCAACCTAAAATTAATTTGAAATTTAAGATAGTGGATTTTCAATGACAGACTAAATATTCTTTTGACCCAATTTGATTGGTATTTGGAAAAATCTAAGAACTAAAGAATTTTTAGTGGTTCATTTTAGGGTGATTTACAACTTTGGATAAAATGGGTACTTTTTTGACAGTTTGGAGTCATTGCGAGGTACACTAATCTCGACTAGTACTTAGTTCAAATAATTTATGAATGTCATAATGAATTCTAAAACTAAAAATAGAAAAATAAAATTTTTATTAAAAAATTGAACCGACTTCTAAAAGTGCGCTAAAAAGTGAAAAATAACCATAAATTTTTATATGAAATTGAACGTTTTGAAGTCGGCGCCAAATTATTTGTACAAGAAATAAATAACTACTAATATATACAAATTATGGTAAGAAAGCAAATACAAATAAAGTATTTTTAATCTGTTTATGCAAATCACATCTTGTCAGGTATTAGTTTGGCGCCGACTTCAAAAAGTTCAATTTCATATAAAAATTTATGGTTATTTTTCACTTTTTAGCGCACTTTTAGAAGTCGGTTCAATTTTTTAATAAAAATTTTATTTTCTATAGAAAATTTTAAAATATTTAAGTTTCTTACTAACTGGTCTGGTTAAAATTAACTATATTTTTTTAAGAACACAGAAAACTCAAAAGAAAAAATTGTATGTTGTTATGAAAATTATTTTTAAACATAGGTAGTTATTTAAAAATATAAACTAAGTTTACTCTTTATTATATTATGCGTTTAGCTTAATTTTATAAATGTGATAATGTTGAATAGTTTCTTTAAAGTAGTACTTTTTTTTTAGAAATGGAAGTTAATGTTACTAAGAATAAAACTGAAGATATATCATCTTCCAATTTTAGAGAAAATAAAACTTGTTCAAATAAAGTACAAATCGTTGAAGATTGGCTTTTGGGTGTTAACCTAAATGCATGTTATTCAGTCAGTGGCAGCCAGTCAATCGAAAAATACATTGTGTCAAACTTATGAAAAAACAGATCATCAGAATGATTTTAATATGTCTGATGACGACAATAACGATGACGAGGATTATGATTCCATTAAGGATCCAGATTATAATCCTAGTACTCCAAGTTATTCCATACAAGGAGAAATCTCTTCCATGAAAATTAATACAACTAGCTCTAATCAAAAACATATAATACGTGAAGACTTAATACCCGAAAAATCAGAGTCTGTAACAGTAAGTCAGTCGAAAACTACATACTGTCAAATCTATGATCAAACTGACCATGAAAATAATTTTTATGTTTCTTATGAGAAAGATAATAATAGTGATGATCATCATTCTACGAGAGATCCAAATTATAATCCTCCCGATAATGTCATACAAAGTGAAATATCTTCAACAAAAGATAACATAACTAGCTCTCTTGAAGTACCTGTAGCATCTGAGAACTTATTATCCAAAAATTTACAGGTATGTACTTTAGTTGTTCTAATATATTAGAAGCACAGTTTGATGGTTTGCTTCAGGCAATTTTCGGAACTATCGAATCGATTTCAAAAATAATTCACCGTTGAACAGGCAATACTCTACGTTTGAACACAAGATATATTTAATTCGGTTTTATAAAAAAAAGGAGAAGTAAAAAGGGTTTATAATGATAAAAGTCTGAAAAAATGTCCGTATTTCTTAGGTCTTTCGATGTTTTTATTTAATGTGCGAGTGGTAAATTAAAATTTGACGTAGTTAAAAAGGTAACATATTAAATTTCTTACTTGAATTGTTGGGGTGATTTTTTAAGATGAAATGACTTTTTCATAAAATGTACAATATTCCTAATTTAAATTTAAAATCTTTAAATAATAGGTTACAAAACGGCAGTTAATAACTTTTTATAGATTTACAAGAGATTTTTTTGAAGTTGGGTAAAATTTAAAAAATGTTCTGAGAGAACCTATCCTAGCTAAACTAGTTATATTTAATTATATAGAGTTAACTTTGAGGATTCCATACCAAAAGGAATAAAAAACCTTTAAGCTGAGACTTCAGAATTTGTCTGTCTGTTTTTATGTTACAGCAGTTGTTTTCAGGAAGAACATATGCCAAAAACCTGAAACTTGAGGGTTAAAAACGAGAGTATTTTTTTTTCTTTTACTAGGTCAAATGGGCTCATATAAACGGTGACTTCTTATGTATTCTTAAACTGTTTTTCTTTTCATTTGGAATTGAATTCTCTTTTATTTAAAAGAAAAACTATGAAAAAACTAACATCCAACTTATATCCGAAGCTTGTAGATCGAAAATAATTCACGATGATAGACAATCATGTAAGGAATACGGGAAAAATAGAACGATGTATCTGTTACGGAAAAAAATGTAAAATACACAAAATTTCTCTCACATGTCCGAAATATCGGACCAAAACAATGTTTAAACTATGCTTAAAGACAGTTTTTTAAAGAAAGTTAAGACATCTCCAACATCTTTATTAAACCAGTCTATTAAATCTGTTTAGTCTATAAGGTTGGACGTTATGGAACCCTCAGCGCGCGAGGGTGATTACTTCTATTTATTTAGTTAGTGTTTTGACTACAGTTTGCAAAAACACATTAATATTGTTTTAATTTTTTAGGATATGGTGGAGGTTGTTTCGCGAAAAAATTATACTGACCGAAGAGATTTTTGCATTTACTGTGAAAGAGATGTTTCGCATTTTGCCAGACATATGACATCCTGGCATGAACAAGAATTTGATGTACAACGAATTCTTTCTTTAAAAAGTAATTCCTTAGCAAGACGACAAGCTTTATCAATTTTAAGAAAAAGAGGAAATTTTTTGAGAAATAGGCCAGGCACAAAATTACTACCAGTCAAAAGACTTCAAGCAGAACAAAAATATATTTCGTCAGATAGTTTTCTTCCTTGTAAATATTGCTTAGGATTTTACAAAAAAAAGAGTTTATTTAGACATACAAAAATATGCCATGCTAATTATGACAATGGGGAAAAAAGGCAAAATTCTCAAAGTGATGGACAAACTACATTACTTTTGTATTCTACATTTAAATATGAAGAATTATTAAAATCAAAAATATTTCCTCGAATGCGAGCTGATGATATCAGTCTTACTGCTAAACAAGATCCACTGATATGCAAATACGCCTATTCTTATATAAAAGGGCGACAAAGTAAGGGCAATGTAGATTTAGTAAGACAAAATATGAGAAGATTAGCAAAACTTTTAATTTATGCTCGAAGTGAAAATAATAATATAAAAAAATTTATAGATATTCTCCGTCCATCTTATTTCCAGTTAATTATAGCCGGAGTTAATAAGATGGCACAGTACAATCCTGAGACGGAATTTTATAGTTCACCTACCCTAGCTATAAATTTTGGAACTTTAATCAAAAAATGTTGTGATCTAGCATATGTTGATCTTCTCCAAATTGCGGATACTACCGAGCAAAGGAAAGATCTTAAGATATTGAAAAGACTGATAGAATCACAATGGGCAGATGAAATTTCAGCTCAAGCTGGTTCCAATTTGAATCAAAATAAATGGAATAAGGAAGAGTTATTACCACTTACTAGTGATTTGAAAAAACTTAACTTATTTTTGCAAAAAACTTCAAATGAAGCGTTCAATAATTTAAAAGCTGACAATGGTGATATTAAAGCTTATAATAAACTAAAAGAGTTGCTTTATACTCAAATTATTCTTCTTAACAGAAGACGACCAGCAGAAGTTGCTCAATTAAAGATTCAGACTTATAAATCAATTAATTTAGAAACTGATAATAATAACGAATTTGAAAAATGTTTAACTGAAACTGAAAAAATTCTACTTAGCACATACAGTCGTTTCTTAATTCGAGGAAAACGAGGTAGAGGTGTTCCCGTCTTATTTTCCCCTGAAATGAAAAAACAATTCGATTTTTTATTACAAGTACGACACAACTTTGTCAGCGAAAATGACTTTGTGTTCCACACTAGTGGCAAGAATTTTATTGATGGAACCAAAATTCTTCACAAATATGTAACAAAATGCAAAGTTGAAAGACCTAGTAGTATAACAGCTACAAGATTGCGAAAACACTTGGCCACGATTACTCAGCTTCTCCAGTTTTCTAATATTGATATGGAACAGTTAAGTAAATTTATGGGCCACACGTTAAAAACTCATTGTAGCGTTTATCGTATGTCTGATAAGATATACCAAACCGCAAAGATTTCCAAACTTTTGCTACTTATGATGGAGGGAGGTGCAGAAGAGTTTAGGGGAAAATCACTGGATGAGATTAATATTGATTTAAGCCCTATATATGATAATGAAACAGAAATAGAAAACATGAACTCATGCTTGAATTATGAAGAAGCTGACTTTCAAACAGAAAGTACTCCAAAAAATGACCAAAAACAAAAGACAATGAAGTTTCCTACGATCCAAAAAAGAGAAAGCTGGACCACTGTACAAAAAAATATAATAGCAGAATATTTTTTGCAACATATTCAAGAAAAAAAACCGCCGAAACGACATGAGATTGAAATGTTTTCAAATAATTATCCAGAATTATTTAAAGGTAAAAAATGGACTTCAATCAAAGCCGTTGTTTTTAATATGTACAGCGGAAAATTAAAATATTAGTTTCTTTCTCTTTTAAATTTTTTAAATTTATGTTAAAAAATTAACATATGTATACAAATATATTTTATTTTATTATTTTTATATAGTTTTTAATAAACAGTATTACATTAAGAGCATTTGTTTTATTTCTTACTAATATAAAATAAAATTAGTTTGAAAAAGTGATACGTCAGAATTAAATTATATTTTAGTATGAATCTATTTACTGTACTCACATTGATTTTTTTTTTGTTTATTTTTTTTTCTTGATTAAGTGTTTCCATGTTTTAGCTTTCACTGTATCATATCCTAAATATGATTTGTTTCTTTTTTTTGCACATACAGGTGCTGCATTATTTAATGTGATATTATAGTATTACTGTAGGGATGTAAAAATTTTGCAGGTTATGTGAACAAATGAATAAATAAATAAATAAATGAAAATGAAATAAATGAAAAGTAAAAATTTTAGTTGTGTCAGAAACCTGTACCTAAGTCTTGTGCCATGACGAGCTACAAAGTACAGTATGGCAAGCAAATGCAAGTGGTCCGGGGGGGGGGGGAAATTTGCAACATTCCCATTTCTAGTGGAAAAGGCAGGGTCGGATCTATTTTTTTGATTTCGATCCTCTAGGGGGGGGGGTGATCGCAAGAAAAAATAAGTTGTCGACGGGGAGGGGGGAGATGTCAGCAGCATACCTATTCCTAGTATAAAAGGCAGAATCGGGTCTATTTTCCTAAACTCAAAACACTTGAGGAGGGTTGACCCCTTTCCCTCCTTAGATCGATACCTGATTCCACGTAGCCCGCTCTTTACCTAATATGATCCAACTGTGTGATTTTTGGTATATTTAGCTTTAAAACAAAAAATGAGTAATAGAGACTTTTTAATTCGATTGTTTACGGATCCATTTGGTTTAAGCTTATTAAATTGTAAAAAATTGATGATAAGGAATCGAATTATCGAAATTGATGTAATTATTAAACATATTAAATACAGGTTGTTATGTTTTAAAAAAAGCAATAAAATTCCAATAACATTTTTTTATAAATACAACTCTGTCTAATCACCAACTACCTTTTCAGATTCAACGAAAAATTTGACTATAATTTTATATACCAAAATTCAATAATTTTTGTAACAAAAACAATTAAAAAATAGTGTGCTTAATTTCTAAAGTAAGTCTTGGTTTACGTTGAAACAAATGATAGGTACAGATTGGAAAAAATTGATTTGTTACAATTTCATGTCTTTCCGTAAAACCTAAAAAATTAAAATATCTTATATAAGATATCTCAATAACTATAATAATTTAAAAATTTGATACTTTATCAAATTTTAACAACTGCATTTTATTGTAAACCATCGACATAAAAATTGTACCAAGACCCTATTTTTTGTTTAAATCTAAATATCCTAAAATCGGTTCATCTAAGGTGTGGAATATACTGCATGAAATTAACTTAGTTTTAATAAAATAACCCTTAATCTACAAATACGCAGATTATTTCATTTAAAATAAAAAAGTAACGGTTACCATACTAATCACAAGAGCTAAACCAATAATTTTATTTAATTATTGATAGACATATCTAAAAACATAAAACTTCCAACTTTTAACTAGATTTCTCCACTATCAAGTTCCAAAGGAAGCTCGTAGCGACACACGCTGTATATTAAATATGATTAATATAGTTTCAAAATGTACACCCTCTTAAAATCGATTCATCTAAGGTGTGGAATATACTGCATAAAATTAACTTCGTTTTAATAAAATAACCCTCAATCTAAAAATAAGCAAGCTATTTCATATAAAATAAGAAAGTAACGGTTACCATAGCAACCACAGAAGCTAAACCAATAATTTTATTTATTTTTGATAGACATATTTAAAAACATAAGACTTCAAACTTTGAACTAAATTTCCCCACTATAAAGTTCTAAAAGAAGCTCATAGCGACACACGTTGTATATTGAATATGATTAGTATAGTTTCAAAATGTACACCCTAAATTTTTCAATCAGTTACGGAAAATGTCTTCTTCTATACAATTTTCAGAGCTCATTTCAAATTCAGAATTTTTCTAACGATCATCCCAATAATTATTTAAAATTAATAAACATATTAAAAACTTTATCTAGACTTTTGTTACTACTACGGTGAAGAGTGAAATAAATATTTTTAGAAGGTTACTATTATTGTGTTATTTATTCAAAGTAATATAATCCAGAAGCCGATTGAAAGTTTATTTAATTCGATTTTATACGATTATACGCAGAGGTTTGCAGTAATATCTAATTGTTGTGTACAAACCATACACTATTACTCGTCACTGATAAGGCATATAACATATCAAAGGTGCCGCCGCATTTATCCTGTCCTTCACATTATGCAAAATAATAATAAGTTTGGCAACATTGCTCTGGCTCAGTTTCGCTAAGAAGTTATAATAAAAGAGTATGTTTTGGTCCAAAAATGTATGAAACATATTCTGGTCCAGAATTGTATTAATCAGTTAAAAATTTCTATGATATACAGTTTTAAAATAATTAATTTTTTTGTGTATATAGTTAGTCTAAAGGTCTAAAATATATTAAATATTATATAAAACTGTTTATCAAGGCAATCTACGAAATATTTCTGCAAGGTTCAAAATTGTAACGTTTTACGAAAAGCTCAGAAATGATACAAAGATGTATATATATATATATATATATATATATATATATATATATATATATATATATATATATATATATATCAATATTCAGCTGAATATATCCTATTAAAGCTTGTTTTTTTACTTATTTTTTATAATGTTTAATCATTGTCTCGATTCATTTGCTTCCGCAGAATATCATAACTTATAATCCTATCTTTTGATTAAATCAATGGTAAACATTTTATCTACTTAAGCATTTATAAATTGTAAAATTAGCATAGAAATGTTTTATTTGGAAACGTCCGACGATTTAAACGCCACGTTTTAAAAATGATGTGGTTGTGCAATAGATTATAGGAATTCTGATAGTATCTTTGGACATTTATTTACATAAATTCCACAAGTATCATTTTGTTGAAATAGGTACGGATATATTTATGATAATCATTAAAAATTAATTGGTTAAAGGTGTCGTAAATAGTTGCGAATTTGAGTGTTGTAAAAAGATAACATTTTTTTTCGACATAAAATTTAAAATTTATTAACATTATAAACCACACTGTTATAAATAAAAGAAAAGGGTCCTAACAGTCAATAAATCAAAATGGATAAGAATCCATGTTTGGATCCCCGAGGTATTGTATTCAGATAAAAAGGATTTTTTGGATAAAGCAAACCTTTGTACGTAAATTTAAAGATATATTTTTTCTGCAGAAAAAAACAGTATTTTTAGAGCAAATCGGTCTTTAGAAATATTCCTCACTTTAAAAAATATTGAAAAAAAAAATAGTTACTTAAATTCACTCTATTTTAAATGAAATGTATTATATATATTTTTGAATATTTGGAGTCTCAAATTAATTCTGTACAGATTTTGTATAATATATTTTATACAGAAAAAAGATCGAAAAAAAATATTCATTAATTCTTACTTAACAAAATTATCAAATATTTATAAATTTTCACAATTTCCTTTTGAAAAATAAATTTGAACGAATAATGTTAGGCAGAACAGTGGTTATAATTTTCCTCATATAAAATTATGACCATGAAATATTTATAGTAATATAGTTTGAATTTCTTCTTTTACGTTTTCTAATTACTAAATGTATCCTATTGTACATAGGAAGTGTCCTATAGATTACAATGCGTAAGGTGTTCAGTTTCTTCGATCTATCCAGTAATTTTCTGTTCTTTAGGGCGTTCTTTATTCCTTCACTTATTGGCTGCTAGTTCAGTAATACTTTTAAAAGACGATCTTCATCCATTTTATTAACATGGCCATACCTTTAGGCGTATTTCTTCAAAAATAGTGTTTTTCTTTCACGTAAATTCTCCTTAGTTCCTCTTTTCGGGTTTTTTCTAATCTAGCAATTATCTGATCTATTTGTAGAGGAACTTTTAACCAGCAACTTATATATAGATATCTCCTGTAATTGTGCGTACTTCATTTGTTCTGGCATTTGCCATTTCATCATATTTTACACTGTTATATATTTATGCGTCTAGGTATGTATAACTTTCATAGGCACTTACAGTACCTCCGCCATTCATTTTCACATTTGATCTTTGACCATCTAGGTTCATGTATTTACCCTTTATGAGATTTACTGTCAGTTCCCATTTAATGCAATCTTTAATTTCCCAGTCATGCATTCGTTCACTTCATAGTCTTGGCCATCAATGACCTGATAGTCAATGTGCGATATCCCACTGCGATGCCTATTTTGCTACATTTTTTTGCCATTGTAGAAGTGCTTTATCTAGATATATATTGAAATGGATGCTACAACCTTGTTGTAGTCCTTTTGTCGCAGAATAAGTATCTTATCAGTTTTAACGGTAGCCCATATGTTCGTCTTCATTTGTTTGATGGCCTTTATTATCATTATATTGACAATTTTTAAAATACATTTTGTTGACAGTGATATTTTCATAGAATTTTGTGACATTTACAAATGTGCTACGTGTTTCTTTGTCAAAGCTGTATGTATTTCTATAATTTAGAAGCCATTTTTCCTGAGCACCGCGGGGAGGTCTGTAAGGTTCTGCGACTCTGTTACCTATACTTAATTGCTGAATTCTGAATTGAATATTCTATAACAATTCATTCGCCTTCTAAATGATATGGTTCTACTTCTGCCTGATGTCGATGTGGTGGCTGCTGTTCGGTAAGTGTAAGTGATTTTTTCAATAATTTGCAGCTTAGTTAAATTATTGTTGTTAATTTTAACAAACTTCCAGGCCTCAGTTGTTCATCTTTCTTCTATATATTCATGAAGTTCAATACACTTTTTTTTTATTGATCATTTCACTTCCTTAACATCATTCTTTGAAATTTTGTTTACTTCTCTAAATTCTTGTAGATATGAATTTTTGCTTTGTACCATCTATTGTATAGTTTTTCATTGACACTTCCTGGTGTATTAATTCCTTTAAATAATTGTACAGTTTCTCCAGAAGAAAAATAGTTCCACATTAAAGAAACAATAGAAAAAATGTAATGAAACTATAATGGAAAAAGTATAAGATATGATCAAAGTGAAAGAATAGTACCGAAACAAAAACGATATAAAATATAACGAAACACACACACAACCTCATTAAAAGAAAAATAAAAGAGACGATATAAACTTGAATGACAACCTACAGAAATACAAAGCTAACCACAAGAAATAGAAGGTAAGGAAGGCAAACAATTGTTGAACGTACAAGAAAGACTATAGATATGGTAAGAATATATAAAGAAAATATATAGTGATATAACGAGAGAATATAATATAAACAAGCTCAATAAAATGCCCCCCGTTATGCTCATATTACTGTCATTCTAGCCGGTAGTGAAAAATTACGAGGATCTATGAACAGGATTATTAATACGTATGAGGAATATGGCATGAATCTAAACACGGGAAAGACAAAAATAATGGCGGTTAATAAAAACCCCAAATACGAACATGAACATTAAAATACACTTACAATTACTTGAAAGGGTAACACATATAATAATATACTTAAAAAGCATAATTAATGAAGTTTGGGACCACTCTAATAAAATACACTCTAGAATTGAAAAAATGCGCAACATACTCTATTTTTCTGTTATTTATTTTGTTGGCAATTTCTTGTATTTTTCTACTAATTCCCTGGATATACGATATTGCAATATTCCTTTGTCTTTATCATGTAGCTATATAATTAAATGGGAATCGAAATTATGGTGGTTATAAAAATACCTCAAGTTAGAAGGTAATAAATAGGTATGCACCATGCACCTTTAGCATGTCCTATAGACCGTCAATATTTTCTACCATTTTATCAATATAATTTATAACACTAGTCATTTCGAAAACTGAAATTCCCTAATAAAAACATTTGAATGCAAATTAAACAATTTAAAAGTCGCAATAAATAAAAGTTTTACTACCGATTAAATATGTAAATGGCGAATGGTGTTGTGTCATTAGAGTTATATTAATTGCCTCAATATGTCTTTCTTTATGTCGAAATCAATAAATAGTCGGCATTAAACGTTCGAATAGCACATAAAAATGTTATTAATATTTACATTTAACGGGAAACAATTAGTTATACGACCGTTGTAAACAGTCAAACAAATTAATATTAATACGAGTGACAGGCCAGCCTTATCTAACTATCTTTTATATGAGTTAGACGTCGTCGTTGGTTTTTATCTTTCCTTTTATCTCTTTTGCGGTTGAAATGACTAGTTTGTTGCACGGATTGATGTTTTTCGACTTTCATTTTGGAATCTAATTAATTAATTTTATTGTGAAGAATTACAAAACGTTGCGCTTGTTGAATAGATATTAGATTGCCACATTAAAATAATTTTTATTGTATTCATTGTTAGATTTAAATTAACATCAAGAAGTGACAACAATGTTGGTAAGCTTGTCTTTAGTTTGGAATTACTAATACTGTTCAACTGATTACTAGTTGGTGCTCAAAGTGGACGAAGTATTAAGATATCCAAATGGCTTCAGTTTAGTTCATGTTAGTAGAGTATGACAACCAAATACTTATTAACAGGACGACATTATAGTGTATGCGCAAAGAATAGATCTAAGTAGATTAATCTGGCAAAGACTTACATCCTGCAAAGAATAAATACAATCTCATTGTGATCTTTGATTGATTAATTGAATAACTTACTTGTTGCTTGTTATATATGATTTATTTAAACAGATTAGTTGCTTTAATCATGTTTATAAGTCTGTTCACTAGTTTGTTGTTTGATGTATCCCTGAAGATATTTCCATTTAGAGCCTCATATTGGAGGATAATGTATGAGGCTATTTTGTCCTCTCTTCATCACATGTTGGTTCTTCATTATGTTAGGTAGCGAAGAAAATATTTTTGGTTGTCACACATAGTGAGCGTTGTAATTGTTTTGAAGGACCTTTCCAGTGTTATGTTTTTTTTTTCCTTTCGGCATTTGATATCAGTCACATTTAGGCAACTTTAGAAGCAACTTTGTCCTTAATTTTGTTTATAGCTAGTTAGTTTAAGGTCAATTATAGCAGAAACTAACATTTTTGGAATATTTTACATTTTTATATCCGTAAACGACAAAAAACTGCTAATACTTTTAAATATATGGTTTTGATTTGACAACAACACGCACTTGTCAGAACAGATGACCAACTGAAATTGATGATGGTAAAATAAAAACCATAGTTCAAAAGAATCGTCATATAACTATAGGAAAGATTACAGAGAGGTTAAATATATCACACAACAATTGAAAACCGCTAAGAAGTTCTGCATGAATTAAAAGAGACTTAACACAATGAATCATTATTTGCCAAATGCATTTCATGCGCAATAAATCTGACCATTTTTTTTTTTAAAATCATCATTAGTGATGAAAAATCGGTCATTTACTGTAACATAATTCGAAAACGATCATATTTTAAGCGTGATGAACCAACATAAACCATATCCAAATTGCATCCAAATAAGATCATGGTGCCAGTTTGGTGAAATTACAAGGGTATTCTGTATTTTGAGCTGATTCCAAGAGAAAAGACGATTCACATATTTATTGTCAACAACTAATGAAACTGAACGAAACAATCAAAGAAAAACGGCCATGATAATGCAAGGCCTCACTTATCTTTAGCAACTCGTTGAAAATTATTGGACCTTAGTTGGGAAAGATCGTAATTTCACTGATAAGGACCAAAGTTTCTACGAGTGCAGAATCATGAAGCTGCAAAAAGATGGTAAAAGGTCATTGAACAAAAAGAAAGATATATAATTGCACACATTTTATTCTTTATATAAAAAAAAGAGATTGAAATAGCACACTACAAAGGTAATGACCAAATAGATGTCAATTATGTGAAGGGATTCCTAAAGCTGAAATGACAGGTTATCAGTTCTGTCACCAGTTTAATTTATTGTCTACTTAGGAGTAGAAAATCTCACCTTATTTTACCGGATCGTGATCTTAGGACATCCTGTACAGTCTTATTTTTCTGTCGGTTTTATTGTAAATGTATTATAAAGCTATCAATCTTGACACGATTTTCTTGAAACCTTGACTAATTTAAAGCTGGTTTTTAGATACTAATCTTTATCTTAAAATGGCAGAAATATTTTCAAAACGAATTTAAGATTATTGCTGATAATAATGTAATTCTTAATTGTTTAGTAATACTTGCTAGGTTGTTAAATATCTGGCTTTAGCAGCATCTCACGTTTGTAACTCCATCTGTTATTTTGAGAGTGACGCTAGTGGTCCCAAATTTGAGATTTTATGGTTCTAGCTTTTTCCATTTGCCATACATAATTTTCTTCTCATAAAAATTTAATACAGTTTACCAAAGATTTGTAAAATATAATTTTCTTTGAGCTTGACTCATTGAAATTTAGTTTTTCCGTAATCATTGGACTAAGCTGTTTATAAAAAACATTTGCGAGTTTAGTTGGTGATTGAGTAAGGCAATTTCTCAATAAATTGGATGTTCTTTCCTGTGTCCAGCATGGTTTTAGGCAGGGATAGTCAATTGAGGCTGCCAGTACTGTGTTTATGCATACTATTTTTAATTATATTGATGGTGGCCAATACACGGCCGGAATCTTTTTTGACTTGTTCGAGCATTTGATATGTACTAAAAAGTTAGAAAGTTTCTAGACCATCTGCAATTTTATTGCCCTATTAGGTGGCAGAGATTCCAGAAACTTTCTAACTCTTTAGTAGTATACTGTCAAAAGCCAAACAAAACAGATATGTAAAAAATGTGTAAAAAAAAATAAGAAAAGTTTTTGTTTATATTTATATTAAAATAATAAAAAGGTTAAATGCAAGTTAATTAAGTGAACCACCTGTTAACATTAGGTAAGATACTAAACTTTCAATTTATATGGTGATAATCACAATTATAATATGCGAAGAAAAAGCATAGAACCATATTTTTTAACTTTTTGTCGTAAATTTATTATTTTGAAGTTGGGTAGCCCTACTATACAACTTCAAAATGTTAAAAATATATTTAGTAAAAAAGAAATTGACTACGAATTATTTATAATAACAAGACGTTAAAAATTCACGAAAAATTTCTGCATGTACGGCTTCAATCTTCTTTGTTTTTTCGTAAAAACACGTCAGTTTACTTATTACAACTGGATCAGAAACCAATTTCCCCGCCACTGTCAGCCAAATATCATTCCGAATTTACGTCAAACCAACGAAAACACGACGCGACACACGAAAAAGCCATCATGTCATTTGAAAAAGATGATTATTTCGTTTTCTAGCCTGGCCGGCCGCCTGTGTGGCAGCCACTCCGTGTTAACGACAAGCGGATGCGGCCACATTAAGCTATTTCAGGGCCCTAATAACCCGGCTGACAGCTGCGATATGTCCAATTTATCATGTCCCGGTGACACTTTAAACAACTTGCTGAGAGACATCAAAGTTGGGTCAGCCGTAACTCATTAATTCTTTACACTTTTCGAGCTCATTCTGTGTGATATTTGTGACGTTTTTTATGCATATTTGTTCGGATGACGAATCCTATTTTGTAAACAAGGACAGAGGGCAATATGTCTCAATCTGACTTAATTTGACGTATAAAGACTTTGGGAATGTTTTTTTCACGATCTTGACATATAAAACTGGACTGCTCATATATAATATGGTATAGTACGTATCTCCCTTATACCAAAAATATTTCCATCGTACTATTTGGCAACAATGAATTCCTTACATTTTTATTACATTGGCGAATGCGTATTCTTGACATTGACTGAATACTTTTCATTTTGACAGGAATTTCTTTTTGCGTTAGCTTGTTTCATGCATTTTGGGTAACGTTTTACTAGGAATTTCAAAAAGGAATGTGAATTTGTTGTTTTGGTATTGGAAATACGTTTCTTCATCGTAGGACGTGCAAATACCTCATTTGGTAAACTGTAATTTATTTCATTATCGTTGGTAAGTTTTTAAGCATCTAATATTATTTTTTCAAATTTTATCCTATATTCAAATTGTGAATCTAAGGGGAACAATTTTAATCTTATGAATATGATATATAAAAATTCTTAAATACTAACAAGTTTCCCAAAAAACAATAAATTCAATGGCCGAAGCAAATTGGTCATAATCATAATTCTTTTATACTAATTAATTACGTCTGTTCAAAGCATTTTTCTGGAAATGTTCCACTGACATCTAAATCTGAGCATCCAAGCTGGTATGCTGTTATAATTTAAATGATTATATGCCATATTAAAATAGAAATGTTTGCATATAATATGAAATGTCAAGCACGTCTAGAAGTATGTATTTGCTTTGGCTAAAAATAAAACAAAAACCTTTTTTTTTGAAAATATTATTAATTGGAAATAAATTTGTATTTAATTAATTATTTATTGTTAAAAAAAATACGTATACGCACATACGCACAAACAGGCGCGGATCCAAGGGGGGGGGGGCGGTGGGGGCGATCGCCCCCCCCCCAAGAGCTTCGAGTTTAGGAAAATAGACCCGATGTTTCTTCTTATACTACAGTTTGTTTAAGAACTAGAGAGTAATAAATTATTTTTTATCCTTTTTCTCTTCGCAAACTACCTGTGTTCTTTAGTCCGGTGTCTTTAGCAAAATCAGTTAGACACATATATTTTTCATAGGAATGGATTAGAAATTTTATAATCAAAAATACTGATCTATAATAATGGACTAAAACGTAGCCTTATTCTCTCAAAAAATTCGAAGTTATAATTTAAATACTTACAAAATATCTATTGTCAAAAACACAAAAAGGTAAACATATATAAAAAAATAAATTCGTCCATATAATATTAAAATATTTTTGGGGCTATCGGTTATTTCATTATTAATTAAAAACATTTTTAGGGTATTTGACGTTTCAGATTATTTCTTAAACCATCTGCAGTATTACAATTAAACACTAAAAAGTGATTCAAATGTAATTACTTTTTTTATGTTGTAATTAATATTAGACCTACTTATTTTTATTTCTATTGTACTGATATCTTAATTTAATTTACTTTATTATATGGAAATACGATAGCCACAAAAAAATAAGATAAACATGTTAAATCTACATGCTTAAGAAAAAGACACAAATACAATAATAGAAGAATAATAAACTTACGGCTAATTGGAATTAAATATATATATATATATATATATATATATATATATATATATATATATATATATATATATATATATATATAAACATATAAACAACATTAAACAATAAAATACAACAAAAACAAAAATTTAAATAATAAATTGAGTTTACACTAATTAACACTACGTATATAATTCCTAATCAAAGTCAGTGAAACTATCTTCGCTCAAATTAATTATAATTGGTTCCTCTATCTCACCGATCATGAGATCGAGTTCTCACATTTTGTTTTATTCTTTTATTATATGGATTTTTTCCAATTTTCCGCAGTAACTTTATTCAAAAAAATCTTTCAAAAGTTTAGTTAAATTATTAATTTTGTTAATTGTATTATTTCTAGCAACTTTACCTTTTAATTGAGAAAAATATTCAAAAATTAAGTTCTCTGAGCAATTTCCAGAGATCAGTTCTTTTAATTTCAGGTAAATCGCGATTTTCATTGATTTTAGTTAGAATTTTGTAGACGGTTGGGATCTGCTTCTCATAATAAAATGTATATACAACTTCTTTAATTACAGTTTTCATTTCTTCTTCCAACGAGGTTTTTCATCTGCTTGTGATCGAATGTGGCTTGGGAGTACTAACAATTCCAGTCGTTTTTTCTCCTTCGGTACATAGTAGATTTTCCAACTCCTGTCATGTTGGAACACATCTCAAAAGAGCTTTTAACATTATTATCTAGATATATAATATATAAAAACAAATGCAAAAAAGATAAATCACCAAGAACAAACTGTAAGGTGTACTTTGCTCACTGACAGAAATTAAATTAAACTATCAGAATTTTTATGTTGCAGTAATATAATGAAATATAATTAGATTTACGGCAGTTTCAATTACCAGCGGCACTGGAGCAGGTACGTCGGAGTTTTCGGTAACAGTTTTATTACTCTCTCTAGTTCTTGAATAGAGTATAGGAATGTGTGAACTTGCGATCGCCCCCCCCCTCTTCCCAAGAGCTTTGAGTTCAGGAAAATAAAATCCGTTCTGCCTTTTATATTAGGAATGAGTATGCTGCTTGCATCCCCCCCCCCCCGTTGACAACTTGCCTTTCTTGACATACTGAACTTTTGTGATATCACCGCCCCCCCCCCCCAAAGAGAGAAGCTGGATCCGCCCCTGCGCACAAAGCTACTTTCAAGATTCAAGATAAATATACCATATCTTTGAGCGAAATGTCAGAAAAATTGTTGTCTTTTGATTTTCAAATGGAAAAACTTATACCCAAGAAAGTATTACAGAAAAATATTAACATAAAGTTTAAGATATAAAAATAAATTATATATATATATATATATATATATATATATATATATATATATATATATATATATATATGTAAAGTAAAATGCGAACAGTAAATGCAAACTTCGTTCCAACAATATTCTTTCCGTGTTAGAGGTTGCACAGTTTGAACAAAATGCTAAGGAACCCAATTTATCCTATTCCACCACCATCGAGATGATGGCCTACCTGTACCACCATACCGAGAAGAAAGTCAAAACTTACCTTCCCGCCCCAGTGATACGGCAGTGGTACATGTTTCGTCTCTACTAGACTCATCAGGGTCCCGACATGCACCTGGCTGTGCAAAGGACAGATTGAAAGGAAGCATGCAAATACTGAACGCGGCTTCGCCGATCTCCCGCCGAATGGCGTATATATGCTTATGCGGTTTTCATGGATTCCTCCGTGTGAGATGAAATAGCAGTGGATATATCCACATTATGCCGTTGTAGTGCTGAAATCACATTCAGCAAACATACGACTATATTTTTTCAAACTGTGCAACCGCTAACACGGAAAGAATATTGTTGGAACTAAGTTTGCATTTACTGTTCGCATTTTACTTCATTTATACACGGAGCTGCATATAGTTGTACGTTTGCTGAAAGTGATTTCAGCATTACAACGGCATAATGTGGATATATCCACTGCTATTGCATCTCACACGGAGGAATCCATGAAAACCGCATAGTAGCTTCTAGATATAACATACCTTAACATTTTCTTTATCCACTTTGCAGTTTTTTTAACTATGTTTTAGTACATGGTATTATTTTACCTAACGTATCAATACCCCAAAAATATCGAGAAAAAAATAATTTTACAGACGACCTTCTTAAAGCTAATTTTAAATGATGAAACTATTACTTTGCAACAGATCATATAAACACTTCGAGATGCTAATTCATGATATAAAATTTTAAAAAATAAATGCTTTAATACTTTTTACTATTAACTTCATAAACTCTACGTTCAAAGAAGAGGATGTAGGTTATACTAATGTTAGTTACAAAAGTACCCACTGATTTCCAAAGTTTTATTGTAAACAATAAAATATATAACCTATCATAATCATAGAAAAAGCATAGTCATTTATTCGTAAAAACTGACATCCTGAGCTAACAACCAAATATAATAAAATTACAACATATGTACGCGCTTCCAAAGGAGTTTAAAACACTAGATCTAAAGGAATTGTTTCGAAGAGAAAAATTATAATATAAACTTAAAACTGAAAAATTCAAGTTAAATATATTGTTTCACAGAAACACTTAATTTTCCCTGTCTTTTTTTATTAAATAGCTGACTACTTAAAGAATTACATCAGCACATGTATAAGTTTACGGCGATAATATGAAATTGCTTTCAAGCAATAATAATCACAGAAAATGTAAACCGATAATATTTGAAGATTTATTGTTAACATAAAATATTTTTCACACGCCTAGATCGCAAAGCGCCTTAAAGACATCAAAATAAAGTTGTTGTCGTCTTAATTATTTCAACTACTAGTTATATAGCTAATATTTCTCTTTTATTTACGTTCGATTTAAGTAGTAGAATTTTCAGTTTATGGAACGGCCTTCGTCGAGAGAAATATAGACATTTTCGCTGAAAGCAGTATCGTTTGTTGTCCATATAAAAACAGGCACAAAGAGAGGCGACAAGGTATTTACGAGGTTCCGAAACGTTTATGAAGAGCGTTTCGAGTGTTATTGCTGTTTCGCGTCGAGAAAATGGCAGCTAAATTGCATTAAAATGACGTAGCTTAAGGGATCATAATTCTTAGGAGAAAAACATGAATTGAATAAATGAGAACTATCATTTTTTTCGCTTATTTTCTTAAGGAGATGAAAAAACTCATCTCAAAATCTAATATTATGATCAACATAAGTACGAGTACAATGTTTTCTCTCTCGTTCTATCTTTCCCGATATTCTTTTGTTTGGTAGGCTTTACTTTAGGTGCTGTCTGTGATATTGTCCATTTCTTGATTTTCCATATCCTTTAAGTTTCTTAGAGATGAACCTATTGTTTTGTGAGGTTTGTAGGCTGTAGATGTCGTGTTTTTGGAGTAATCTGTCGATTTTATCTATTGTGTCTTTGATGTATGGGTATGATAGCCTGTCTGTTATCAGTAGATGGTTTCACTTCTTATGTTGATTGTTTTTTTTTGAAATTTTATTGCTTTATTTATAGTTGGTG
This sequence comes from Diaprepes abbreviatus, assembly GCA_034092305.1. Taxonomy (NCBI): domain Eukaryota; kingdom Metazoa; phylum Arthropoda; class Insecta; order Coleoptera; family Curculionidae; genus Diaprepes; species Diaprepes abbreviatus. Next base: position 4,462,051 of record JASJET010000074.1, read on the forward strand.
ATTTGTAGCTATTTTATTAGTGACCTTTTACTATGTGTCGTAGTCCTTTTTCTTTCCCTTGATTGTCGGTTAGATTAGGTTTCTATAATTTACATTTTCTATAATTGACGGTTTGGTAATTTATCTTCATCAGAATATATAGTGTGTAGCTAAAAATAACAAAATAATTTCATTTGTGATAATTGTCAAGTTATTTTAAATAATTTTTTGTATTGCTCTTGAATAAAAATTCACGATTAACACTGAAATAATAATAAAAAAATTAACTAGAAAAATATACTATCGAAAGTCCAAGAATGAATAAGAAAATATACTTACTATACTTAATAAAATTGTAAATATTAAATTAAAGAGATGTTGTACAATTATTTGAAATTATAATGAAGTTACGTCCCATAAGAAGCGCAACACATCCACAATTTATAGGAAAAGTGGTTCAATTTTGACATTAGAAAATTCACTAAAATTAAAATTTTGGTATTCAAATATATTCTAAAATAATTGAAATATTTTGTTTTTAGAAGGTGTTATGGCTCAAGATTTCAGTTTCCAAATAAATAAGCGAAAAACAACTCTAAGTCCATGTCCATGTCCATAATGGGAGACCCAGTTGAAATTAAATCATTAGTGTGAGGAAACCTTGTTCGACAAGCTGTTAGAACATTACAGTCAGTCACAACTATTTTATAGAATTAACACTAAACTACAGCGGCGTGGAAAGAAAAGGCTGTTAATTCGTTTTTGAATTAAAATTAGAGAGAAATTTTAATTGCTGCTTTCAGTTGAATATTTTAAATGTTGTATAGGAAATTAAGTAAAAAAAGTAGTAGAAAATAACAAATAAAAACCCTTTAATTAGAACTTTTTCAAGTCGGCGTCACAGTTGTCGAAAACCTTTTTTTTTAAATTAATTTTAGGTGGATTGGTGTTTTTAACTGATTAAAAATAAAATCATTTAAAGTGGGTTTAACTTTTTTAAAAGAGTTATTTATATTTACCAATCTAAATTTATGATATCTTGAAGAATTTCTGTCACTCACATTTTAATTTAAAATAAATTTAATCTTACCAAGTTTACCTTGCTGGTGTAAAACCCCTTAATTACTTTTTTCTCCAGTTGCCACTCAGTTCATGTTTTTGTCTTGTCATTCTAATCTATGATAAGTCAATTAAAATATTAACATAAGTTTATCAAAACAAATTGATAGACATAATTTAACATTCGGATTGATAGATTTCTCTTCAAAATTAATCAAGTCTTTTAATATATTATTTAAAATTACATTTAATGAAATAAAAAAGTTTGTTTAATCCCACCGATTATCTTTTCTTATTCAACTGACGACACTGACACAGAAGCAGCCTTGTCTCCCTCGATGATGAATGGCATTTGGCGACCTTCTCTTGACATCTGCAATCTCTTGGCCATGATGGATCACCTGATCGTGTCACACGGTCATTCATCATCTTTCTTGATTGCGCGACACGCCACTGATGTCTAATTGATATTGCCGTGGTCTTAATCACAGTGGCGCACGAGATTAATTATTTTAAAAAGTAGATTGTGCGCAGATGTTATGACTAGTGATTTCGAGTAAAATTTATTGTTTATTTACGTATGACAAGGGACCGGTAAAGAACGTTACAAGTGTTCCATGTTAATTTAAGACTATCAAGAGTGGAAAAAATTTAAATATGTGGGTTTTGAAAAACGCAAAAATGATTGAGACAGATTGGCTACTTCGCTATTGTTCTAGAAAGAGCAGTCTATTTGACAAATTTTAAGCCTTAATGTGAAGAAAATCGTGGGGAAAGATAATGTTATATGCTTTAAAATAGGGAGATAACATGTCATTAAAAGGGAAGGTTCACAACGTGTTTGGCTCTGAAACTTGAGTTTCGACTGAAAAACTCGATCTGCTTGCTTGTCCACCGTGTAACAGATATCGATCTAGCCGTGAGTGGGTTCTCTTCTTTTACCAATTTATTTAGTGAGTTTGTTTCCAATTTTACCTTGACATGACCTTGAAATGATCTTGAAATGACTTTGGCTGATTTTATATCTTTTTACAGATTTATTTAGTAAATTTTTCTCAATTTGACTTTGAAATTACCCTAAAATGAACTATGGCTGGCCTTGGGGGTTTAAACAAATAGCAGATTCGGATTTAACGATCTCAAAAACCTACATATCTACTTCCTCAGATTTATTTAGTACATTTTACTCCATTTAACCTTGAAGTGACCTTAAGCCTGACATAATAGAAGTTAGCGGACTTCAAATTTGGAGTCAGGCTGTCAAATTACATAAGAATAAAATGGTTTGATCAAAGATGCTTGTTATTTAATTAGTTTTAATAAAAAAACATTTTTCAATTAATATTTTATATATTCCTTAGTGCCCTTTTTGAGGTTGAATAATTCTTCTATTTTCCATTCAATCATTCACAAATAAAAATTGAATTAAATTATGCCAAACGCCAAAAGATAATAAAGGAAGCATTCATTTTTTTTTGGGTTTAAAAACTTTAGCTTATTTCAACAAATATGAATGTAATCCGCCAGTGGTACAATTTAAATTAAATACCACCATAAAACTCGAACAAGTCACCGTGACATTACACTAAATATTTATGCATTACATGTTTCAGGTTTTAAATTAAGTATTTATCCGAACCTTATCAATGATTTACTGCCACTTTACCCAGCTGTAATCAATTAAAATTTTAAAAATGTTAATATTTAGTTGTGGGTTTTTGGATTAACTTTTTGGTTGTTGCGTTTGTAGTTAGTAAAAAAATATTAGTCCGTGTCAAAGTGCATGATCATCAAAAAAATTAGTTTATTTAAAGGCTACCATAGCAGAAGAAATCACGAAAGGTCACAAAAATTCGAATTCTACTGAGTTGCATCAAATATTAAAAACACTTTCTGAGATCCTCTCTGACAGTATAAATTTTTCTTTAATTGAGAAGGTCACGGGTCGAAATGTAAAAACTCGCGCAAACTTTTGAATCATATTAAATAATAACAGTGGTAAAAATCGTCTTACTGGATTTTTAGGTAAATACAGTATAAAACACTGTCAACTAGTCAATTTGGATTTCAAACTAGGAGAAGTACTAAAAAGATCATAGGCCCATTCTTAGAAAAAGCCACTGTAACAGTTTTTAGTAACCTAGCTTCGATTGCGTTATTCTCACAATATTATCAAATAAATTGAAATTCTATGGTGCTAGGGAAATAGTACTGATGAAGTAAGAGTTACTAACCGAAGGCAAGCCGTGTAAGTAAAAAAATGCATTATGAGAAAGATCCTATCTAAATATAGAAACATCCCTGATGATGTGTCTGAAGGGCAACTTTACTGTGTTTGAAGTACTTCTCTCTGCTTTTCTAAAGACAATTCTACAGTAATTTAGTAATTCATAAAGATCTATCAACAATGAAATAATGACTTCATACAAACACGCTGAACTAACCTGTACTAGCGTATATATATATATATATATATATATATATATATATATATATATATATATATATATATATATATATATATATATATATATATTGTGTTCTTTATTTATTTTTTGAGCAAAAATTATATATTTTTAAGAAATTTTTTCTTGGGTATACGTTATTAATAAAAGTTCTTCAAATTACATTTGGGTTATATAATTAAAAGATTCTCAAAAGACTAAGTGACGTTTCAGCCTTTATCAAACTTGTAATGTTGTTGGTAACTTCATTACTTTCTTAGTTACATTGATTAAAAAATAAAATAAACACTCGGATCGTCATGGTTTGCATGCACATAATATCCAAAAGTTAAAATTTAAAAAATTAAACCTTTAAAAAACAACTAATTACAACACCTCCAAAATTTCTTTGTTACTAAAAACATTTTGATCTGCCCAGTTGTTCGAGTTGTTTGACGTCGATAAATCCGAATGACTGGGCAAATCAAAATGTTTTTAGTAATAAATAAATTTTGGATGTGCTGATGGTATTGTAATTAGTTGTTTTTAATGGTTTAATTTTTTAAATTTGAACTTTTGAGTATTATGTGCATGCAAACCATGACGATCTGAGTATTTATTTTATTTTTTAATCAATGTAACTAAGAAAATAATGAAGTTACCAACATTACAAGTTTGATAAAGGCTGAAAACTAAGGCCGAAACGTCATTTAGCCTATTGAAAATCTTTTAATTAAATGACTCAAATATAATTTGAAGAATTTTTATTAATGACCTGTACCCAAGAAAAAATTTCTTAAATATATATATATATATATATATATATATATATATATATATAAATATATATATATATATATATATATATATATATATATATATATATATATATATATATATATATATATATATATATATTGTAATTTGTTTTTCTTGGGTTTATGATCCGTTAAAAAATTTAATCATAACGTAATAGTGTTGGTGTACTTTCTATTTACATTTTTTATATGATTGTCGTTTCGGTAATTTATTTTACCTTCTTCAGAACTTACTATAGTTAAAAATATAGAGCATTTTGAATGAATTTAAATTATTTAGAACATTAAGTTTTATTTAACATATTATTAAATTTAACTTAAATTATACACGGTGTGCAGTGCTGTTCGTGAATTTTTATGCAAGATAAATATACAATATGTTTTAAATAATTTAAATTATATCAAAAAAATGCTGTGTATTTTTAGCACTCTGTCAATTCTGAAGAAGGTAAAATAAATTAGCGAAACGTCAATCACATAAAGAACGCAAAATACAGAAAGTATACCAACACTATTACGTTTTCATTTAAGTTTTTAACAGACCATAAACCTAAGGAATACAAACAAATAAAAATAAGTCATTGAATGTTCAATAAAAAATAACAAAAAATATATTTCATATATATATATATATATATATATATATATATTTCATATATATATATATTTCATATATATATATATATATATATATATATATATATATATATATATATACTGTTCGCATTTTGTTTCATTCATATACGGAGCTGCATATAGTTGTACGTTTGCTGAATGCGACTTCAGCACTACAACGGCATAATGTGGATATATCCACTGCTATTGCATCTCACACGGAAGGAATCCGTGAAAGCCGCATAAACATATATATATATATATATATATATATATATATATATATATATATATATATATATATATATATATATATATGATTCGTAATTTTATGTTTTTATTTCCTATACATTACATTCCAATAAACTTCACAATGAATGTAATTATTCAATGTAATAATACTAAAAAAAACGCTACGAGGAATCATAAATTAAGATTGCAAATTTTTCTTAATGACACATTGACATTTGAACATGAGTAACATTGATTTTAATCATGTGTGGGCATCTGAAACGTCCGCCTATTATTAATTCTACAATATTCATTAACATAGAAACAAATAGACACCTATTAAGAAGTATTGTAAGACACTCTCACACACAATCAAAGACAATGGGTGACAGTCGCTGCAAGGTGAACGATTCTATTTTAAATGGTAATTTATTTGTTGTTTGCTAATCGGCAATTTAAGAGTCCTTTGGAAATTAAAGGGAAAGAGATTGCAAATATTTTTTAAAGTTAGTAGTGCAATAGCGTGTCTTAGCAGTGGGATTTTAAGTGTGCAAAATTTTCTGGTCGACACGAGGAGAAGCAAGGACACAACCTGAAGGGACACCTTTTTAATTGTTTAATTACTTCTTAGTTACACCAAATATGGTACAAAAGCTTTGATTCGGTGTTTTAAAAAAAGTTTTTTAATATTATAAAACACTAATCATGTAAGTTTGTCTGTAACTACACTTTCTGAAGCTTAGTGACACCTGACTTAAAATATTAATTCTAAATATTAATGTGTGTATTCAATTACTGATTACACTGGACAACAGTTTAAAAAATCTCATAACATGACAATTAATTGTCAGGTTGCATTTTTAAGATAGATGAGATTACAGATACTCACATATAAGCATGTATCGGAATGAAGAGTCACAACAGTGAGACACAAGACATAGAACAGCGTTCGAGTAAGATATCTTGCAGGTATCCTCCCGATTTCAGAACCCCAGAAACATATTTTTACGATTCAGATTCTCAAGAAGATAGAGGAAATTGTTCGTAATATCAATCGATTACTAATATCAGCGGATGATGATCATGTACAGAGTATTTCAATTTCCCGGTCACACACAATAGCTCAAATTGCATTCAACCATTTACTAAGAGACCTTAATCTGCCAAAGGGTAATTAAGGTCAAGGATTCAGTAATGAAATTTATTGGAACATAGTATTTTTCAGAACTGACCAGGATTTGTTCTTTTTCCAGCAATGTAATATAAATTATAAACCAGAAGAATGGTGAATGTTTACAGGAAGTGCAAAGTTAAGCTTCAAAGATAAGCAGCTTCACATTGGAAATATTTTATCTTAATTCTTTGATCATACAATTTTCATGAAGAAATTTAATGAAAACCTGAGGCATTAATTGACTTGCATAAAATATGATGAACGTTAGTGAGAGTTATGTGAATGTCATTGTACTTTTATTTGGATTACAACTAGATTGTTCAAAGTTTTGCCGTTTCTTATTTGACTGGAATAATCGAACAAAACAAAACCACTACAGAAGATGAAATAGCCTGTTAGACAATCTCTGGTATCAGGAACGAAAAACATATAATATAGGGTATTAGTTGATTAGAAGATAATGTTGTTGCAATCACGGAATATAAAATTACGGCTATTGAAAAATGGAAAACCTATTAAACTACAATTCAGTTGTGGAAAACATATCGTTTTCATACTAAAAGAAGTGTCATATCGTGTCTTGAAACGTCAAGTTTTTTTATTTCTAGGTAGGTTTTTCTCCTGCAATTCCAGAACTGTAAGGCTTGATTCTCACTATAGTGATGCTCTCGATACGATCTCGGTTCACTCTCGGTTCAATAATTTTTTTTTAAACGAAAACGAGTTTACGATATCTAAATCTCCGCGAAACCGATACTGTGAATAGGTTCATTATTTCTTCAGTAAGAAAATTTTACCGGATCGAGAGCGTATCGAGATCGTATCGAAAGCGGCACTATAGTGAGAGTCAAGCCTAAGTGATAAAGAAGGCGAACAATTTCACCACAGTATTGTTGAAATGGAGTAGAACACTTCAATGCCGGCAGATTATTGCTGGACACTTGTCAGAGATACCTCTAAAATAAATAGAAATGAATAGCAAAACATAAATATATTAAGTTTTTGAAATTATACAAAAATTGTGTTTTGCCTTAATTTTTGACGGCATTTTTGATAAAATGTCATTATTAAACTAAAGGGTTTTCGAATGAGAGGTGTCATTTTGAAAAGCCCGCTATTTCGGTAGATGTCACTTTTGAAGCTGTAAGTTTTTGACGTTTGACAAGTAGAAACTACGCCATAAATAAAGATGGAACGATACACGCTTCAACAACGCATTGAAATTATTAAAATTCACTATAAAAATGGTGAAAATTTGGCAGAGACGGTTCCTAAAACTCGAACATTTTTGGGTCGTCATGAAGCACCTTGTCGGAGCGCAATAAAGAAATTGGTGAAAAAATTCGAGCTGTTGGGACAAGTTAGTTATGTGAAGAAGAAAACCCGTGCACGTCGCTCAAGAACAGCCGAGAATATTGCTGCTGTAGCCGAAAGTGTTGAAGAAAACCCAGGTTTGTCCATTCCTCGTCGTTCTTTGGAATTAGGGATTCCACAAACGTCATTACACCGTATTTTGCATAAAGATTTGGGTCTTAAGGCTTATAAAGTTCAGTTAACGCAAGAACTCAAGCCGGCCGATCATCAACAACGTCGTGCCTTTGCTGATTGGGTTCTTGAAATGCATGAAAATGATCCGGAATTCCATCGAAAAATCATCTTCAGTGATGAGGCCCATTTCCACCTCGGTGGCTTCGCCAACAAACAAAATTGTCGCATCTGGGGCTCGGAAAACCCAAGAGTTATTGTTGAAAAGCCTCTCTATCCTGAACGTGTGACTGTTTGGTGCGGTTTATGGTCCGGCGGGGTCATTGGACCTTAGTTTTTCGAAAATGAGGCTGGAGCAACAGTTACGGTGAATGGATTGCGTTATCGAGAGATGATTAATGATTTTTTATGGCCGGAATTGGATGGTATTTATCTGGACCACGTTTACTTTCAACAAGACGGCGCTACGTGCCACACAAGCAACGAAACCATTGATCTTTTACGGGAAAAGTTTCCGGGCCGTGTTATCTCTCGAAGAGGTGATCACAATTGGCCACCGAGATCTTGTGATGTGACACCTTGCGATTTCTTCCTTTGGGGCCACGTGAAAGACAAGGTCTACGCCAACAGCCCAGCGTCGATTCAAGACCTCAAAGATGGAATTCGTGAGGCTATCGAGGACATAGGGCAGCCACTTTGCGATTTGGTTATGGAAAATTTCATGAAAAGGATATGGTCCTGCAGGCATGGTCGTGGTGGTCATTTGGCTGATGTTATTTTCCATCATTAACGTCATACCTTCTTCTTTATAATGTAATAAATATCCGATCATTTATCTTAAAAAATGGCATTTTTCTTTGAATATCAAAATAACACCTCTTATTGGAAAACCCTTTATTATTTCTGTATTCATCATCACAAATTTTATAAAAAAATATGCTTTGCATCAATAATTTCGAAATATATATGTATATATAAAATCATGAAAGTTGTACTTTCAAATATTAACATGGCATAACCGCCAGGTTTCTTCTTCCTAAATAATGACATACAATTATTTGTAACTATATTAAATTATGATTGAGGCCTTGGTGTGTTAAAAGTTGGTCAAACTGCCTCCCAGTTCCAACATCTTAAAAAATGAAATAGGATTTGCTTAATTATTTGTCGACTATTATATGCGTCTGATAGAAGTATTTCAAAACAATCACATGTGTGATATCCAAAAATACTTTCTTACCGAACCTATATTAATAAATAAAAAATTTTTAATATTTGATTTAGACTAGGAACTGCATTTTTTCTTAAGTGAACGTAAATTTTTTCTACAAAATAAAGCAGTTTTTTACATTTTACAAACCTCCCCAGTTAGTAATTAATAAAGATAAATTGTCATTTATTGTAACAATCAGTTCATTATAAAATAGAAAAGCATTAGTAAATCGAAAGCTATAAAATATTAATATTTTTAGTGCAGGCAGGTTTGTTGTTTAGACTAACATACGAAATATATTTCCTGTTGATTTCTTTTTATCTACTACGTCTCTATCGGAACAACTATGTGCTATATTTGCTTTTTCAAAAATAAATAAAACCCACACAAAGTAATGGAAATAAAACACAATACACCCGAACTTATGATTCATAAAACGAATACCACACAAATGACAGAAAATTAGAAACAATACGACATCCCTTAGTCACATGATAGCCTCTCTCATTCTTTCTACTTCATTGTAATAACACATAATGCAAATTAGTAAAAAGATAACTAATACTAATGTTTTCCATTCCATTTTACTAACAACGTTTGACAGCGAGTTTGTAATGGAAAGGTTCAAAAAACTGTTACAACGTCTCAAACTTGTTATTAATATTATTAGAGGTCCTTAGATCATCATTTCCTTGAAATCAAATATACGAAGGCAAAGTATTAGTTTTTCATCTTAAAAATTCCTCACAATTAGGAAAACAGTCATTTAGCGTTAATGAAATGAAAATAATTATAATAATCTTAACAAGCCGAGAGAACATAACAGCTAATTACATAAACCGATAAATAATTGCCCTAGGTCTCTTAATACCCATAATTTATGTATTTATTTAAACATTTGTAAAACAACGCTGTTTCTATTCCACGCATATGTCTTTCCGACAACTCATTAATTTGTGCAATGATATATTGTGCTTATTTTAATTGGATACACTTTATAATTAAATGACTTTAATTTATCAATGAAACAGTAGCGGACCACGAACTAAAATGCTCGCAATATTCCAAATATTTTTTTCAGAATCCAGATAGTTGAAGGGGTAATTTTTATATTAATTCTAATTCTAACCTGAACTGATAATTTTTTTGTACCGTTATTATATTGTTTTTAGAGCTTTTAGTTGGTGTATTTTTCCTGCAACCGTCGTTAAGTTATTAATTAAAGCGAATTATAGTCTATTCAAGAACTAGAGACAGTAATAAATTATTTTTGACCCTTTTTTCTTCGCAAACTACCTGTGTTCTTTAGTTCGGTGTCTTGGGCAAAATCTGTTATATATATTTTTTTTATAGGAATGGGTTAAAAATTTTATAATCCAAAATACTTGTCTATAAAAATGGACTATTTGGGTTAGATAACAATAGATATTTGGAAGTTTGAAGTGTTAAAAAGTATTTTAATCATTGTTATAGGTGTCGGAAGGAGGTTTATTTTATCACTTAGTATTTGTGGCATAGATTATTATTTCTGTAATAAACTTAAAATAGACAATTGTTATAATAATATTAATTTGTTTTTTATGATATAGATAATTTTGCCATATTTAACACAACTCACAACTCTATTTTTATTATTTTTAGTTTTGGCATAGAAACCGTTTTAGGCACATTCAGACTAAAACGTAGCTTTATTCTCTCAAAAAATTCTAAGTTATAATTTAAATAATTATAAAATACCCATTGTCATAAATACAAAAAAATAAAACAAACATGTTAATTCTACACGCTTAAGAAAAGGACATAAATACAATAATAAAATAATAAAAGAATTACGGCTAATTGCACTTAAATATATAAATTAAAGAGTTAGACACACAAATGAAAATATATAAAAAAATATATAAACAACAATAAACAATAAAATACAATAACAACAAAAATTTAAATAATAAATTGTATTTACACTGGTAAACATTACGTATCTAATTCGTAATCAAAGTCAGTGAAGCAATCTTCGCTCAAATTAATTATAATTGGTTCCGCTATCTCACCGATCATGTGATCAGGTTTCCACATTTAGTTTTATTCATTGGTTTCTAACAGCTCTCCCTTTTACTTGAGTTCATATCGCAATGTTACTTAAGTGTTCGGAGATATTTCCTTCTCCAAAGGCAGATTCCGGACGATCCGTAAAAACAGATTTCCTATTTGGTTTTTCCCAGCAAAAATTAAGTTCTCTGAGCAATTTTCAGAGCTTAGTTCTTTTAATTTCAAGTAAATCCCGATCTTCATTGATTTTAGTTAGAATTTTGTCGACGGTTGGGATCTGCTTCTCATAATAAGATGTATGTACAACTCCTTTTATTGCAGTTTACATCTCTTCTTCCAACGAGGTTTTTCGTTTGCCTGTGATCGAATAGGACTTGGGAGTACTAACAATTCCAGTCGTTTTTTTCTCGTTTAGTATTCAGTTCATAGTAGATTTTCCAACTCCTGTCATGTTGGAACACATCTCAATTGAACTTTTAACGTTATTATCTAGATATTGATATTTTAAGACATCATAAACATTCATAGTAATAAGTTTTTCGTTGAGGAAAAAATGCCCTGGTTTAACGATTTTAGAATAATTATAGATGTGGAAGCCATATCTTTTGGACATCTCGCTAATCTCAAATAATTTATGAAAACAGGCGAAACAAGATAAATCACTAAGGACACACTGTAAGGTGTACTTTGCTCACTGACAGAAATTAAACTGAACTATAAGAAATTTTATTGTTGCAGTAAATTTAATAAAGCTTATAATATTTAAATATAATGAGATTTACGGCAGTCTTCAGTTACCTGCGGCACTGGAGCAGGTACATCGGAGGTTTCGGTGACAGCTTTATTATTCTCTCTAGTTCTTGAATAGAGTATAACTTATTTATAGTGAATAAGGGAGTGATGGTGATTCTCGTTTACCTTTTTCAACATTTAAAACACCACTGTCAGGAAGCTGAAGAAGCTCTGTAGAACGAAGGTTATAAACAAGAATAATTTGTAAAATGTAGAGATCAATCTGCAGTAATGGTTCTTATCACCTCACTAAGTCAATTTTGTATTTAGCTACCTTAGATTACTTTGAGTACTAATTTTCATGGAAATGTCTCCTATGGTAAATAGTTGCACCACAAATTCACATTTATAGATTTTGATGTTAGAAGTTCAGAAAATTTAATAACGTTAGTGCAGAATACTGAAAATATACACTGGAAATTTCCTATAAAAATACACTTTTTGCAACATGTCAAAGTCTAATAACTTTTTAGTGAATACTTTATTGCATTTTAAATTGATTTTTTGAGGTTATGCATGATTATTCTTTACAATGCTGCAATGGCACACTAACAGTAATACTGGCGACGGATTTTTAAATCAAAAAATTACATTTCTACCCATTGTGGTGCTTTCTCCGGCCCACAAAAAACAAATTAAATTTAAAAAAAAATACCTTAAATGCTTAAATTCAGCATCAAATGTATTTTAAGACTAAAATACATGTGCCGTTTCTATATGTTTTTTTTACAAAATTTCTGAAATTGACCCATGAAGTTGAACAATTTCAATAATTTTTATATAATTTTTTTAATATAATTTTCTAGAATTAATTTTTGTTTTTAATAATTAATTCTCTAATATTGTGATTTGAGCGTAGTTTTAGTATGTGGTTATATAGTTACAGTTTGGTAAGTGAATTTTAAGAGTGCCTTCTCTTAGCTGATCAATACTTGTTACTGAAAATATAATAAATTTAGTTTTTTCTATGTTAAAACTATGTAGACAAATTGTTATATATGTAATTCTCCTTTTAGGCAGAGAAAAGGAAAAATATATAAACTGTTTGTATATATTTTTCCTTTTCTCTGCCTGAAAGGAGAATTACATATATAACAACTATTTAAATACGGCAGATAGATTTCTTTATTTCTTACTGAAATTTTGATTTTTAAAAAAATTTCCCACTACTTCAGTGATTTATAGATGTCGTTCGACTGTCGATATTTTGCAGTCTGGCATCGAGGTCGGTAGGTGGCAGGTTGCAATATCCCACCGACATACCTTGAAATTTTTATTTCATATATCCGTTATTTCCTGCGAATGTTACTCTCGGTCCGATACAACTCCACTGATGAGATCATAAGGTGGTCGAAACGTGTATGGAGAGAGGACCAGAGCGGTATTTGCAGGAAATAAACTGTTTGTATATATTTTTCCTTTTCTTTATTTTTTACTGAAATTTTGATTTTTAAAAACATTTCTTACTATTCCAATGATTCACAGATGTCGTTCGACTGTCGATATTTTTCAGACTGACATCGAGATCAGTAGATAGCAGGTTGCAATATCCTACCGACATACCTTGAAATTTATATTTCATATATCAGTTATTTCCTGCGAATGTTGCTCTCAGTCCGATGCAGTTCCACCGACGAGATCACAAGGTGGTCAAGACGCATATGTAGAGAGGACCAGAGTGGTATTTGCAGGAAATAAACTGTTTGAATATATTTCTCCTTTTCTTTACCTGGAAGAAGGAAGAATTACATATTTAAGAACTATTTAAATACTACAGATAGATTTCTTTATTTCTTACTGAAATTTTGATTTTTTTTTTAAATAAATAGACCAATGTTAAAGAATATTTTAAATATACTCTGATAGGTCTTTGCGTCCTCACTCACATTTTTCCACGTTTCAGCACAAAGAAATGGCAGTATATTCTCCATAAACATCGAAACTGCCATTCAAATTTTTTGATAATATTGTCCTTGAGTGTATTTAAAATTTGTTTTAATATAGATCTTTGACTACCTTGGCTAAATAAGAAAACATAGTTAATGGACTTAAAAATATTTTCTGATATTTTGCTTTCGATCATACGAGATTTTTTCAGGATATTTTCCCTTTCAATCTAGACGACTGAAAGTTGAATTGTTGATATGGAAGCACATAATTTTATCCTTTTGTAGATGCGACAAGTTTGGCGATACCTCTGAAGTTGAATTGTTATAACCTTATAGAACTAAACGAGTTTAGCTTTTCAATATCGAAGAGATTTCCAGTAGGGAAACTATCTAATTTAAATTATTGGTTAAACTGGAATCTCTGCTTGTGACCATTCCTCAACATATTCGTAGTCAAACACGAGCCTCCACTGATAATTAAAAGTCTTTAATTAATCAACGCGAAATAAAAAATTAAAATACGTTTTAATTGTCTTTGCATTGAAAGGTGGGTCATAAATTAAGGTGCAGCTGCGTTTTAAGTAGTTAGCAAATAAATTATTGGAATATGTATTCATAGAGGTTTAATTTATCTGACGTTTACAAGTGGTTAATGAGAGATTAAAAGGTGCTACTGACTTTTCAGAATAACCGCTTGCACAATTAAATTATCGATATTAGTGAAACTCGTGAACGGAAAATGGAAAATACCGTTATATTCGGGTTTTTCGTTTAGCGATGAAGTAAATTTTGGTACAATAATGTTTTTATTAACAAATGACAACACATGGAATTTTAATTGTCTTGAAAAAAGAAGGATGTTTTCAGGTTGAAGCTTGAATATATATTTTTTAACATTTATTCCATTTCAATATATTGTAAAAGGATGTCGAAAGAGGGATTCCTAAAAGCATTTATTCCACGTTCATTTTTTATGAGGTTTTTTTTTGTTGACGAAGCTATTCACCGTATAAGGTACTTTTCCTTTTGGTATCCAATCTCTCAGCTCTACTATTGCAAGTTCCATAATCAAAGTTTTCAATCTTAATTTCGTCTTGTTTTCTTCTATCCTACTTATTATTAAAATCACCCATAAAAAATGCAATCAGATCTGTTGGTTTTATAGCTTAATTTAAGTGTTCGTAGAACCTCTCAATTTCTCGATTTTCTTGTGTTGTTGTAGGTGCATATACTTGAATTAGCTTGAGTGATATAGTATTATAGATCCTAAAAACAATAAAAACAACTCTGGCAGAAATACCTTTGAAATAAGATATTCTATCAGAATTTTTTTTTTGTTTAGTTGGAATGTTGCAACATTTAGAGTTTTATCAGATTTACCACAATACGACTGTATTTGTATACAAGTCTAGATCAAATCATTCATATTTATGAACTCTATTGCTTGCAAGCAACATACCTCACATGAGCAAATTGATAATCAATTCTATATACAAACAATATCATATATAAAACAGAAAAATAAAATAAAAAATAATGATCTACCTATCAAAATATTCTTGAATGCTGTAAAAGCTTTGCGATATTAAATAATCTTTAATAATTCTTTAGAAGGTATTCTCACTTGAAATCACTTTGAAATCATTTGTCAGTTGATTGTATATCTTAACACCAGTCTAATAAATTTTATTCTCACTAACAGGAAGTAAGTAATTATGAAGGTTGTGGTTATGATGAAATTGTTGACAATTTTTTTTGACGAAAATAAGTACCCCATAAGTAAATAACGATTGTAACATGAGGATCCTGTGTGTAGCCAATCAATGCACACCAGCAATTGTTTGAATTACACGTTTTTGTATTTTAAACACACGGAACAAGTGAGATGAGTTACCTCAGATATGTAACCATATTTTACATAGCTTTAAAACTGAACATAATAGTAGGAGGAAATATTGTCCATTGAGGTGATTAATTTCTTGTAAAGTTGGTCAATAAGCACGTTCCAGCAAAGTCTGCCGTGAAATGAATGCCCAAAAACTTTACACATTGTTCTTGGTGTTCTGATTTATTATTAATTTTTAGGTATGACTCATTGAAGACACGATTTTGAGGGGTAAATCATAAAATTATTATTTTCAAGCAAGAGTTCATTTCTCTTCTTGAAGAGGGGAACCACTATCTCTAATTTTAAGATATCCAGGAAAAATCCAATCATAAGTGACCAAATAATAAAATATAGCAGTGGAAAGAACAGAACATGGGACTTTTTTTTTAAATATCAGTGGACTTATATTATTCATACTAACAGAAGTATTATTTTTAAGGTTTCTGATCATTGGCATGATTTCATATTCATCATTGTGTTCGAGAGTAATTTATTCTGTCGAGTGCACTATTAGACAATTTTTTATATAATTTCACCAGTAAATCAATAAAATAATTGGTCATTTTCTTTTTATCATTTAATATAGATCCTTGTTTACTTTTTATACTAGAAATTGAACTTTTCCCGTTTTTACGTTTGTCAATGTTACTATATATATATATATATATATATATATATATATATATATATATATAAAAAAAAAAAAAAAAAAAAAAAAAAAAAAAAAAAATAAATTATATATATATATATATATATATATATATATATATATATATATATATATTGCCAAGCAGAACAGCGGCGGCGGCACGGCCGGGGTTAGAGGCGAGCGGCCAGCGACTGATCGGTTAGCTGCCCAGAGTAGTCGAACTGATCATGGTGAAACACACGCTGCCGATCCACGTGTACAGAAAAATGGAGAATCTGGTAATGTAGTATCGTTTACGGCCTCGGACGTGTCGAGTGCTGTATTGCATGCACAGACTCGACAAACTATGAGCGGTTTGATTTATATGGATAAAGAGAAGGATAAATCGAATTGGACTGTCGTCAATAGTCGAGGTAATACAAGAAGGAAGGCAGTGGTTGGGACTGGAGTTAACACAGTGCGTGACTCAAATTTGAAAGCTGTTCCTTGCTTTTCATTTTTCCATTTATGCCGTCTGGATCCTCAAACGTCAGAGGCAACATGCCAGAGGCTCGAATCTAGATACCCTGAACTGTACGCATCTTTTAAGGTTGGCGTTTTGGAGTCTTGTTCAGAAAGATTCCTTGATCCAAGCATCTGGCCCAATGGTGTAAAAATCAAAAAGTTTTTTCATGCTAGAAAGAAGTAACCCTCAAATATCATCGAGCTTTTCTGTCAAGAATAAAAATGACTCTATCTTGCTTTTTCACTTAAATGTTCAAGGCTTGCCTAACAAGATTGACACGCTCTCTTTATTTTTAGATAAATTGTTGTATAATTTTATTTGTATTAGTGAACACTGGTGCACTGCCAGTAATTTGAAATGTATTAAGATTAATAATTATAAATTAATTTCCTCTTTTTGTAGGTCTGATCATGTTCGTGGAGGAGTCTGCATGTACTCAAGAACTGACATGGAGTGCAAAATGGTTAATGTTAATGATTTTTGTAGTGAGATCAATGCTGAGTTCTGTGCTATTGAGGTCCCTAATCTGAAATTGGTTATTTTAACAGTGTACAGATCAGGTTTGGGTAACAGTAACGTGTTTTTGGATGCTTTCGAGGCGGTGTTAAACAAATTATCACAGTCGTATAATAATATCATTGTAATGGGCGATTTTAATATTGACTTTAGAACAGAGTCCACCATTTTGTCAGAGCTAACTTGTATTATTAATTCCTATGGTATTTTTGCCACAATATGTGACTACACTAGGGTGACCAGTGATTCCTCAACTTGTATCGACAACATTTTGACTAATATTGCTGACGAGCTCTACAGTTCTGGAGTGCTGGATCCATGTCTTTCCGACCACCGTGGTCAGTTCATTGAGCTAAGTATGGGGATGGGAATTGGTGTTCCCGAACGACTTAGAGTAAGGCCTATGACAACAAAGGGAATTGACTCTATTTTGGGCGACTTGAGTGTGATTGACTGGGGCATTTTCTATCAAAATGTCGACTCTGAATGGCTTGCTTGGCATCTGGTTTCGGTTTGTCAGCAGCTGATCTGCAAGCATCTTCCTATGAAAGATGTCTTCACCGATAGGCCTCCTGTTCGGTGGTTTAATGAGACATTAAGGAAAATGAGGGATGAGCTCTCTGTGGTGAGGCTTTTGGACGATGGGAGCACGGAATTCCGGGATTTGTATAAACTTATGAATAAAAAGTACAGACAGAAAGTTGCTTCTACAAAGAAGGATGCATTTGGGAGTTTTCTGGAAAATTCGCAAAACAAAGCAAGGGATGTTTGGAGAGTTATTAACTATGAGAGAAATCGATCTTCACATAATATTTCTAGTTCATCGCTCAGCGCTGGGAACTTTGGTGTGTTCTTTAGTAAAATAGTATCCGACACTATAAAGGATCTACAGATTGACACTGAAATACAAAATGCTATGGTTTCGTCGATCCCAAATTCGGTGCGTTCTTTTGCCCTTTTGCCAGTTACGGAGTGTGATGTTTGGAGTGCTATACAGGCTCTCAAAAGGTCGAACTCTTTTGACATATATGATATGAGTAGCGCTATTCTGAAGGAGATTAGTGTGTATTTGGTCAAACCTTTGAAGCATTTATTTAATTGTAGTCTGGCTCAGGGTAATTTTCCGGATTGTCTAAAGATAGTAAGGACTGTTCCTTTGTTTAAAAAAGGAAATGTCGATTCCATGGAAAATTATAGACCTATATCTTTGATTCCGTTATTGGGGAAAGTATTTGAGGTAATACTGAAAAACAGCTTGAGTCGTTATTTTGAACATAACAATTTTTTGCATCCTTCACAGTTTGGTTTTCGCCGGAATTTTTCGACAATTCAGGCAGTTGCTGCGGTTGTGGAGGGCGCGGTTGAGGGAATAGAAGGTGGGGAAAGCGTGGGGCTCTCACTGTGTGACCTCAGTCGTGCCTTTGATTGTGTTTCTCATGAACTTTTGATTAGAAAGCTTCATAGATACGGTGTAAGAGGCGTTCCCCTCGATTTGCTTTCATCTTTCCTGTCAAATAGAAGGCAGGCAGTCGCATATGGTGGAGAGCTTTCTGAGCCTACGGCGGTACGATGTGGAGTGCCGCAGGGTTCGGTATTGGGACCTCTTCTTTTCATTATATATGTCAATGATCTCTTTAGGTATTTGTCACCAGGTCTGTGTATTTGTTACGCTGACGACACGGCGCTAATTTGTAAAAGTAGAGACCCAGAATGTTTAATGAATGAAATGTCTGTTATGGGAGAGCGTGCAAGATGTTGGTTTGCTAATAATTCCCTTAAATTGAATGAGGAAAAAACACGGAATTTGTTTTTCATGAATGGACGTGGAGTGGTTGATGGTTCTTCGGTGACATTGTTGGGTGTCAGTTTGGACGATGGTTTGAACTGGAATTCTCACATTGCATTATTGAGGAATAAGTTAGCATCCTCTATTTTTGTTCTCAGGCAACTTCGTGGGTCTCTTCACTGTGACACCCTTCTCTCTGTTTATTATTCCTTGTTGCATTCTCATATTTCGTACGGTGTTCACCTTTGGGGTTGCTGTGTTGGAGCGATTCAAATCTTTAGAATGCAGAAGAAGGCTATTCGACTTGTCTCTGGTATCGGCTATAGGGACCACTGTAGGCCACACTTTATAAAATTGCGGGTACTAACGTTGCCTAGTTTATTTATCTTATACCAACTACTGGAGATTCATAAAAACCGTGGAAAATTCTACCAAAATTCCCACTTTCACTCTTATAGAGATCAGCTAATTTAATTAGGCCTTCGAGGTATAGATTGGAGAGATCTAAGAAAAATACACTGAATGTGTCATTGTACAACACGTTGCCTGAAACATTTAAAAATTTAGATTTTATGAGATTTAAAATTAAATTAAAGGAATTTTTGTTAGAGCATGCATTCTATTCGGTGGATGAGTACATGGAGACTTCTTCTAGAGCTTATTGTTAGGACTTTTTTAATGTAATTTACAGATAGTTTTAACTTTGTTTTTATTTTGTTTTGTGACATATTACAATTGTATTTTTCTGTACAAAATGTAATGAAATAAATTTATCTATCTATCTATCTATCTATCTATATATATATATATATATATATATATATATATATATATATATATATATATATATAAAAGCCAGCATCCCCTTGGGAGGACTCTCTGCAACGTTTTGAAAACTAGATCATAAAATTTCGCAAATCAACAAATGTTCTCAGTTTTTAACTCCCTTACAATAAATTCACTTTGGCAATATTTTTTACGGAAGTATCTCAGAAAATTTTTAAAACATCAACATATCTCACTAAAAAAGAAATTTTCTTGCATACTCATAGATATCAGTAAACATGAACAAGAAAGCTTTTTAAATCCTCATAGTGGCCTTATAAATTATAACACCCTGTAAATCCAAGGGCTTAAATAGAGTGTTTATTTTTTGTTAAGCTGTTTTGGCTTATATAATAGTTACCGTTCTTGACAACCCGTAATTCGGAGTGGTTGGAGTACTTTTTTTAAGAACACACTCATTGTGCTATAGTTATTATTAAACTGCCTGGCATTGTGTATCTATTCCAATGAGTTAGGTCAGCTGTCAAAACCTTTTTAAAAAGGCGTCTTTTTTGTTTCATTGAAGACAAGGGAGTGCCATAATGTGTTCTGGTTTCTGGCAGCGTGAGATTTTTTGGAATTAAGAAGGATAGGCTGAAAGGGTTGTTTTTAATAACAGTAGTAGCTTGAAAGATATGTCAACGTGATGTGCCCTGTATTTAATGGAATTTTAATTTAAAATATATTATAAAGTGAATTATTAAAAAAATATATTATACAAAATAAATTAGAAACTGTTTCATATTCTAATTAATTTTATAATTGTAAATTTACTTACTTACTTAGCACTTGTTTGTAGTTGTGGCAATATTTTTCAATTAATTCTAGGTGGATTGGTAACTATTTCATTTCTATATCTTTATTGTATTGTTTTCTTTTTCATACACTTTAGTTTGGTAACAAAATTAATTATCTCTTTTATTCTTAACCCCCTATAGCTCTACAATCCCAATTAGTTGTCAACTCAGGAACACTACGTTATATACATTATCTTATTAAAAATTTATAAATTTCCATAATTAAAAAAAAATATATTTCTGCATGTTTTTGATATATGAATAAACCAAATAAAATGCTACTAAAACAACACTTAGACATCTTAATGCGAAATACATTATATATATATACAGGGTGTCCAAGATAAGGATCCTAACCATGGGGATCTCGGAAACAGTTGGAGATACGAGGTCGGTTAAATTAGAGAAAAGTTGCGCAATTTAGTGCTAAATTAAACGCAATTTAAAAATTTTAAAAATTCAAAATACTTCCGGAGATTTCCGGAAAAAACCGAATTTTGGCAAAATCGTTTTTAATTTTTGTAGGCTTTATTTAAAGAGATATCAAAAAATAAAAGGTAGATTCTTGTTGCCACTTTTTATTTTTTATAATTTGGTCTAAACAAAATTTAAATCCGACGTTTCGTTTCTGAGATACCATCATGAACTTTCATTTTTTATATGGAACAAAAAAAGTATCCCATGTATTTGATAGCATTTTTTATTACAAATTCAACGGTGTATCACACTTGCATATCAAGTGTGTAGTTCATTGGCTTTTATAAAACTGATATACCTTTCTCTCTCGCTCTCATGGAGCTCTTATGGAAAGTGCTTGAACTACGTATTCGATATGCAAGGGTGATACATCGTTGAATTTGTAATAAAAAATGCTATCAAATACATGGGATACTTTTTTTTGTTCCATATAAAAAATGAAAGTTCATGATGGTATCTCAGAAACGAAACGTCGGATTTAAATTTTGTTTAGACCATATTATAAAAAATAAAAAGTGGCAATGAGAATCTACCTTTTATTTTCTGATATCTCTTTAAATAAAGCCTGCAAAAATTAAAAACGATTTTGCCAAATTTCGTTTTTTTCCGGAAATCTCCGGAAGTGTTTGAAATTTTTAAATTTTTTTAACTGCGTTTAATTTAGCACTAAATTGCGCAACTTTTCTCTAATTTAACCGACCTCGTATCTCCAACTGTTTCCGAGATCCCCATGCTTAGGATCCTTATCTTGGACACCTTGTATATATATATATATATATATATATATATATATATATATATATATATATATGTATATATATATATATATATATATATATATATATATATATATATATATATATATAATGTTAAAGATGGACCCCACTAGTATAAGACAATACTTCCATTGAAAAGCTCTTAAATAAAACTGTTATTACAGAAAATAAGCCAAAAACTTGATAATCACTCAGTTAGTTCGCTAGAAGTAACTGCGTCATCGACAATAATCGTCATTAATATGATTAAAACAAGTGAATATAGCCTCCAACAAGATGAATAACATCTGCACGAATATAAGTATACTATTCCTAATTTAAAATTATTTTTACGCAATAGTGATATAGGAGAAACCTTCGAACATATCCCTGTAGCATTAGCATACAGTCAGAACTAGGGCCTGGTTGTTCGAACGATGAATAACGTAACAATATTTTTGTTTATATTTGAAAAAGTGTTGATAAATAATAGATACTTCATCTCTTAATACACACATATCGATTTTATGCTATCCTTTTCTAACTGCATTATTTAAACAAGTATCATATGATAATCGGTACGACAATTCTAGAATACATAGAAGTATGAATTTATGGTTGCTTAAATATTATTATTGTTATTTTCAATATGTAAACGATATCTAATAATATTTACCAATAAAAATAAGTTTTTAAATCCTCTTTGTGTTAATATTAATTGCAAACATTGCATTTATAGTAATTTCTAACACTTAAAAGAGTCACGACAAGCAATTAAACTGAAAGAAAAGATAAGTAAACATGTTTATGTCTGTCAAACATTAAAAAAGCCTCTCGTCCACCGGCCATAAACAGCCTTCAAACAAATCTATTGTTGTTTAAATCTATAGGGTTTGATCGAAGGGAGAAACCATGGAGTTTTAAAAGACTTTTAGTGTGAATAAATATTTGCATTATATTTTACAAGCTTTTAGGCTTGACAAAAGAACTGAAAATTAGAAAAAAATAATTTAATTAACATCTGGTATTACAATCAATCAGTTTTAAAGTAGATAACCAGAAAAAAAAAATATTTCATTCTTTTCAATTTATTTAACAAAGATTAAATTTAAACTCTCACACTGTACATAATCCGCTTATTATTTATCTTTAACCCGGAAAAGCCATAAATAATCTCGCACAGCAGGAATATACCTACCAAGTCACAAATACAAATAATTAAATCTTTAATCCTTTAATTTTATACCTTTATAGAAAACATGCAAATTAGTCATTCATCGATCACTGTTACCGTCAATTTCGTACTTAATAAGCCTTTTAAACTGTCAACTCCATTAAGATTTATAATTACAATTTATTATACTGACATTCTGTCGATAATATTGAGGACTTTTAAATCCTAATGAGGTTTAAAAGTTGCCTTGCATTTCTGTGAAATTTTTCTTTAAAAGGTGCAGTATAATAAGATGTTGTAAATATTCATTGAAGGTGCTTAAAATATGTAAATAGGGTTCTTTTAAATTGGGATCCAAAAATAAAATGTTGTTGCCTGAGTGAGCTTTCTAGAGAATAGTCATTGCTGCCTAGGTACTTATGCATTTTCAAAATGGTGATGCACAGTGAATAAATAAATATAGCCAACAGCAGTTTAAAACCATCTCTTCTTCGTAAACACCTTGAAATAAAACCTCCTGGTCACAAAGATTGGCAGGTAATAAAAAATCTAGTAATTCTTCTTTTCTAACAGATTTAACTGAAGATAGAAAAATGGCTTTCGAGGCTTCATTTCAAATTAGTTAGTTGTGCTAAAGACGTCACGAAGTGTATGCTTGGAGAAAAAGCGGCAAAGTAAATTGACCTAGTTCCCTTATCAAAACAACACAATGTCGCGGCGAATTAATGGTTTGGCAAATGATATGAAAAGTGAGCTTTTAACAATAATAAAATTGAGCTATTTCGCTATTAACCTTAATGAGTCGACCGATGTATCGAATGCTGCAGTATTTCTTGTCTATGCTAGATATATTTTTCACCAACTTCTAAAAGCAGGAGGTTCTCAGTTCTACCGCTATGATATTTCCGATTACTCCGGAACAGCGGCACCGATTTCAATGAAATTTTCTACGTTATGTTCAGAAAGTTGCTGTGGTGGTCTCATATTTATTTGGACGAAATTCGTGCAGTAAAATCCAAGATGGCGCTAACAATATGGCGGCCAAAAAAATTAATTTTGTGCAGTTTTCTCCAAAATTGATTTGGGTAAATTTTCGGGGTCGTACACAACGAATATAAAATTATTTTTTAAAAATTCAATATGGCGGATCCAATATGGCGGACAAAAAATTTAATTTTGTTCGATTTTCTACAAAATTGGTGTAGGGGAGTTTTTGGGGTCGCATATAACGAATCCAAAACATTTTTTAAAAATTCAATATGGCAGATCCAATATGGCGGACAAAGGAATCAATTTTGTCTGATTTTCTCCAAAATTGATACGGAGGAGTTTCCGAGGTCTAAGATAACGAATCTAAAATTATGTTTAAAAAAATCAATATGGCGGCGGATCCAAAATAGCGGACAAAATAATTAATTTTCTCCGATTTTCTCCAAAATTGGTAAGAAGGAGTTTTCGGAGTCGCACATAACGAATCTGAAACTATTTTTAAAAAATTCACTATGGCGTTTCCAATATGGCGGATTAAAAATTCTACATCTCTCGATTTTGTCAAAAATCAGTAATGGGAAATTGTTGTTAATGTTAATAAAAACTCATTCTGACGAATTCAGTATGGTGTCTTAAAAAATTTACATTTTTCGATTTTCTCCAACACTGATATAGAGGGTTCTTGAGGGTGTAAATTATGAATTTAAAAGTATTCTTTCAGGATTCAATATGGAGAATCCCATATGGCAAACTAAAAATTTTACGTTTTTCGATTTTGTTCAAAGATGGGACTAAATCGTTTTTTGAGGATATAAATAGCGAATATAAAATTATTTTAAGAAAATCTAATATGTCAAATGCAATATGATGGTCTAGAAATTTTCAATTTCTGGATTTCATCCAAAACTGGTACTAGGCGGCTTTGAAGGGTTTAGATTTAGATTAGACTAAGACGTTAAAATTATATTTTTTTGAAATTCAATAAGGCGAATCCAATACGGTGGGTTGAAAATTTTACCTTATTTGCATTTTTTTTTAGATTTGGTATTAGGGGGCTTTCGGGGTCACGCGTTACGAAGTTAATTTTTACAACTATAGGAAAATTTTACATTTTCGATTTTGTCTAAAAAAATTGATATTGCGGAGTTCTTGGGGTTTATACAAGGTCAATATGCAACATAAAATATATCAGGCTAAGAAATTTACGTCTCAACTTCTTTAAATATCGATACTGGAGAGATTTGAGGCCAATATTACCAATTTAAAATTAATATGAAATTTAAGATAGTGGATTTACTATGACCGACTCGATATTTGTTTGACACAATTTCACTGGTATTTGGAGAACTCTAAAATTCAAAGAATTTTTAGTGGTTCATTTTAGAGTAATTTACAACTTTGAATAAAATGTGTACTTTTTGCAACCTTGGAGTCATTGTGAGGTACACTAATCTCGATTAGTACTTAGTTCAAATTATTTCCAAATGAAATGAATAATCACTAATATATACAAATTATGGTAAGAAAGCAATTACAAATAAAGGATTTTTAATCTTTTTATGCGAATAACATTATGTCAGGTATTAGGTTGGAGTCGACTTCAAAAATTTCAATTTCGTATAAAAATTTACGGTTATTTTTCACTTTTTAACGCACTTTTAGAAGTCAGTTAAAATTTTTAAATATAAAAATTTTATTGCGTTATATTTATTGTTCATTTCGGTTAAGAAAGTACTCCATATCCCGTCTCTTAGCGTTTTGTGATAATTTTTTTCTTTTCAATGAACCTTATATATTTGATATTTTTTGGCTGCAAACTTGCATTCTTAGCCGACATTTTTTTTAAATTAAATGGTTTGAACTTGTCTTTACAAGGCCTAGGTATCACCATTTTGCACATACATGCTAAAAAAGTTCAACGTTTGGATTCAATGTCTGCAGGTGAATAAGAGAGGACCAGAGTGATATTTGCAGGAAATAAACTGTTTGTAAATATTACTTCTCTTTCTCTACCTGGAAACAGAATACATGTATAACAACTATTTAAATAAGGAAGATAGATTACTTTATTACTTACTGAAATTTTGATTTTTTAGGCTTATTAATTTGAAAGACAAATTGAAACTATAGAGGACTGAACAAAAAATTCAAAAATAAATTTAAAAAAAATTTATATTTCAATTTATTTAATAATTTTAAATTTAATTAGAACCCTTTTGAAATTGGCGCCAAATGTAAAATTTATAGAAAATACCCGCAACAGACAGATACAGATAACTAAGACAAAAAAGTCAGGAAACACAAATTAAAAGTGCTGTAATGATACACTATCAATCTACTTATAGTACAAATGATTTTAAAAAATATAAATTCTTACACTATTTATATTACCCTAGGTGTATTACGAATAATATATCGTGGAATGGTATGTATTTTCCTAATGTATTCCCAACCTTAATAATAATTACTGCCGTCGTTTAAAAAAGACCGTCAAGCCAGTCAACAGTGTCGTTGGGTTTGCACAAAAGCGCCCCCGGTGTTCCATTATACGAAGAAACGAAATTGAAATCAGGCTGACGGGTCGCAGCCCTATGCTTGACAGGCTATGATTACCCATTCATGCGGTCACCCCCGGGGTGAGCCCTGTGAAACTGACACGAGAACAGGTCGCTCTGGTTTGTTATGGGGTCTATTTCCAATTGGATTGTGAGGCCTTTTTAGAAACGTATTTTTAATGATTTCATTTCAATTTCATGGCAATAAGTGAAAAATGAAAATTTATATTCGAAGAAGTATTTCTTTTAACTTTATGGGTTGACACAGAGAAGGTGTCTTAATTGTCTTGAAATACAAATCTCTGGTCTTTCGAAGGAGCCTAGAGTGAAAAATTATATTTTTGGGCTTTTCTGTTTTCTTCTATAAGATCTTTAGAATATTTTCTAAAATTTTCCAATAGATTGTTCTTAAATTTGCAGTATAACTTTAACGACTATTCTCGGAAAGGAATTGGTGTACTGTAATTGTTCCTTGTAGGCCAGTCTTTTTTTACCTGGGAATATAATTCACCTTTTCTAAGAACACATTGGTATAATCGATACCACTTTCTGGAATAAACAATTCTGCAGAAGCTTAAAAATAAAAAAAATTATTTTTAGATCAATGTACTTTCTACTATGGAATGTGTAGAAACAATATGGCACCTGCAGTTTGTATACCTTTCACACATAACCAGTGATCAAAATGCTAGTCTTAGAATAGGATATATGTGTATTTAATAGCAATTTAGTAATTTACAAAAGCGACAGTTGTCAGTTGTCGTAACATAGGCAACACCGATAAGTTGTAGAAGTATTCCTCGACGAAGCTCAATTCTCTTTTAATTACCACAAATCTTATATAATTTTTCCTAAATAAAACCCAAAAATGTCCGTCACTTAGATAATTGCAATGATTTATCTGAGATCATGAAAGTGACTAATATGTTTTATTGCAAAAAGGTGTGAGAGATTACCGAAAAAGTTCATGAGGGATTTTTGAAAGCAATACCTTCAATACATATCGTTTATCTTCGTCAAATTCACAAACTGACATTATCTCACCAATAAAACTAATAATATGATACTTTTACGTTGGAGTTATGGAAATTGGAAAGAGAGAAATACAATATTTCTGAAGTCCCATGCATGACGCTATTTTATTATGTCAGACTGCTTATCTAATTTACTTTCTAGTTACAACATGAATTATACTAAACAACTATTTTCTAGATGAATATCTATAATACTTAGCTTTCATCTAAAACTGGATTTTCTATTTGAAGTTATTTTATAAAGACAATATATATATATATATATATATATATATATATATATATATATATATATATATATATATATATATATATATATATATATATATATATATATATTTGTTCCCTAATACTGCTTCAATTTGGCGTTAAAATCTAATTAAAATTATTTTTCAATCTCTTATTATTTTCATAAGCTTTATATTGGCACAGTTCAACATTTATACATAATATCGTACAATAAACTATAAAATACATTATAATATATATTATAAAACACAATAAATCATGTAATATAATAATATATATAATAATGCTCTATTTGACAGAAGACAGTAAATGTCGAGTCAGCAAAAAAGATAACAATAAGCTGCAGAAGTTGTCTGACCTATTGTTGTTAGGTAATGCAAAAAAAATATAGAATAAGCCTCCTCAATTTGTTTAGATATGAGGCACACATCTGTTATCTAAGTTCTGGGGGTAATATCCTGCCGATATTTTACGATATGGGGATTTTAAGTAGACAGTTTTTTCTGTGCATTTTACTCTCGGTTCGTTACAGCTCCACTGATGAGATCATTAGGTGGTCGAAACTAGTATGGAGAGAGAACCAGAGTGGAATTCGCAGCGAATACACTATCTGTCCCCTTTGTTAACGGTCGTAAGGAGAATAAAATAACTTTTTCAAATACATAGACAGTGAAATTGGTTATTTTAATAATATATATATATATATATATATATATATGTACTTATATATGTTATATCGTAGGTTTTCACGGATGGTAGAATGAATAGTTTTGTTATTCCGGGATTCAATCCGTTCGTTCAAAAAATCGTTTTCACGACGTTTCGTTCAGTTCTCAGCGAGTAACGAGACGAACCGCACTTGAAAATGCCAAATGAGATTTTGGCAAAACGTCGTGAAAACGATTTTTGGTGGGGGTGGTGCCCCCCCCCCCCAAGAGCTTAGAATTCAGGAATATATTCCAGATTGTGCCTCTTACACTAGGAATATGTATGCTCTTGGCTTCCCTCGTCGATACCTTGTTTTTTCTTGCGATCGCTCTCCCTCCTCCAAGAGTTTTGAGTTTAGGAAAATAGTCCCGATTCTGGCTCTTATATTAGGAATGTGTATACTGCTGTCTTCCAACCCCCCGTCGACAACTTGTTTTTTCTTGCGATCGCCCTCAAGAAGAGTTTTGAGTTTAGGACAATAGATCCGATTCTGGCTCTTATACTAGGAATGTGTATGCTGCTGGCTCCCCCCCCCCCCGTCGATAACTTGCTTTTTCTTGTGATTACCTCCCTCAAGAGCTTCGAATTCAGAAAAATATACCCGACCCTGACTTTTACACTAGAAATGGGAATGTTGCTGGCGTCTCTCCTTTCCATCGACAACTTGCTTTCGCGTACCATACTATACTATTGTGATATCACCGCCCCTTCAAGGAGACGGGCTGGATCCGCTCCTGGTTAGATATGGGTATTAAATGAAAGAAGTAAATGTCAAAGTCACATTTATCGTTTATCTATCATTAGTAAAGAGTATTGTCTGTTATTTTTTACAAAATACAATTTTAAAGTTTAAATTTTAAATAATGAACTGTTCACAAGCCGAGATGGTTGATATGATCCTTGTTTTGGGAGCTAGTGACAGGAATGTGCTATTAGCGAGAAGATTCTATCAAGAGCAATTTCTCGAGAGATGTTGGCCTGAAAGAAGGATATTTGAAAAATTTATGGAGCGGTTTCAAAGAACTGGCAGCGTGGCATACAACAAAAATACTCAAATAAAGCGTGCTTATATTGAGGAAAATCAGTTAAATGTATTTTAACAGTCCCCAAAAATCAGTATATTGGACAGCGTCCGCTTTCTCGGTTGATGTTGATCAAAGAACGGTTGAAGTGTCATAAAATACACCCCTCTCAAATTCAATTATTTCAAGAATTGTTCCCCAACTATCATAAAAGAAGATTGGAGTTTTGTCTGTGGGCTCAAAATCGAATGCTTGGAGATGTGGCTAAGTCTCATAGGAACGAAAGTGTTAACAGATACAATGTCCATTATTATGTAGCGAAAAATCCAAATTTTATAAGATATAATTCTAAAATTAGGTGGTCCTTAAATGTCTGGGAAGGTATTATCGGTAACCATATAATTGGACCATATTTTTTGAACAAAGTCTAACAGGGGAAGTAGACTTCTGCAAAACCATTTATCAGCTCAAGCGCCAAATAAAACCAGAGAAGACGTAGTTTTTTCTTGATGATGTCCTAGTCCATGATACAGGGCCGATCACAACTTTTTTAAATACCACATACCCGGATCGTTGCCCGCTAAATTTCCAGATGAACTTTAGCATATGGAGGTTTGTTAAAGAACAAATTTATAGAATATCATCTATACTACTTTAAGTTTAATTAGTACTTTAAGGTTTATATTTACTTGATGTGGAGTAATTTTTAGATTCGTTCTTTAACCATTTGTTTTCGGTATAAGTAAATACGTAAACTTGTCTTTTTAAATGATTTGCATTTTCATTTACCAGAACAGTAATAGCAACAATATAAGTTTTAGCGTATTTTTGAGCGAAAAATTAGAACAATTTCCATATTTATTTCAGTATTATATTCAAATCGATTATTTAATTTTAAAATTTAAATATGTCATAGAAAGTTTTCAACGATACTCTTTGCTAATGACAGATAAACGATAAATAATGGTTTGACGTTTACTTCTTTCGTTTAATATTCATGGCTACCTAGATCTCAATAAGTTAACGTATTTTTTTATAAAATTAATAAAAATTAACATGCTGGAAAAACTAGCGCTGACAAGTATAGGAAGATTTTTAAAAAAGTGATAGATAAAAAAAAGCTCTGTATGATAGAGTAATTATGCATTTCATCAAATAATCCAAATTTTGGCAAACCCCCTGTAATTGGTATAGATTGAAAGATATGGTAGATTATAGAGAACCAAGTTTTTATTCAAGATGTGGTGAATTTTTTGAAAAAGTTGGCAACTTCGCAATAAAATTCAAAACTATCATATGAATAGTCCTTGGGGGAACCAAAGATACAAAGATATATAGGATACCTTCAAAAACTATTTTTTAGCACCATGCTCTCATAAAATATCACGTACAAATGAAAGTATTTTTAAATTCTAGAAATTTTCATATAATACAATTTTTATTAAAATATATTTTCGAATTTTTGAAAAATAAGGGAAATAGGGTACTTTGCCACACTATTGTGTCACTCTGTATATATTTATGTTAATACTTGCTTCTTTCTTGAAGGCAATTAATACGCGACCATTTATATGTGCCCTCATTATATGTGGAATATTTTTATATGTGACTAGTTTTACATACTACGTTTTTACTAACAACCTTATCAAGAATAATATGTCACTGTCAACTTTAAAGGAACAAACATGTTAATTTACACCTAGGAAACAAACGCGACGATAAGATTGGAAAATAACAGCTTGCCACAAAGCAAGCCTTTTTTATCAACACCACTGACAATGTCTAATTGAAGAAAACAGCTGGAAAACAACAAATTAGTACTTGATGTTTGAAAAAAAAAACCTTAATTATCCTTTATAGCGTGGAAAATTATTGTGATTATTATTTAAAAATTAGCAGTACTTACCCGCACATTATTTGTTATTACGGCAAGGAAAAATTTTAAATTATAGCGTAATGCGATAGGTAATGTGTATGTTCTTTCATTGTATCTGTAATTAGTTTTTAAATATTATTCTTAAATTATAGACTATAGCTTGTATGTTCTCTCGTAAACAAGTAGATATACATTATCAACAAAGTAACAAAAAAAAAAGACAAAGAATCCCACCTTATAGTTAAAGTTGTGTTAATATTAATAAATATAACCAGGATATCATAGAAAATTATTTCTGAATAAATTTACAATATTTATTAATGGGGAAACAAAATAAATTGCTACCTGGGTGGAACAAAATCTACTGAAAGTTTGAAGCTATTGAAATATACTCCAAAACAAGAGATGGAACTAGTATCCCCCATAACAATATATAAATGGGATGCATACTTTGAAAAACTCAAAAAAAGATCGAGTACAGTTTTTCGAGAGCGAATGTTCAAATGTTGTACATGTTTCGGCATCACCGATAAGGATTAGTCTGAAGGAGACAAAAGATGTCTACAAAACTCTAAAAAATAATGGACCTGGTAATATCTCCGCATAATTGATCAGATATGGATCCAACAAGCTATACGAACACTCAAATAGGTTTTTTTTTTAAATTGTATCAGTAGCGGAGAGAAAAACAAAAATCGTTTGCAAAATTTGTACCGGACAGACAAACAAACTAACAGACAGACAAGAAAGCGAGTTAAAATTGCACTGACACCAGTTCTGCGCTGTGTTTAAAATTTTAAGTCTTTAGCTCATCGGAAAGTTAGTTTAAAATCGATTGCGAATAGACAGACAGACAGGAAAGCGACTTAATAAAAACGTGGTAAAAGGAGATTTATCACTGATTTTTTTACAACCAAGTTGAGATAAACAACAAATTTTGATGGGTTATTATTTTCAGTCCCCTAAGGAATCAAAAGAGGAAGATGCAAAGGAGGTATCTAAATATTTATCCATTATAATTACCCACACGTATTGTGTTCCCAATAACGTAGGTATTTGCAGCCGAATTTCACGTGAGCCAATTCGGGATTTGAAGAACGTGAATCAGATTTTTTGAGACCGGTGACATAACAAGGTCTCCATATAGACCCCGTGTACACACTACCATCACTCAGCAGGACCGTATTTTACTAACAAGGAAAGTACTCACAGTATGCGGCTCCGATTTTGATGACAATATAATTTGTTTAGAGTTACGAAAATAAGAGTCTCATATTTTGTATCGTCGGAGATTCGTTTTAAGTGAGTGAAAACCGACTCAAAAATTCAATTACAAAAAGAGCTTTTTTTTAAATTTATCTATGTTGGTTCGAATACTAGAAATTGCATTTGTGCTTCAAGGCTTTTCAAAGGTTTTATATAAAATCCGTGTTCGATGGCCGCCTTTAAACGGCTATAGTTCCCTTATGATGCTTTTACGGACATATGTTCATATGAAATTTATTCATGTTTTAATAATATATATATATATATATATATATATCCACTGCTATTGCATCTCACACGGAGGAATCCGTGAAATCCGCATTAACATATATACGCCATCCGGCGGGAGGCCGGAGAAGCCGCGTTCAGTATGTGCATGCTTCCTTCCGATCTGTCCTTTGCACAGTCAGGTGCATGTCGGTACCCTGATGAGTCTAGTAGAGACGAAACATGTACCTCTGCCGTATCACTGTGGCGGGGAGGGTAAGTTTTGACTTTCTTCTCGGTATGGTGGTACAGGTAGGCCATCATCTCGATGGTGGTGGAATAGGATGAATTGCGTTTTATAACAATTTATTCTAACTGTGCAACCTCTAACACAGAAAGGATATGATGGAGAGAAGTTTGCATTTACTGTTCGCATTTTACTTCATCCATACGCGGAGCTGCATATAGTTGTATGTTTGCTGAATGTGATTTCAGCACTACAACGGCATAATGTGTATATATCCACTGCTATTGCATCTCACACGGAGGAATCCGTGAAATCCGCATTAACATATATACGCCATCCGGCGGGAGGCCGGAGAAGCCGCGTTCAGTATGTGCATGCTTCCTTCCGATCTGTCCTTTGCACAGTCAGGTGCATGTCGGTACCCTGATGAGTCTAGTAGAGACGAAACATGTACCTCTGCCGTATCACTGTGGCGGGGAGGGTAAGTTTTGACTTTCTTCTCGGTATGGTGGTACAGGTAGGCCATCATCTCGATGGTGGTGGAATAGGATGAATTGCGTTTTATAACAATTTATTCTAACTGTGCAACCTCTAACACAGAAAGGATATGATGGAGAGAAGTTTGCATTTACTGTTCGCATTTTACTTCATCCATACGCGGAGCTGCATATAGTTGTATGTTTGCTGAATGTGATTTCAGCACTACAACGGCATAATGTGTATATATCCACTGCTATTGCATCTCACACGGAGGAATCCGTGAAATCCGCATTAACATATATACGCCATCCGGCGGGAGGCCGGAGAAGCCGCGTTCAGTATGTGCATGCTTCCTTCCGATCTGTCCTTTGCACAGTCAGGTGCATGTCGGTACCCTGATGAGTCTAGTAGAGACGAAACATGTACCTCTGCCGTATCACTGTGGCGGGGAGGGTAAGTTTTGACTTTCTTCTCGGTATGGTGGTACAGGTAGGCCATCATCTCGATGGTGGTGGAATAGGATGAATTGCGTTTTATAACAATTTATTCTAACTGTGCAACCTCTAACACAGAAAGGATATGATGGAGAGAAGTTTGCATTTACTGTTCGCATTTTACTTCATCCATACGCGGAGCTGCATATAGTTGTATGTTTGCTGAATGTGATTTCAGCACTACAACGGCATAATGTGTATATATCCACTGCTATTGCATCTCACACGGAGGAATCCGTGAAATCCGCATTAACATATATATATATATATATATATATATATATATATATATATATATATAAGAAATTACGTTATCTAATCGTAATTATTTCGAAAATAATTGAATCTAAACGTTACACTTTGCAATGTTTCGAATAGAAATCAGAAAAAAATTTCTTCGATAAAAATAAAGCAGCAATCCTGTAAAATTAAAAGTAATTTTAAAATATAAAGCTTATGCAAATATTAATTTAATATTGGTAATTAATTTATACACAATATTTGCTTGGCTAGACTTCAACTGCAACTCTGGGTTATTAGCAAAATTTTTTGCTAATTATCAAAAACTATTTTAACAGTATTACATTATCTTTTTATGGTTTCATCGAATATTTACAACTAAATTTATTCATTAATTATTTAAATTTAATTTGCAATAAATTCGCAAATTGTCCCGCAAACTCCGTCATTAATTGTTTACAATTAAAACTGATAACTGCGACCCGCGAATAATTTATTCACCCCATTTTATATCTAAAATTGTGCATATTTGTTTTATGTAACCGCAGGGTTAATTAAAATTATGCATAATACAAATTATATATGTTTAATTTATGAGACAAAAACTTTTATTTTTAATCATACCACGCTGTAACGAAATATTTTTGTTGGAAAATTAGCAGAGTTCCGCTTCTGTCTCACGATGTGTCTTTGCGTGGTGTTTCGATAATTGGAAGGATTGATAACTTTCTTTTTTTTTAAGTCGATTAAAAAGGCACAGAAATCTCATGATGTTCGTCTATCAACATTTTTTAAAAGTTTTTAGCTTAATGTGGAATGTTTTTAGAAATCGATAACCTCACTTTTTGAAGATCACTTAAAAATCTCGTAATTAATAACAAATCCTTAAGATGCTGAAAAATAATCTTATTTAACTTTAAACGTTGCTCTAATCTCAACGAGGTGTTAAAAACAGTATAAAAAATCTTAGAAACATTAACTTTTGTTTAGTTAATATTATTTGCATTAGGTAAACAAAAAGTAGTAAGCCAACTCTATGCACCATCTGTATTTTCCTTGAAATCATAGAAACTCTTATTAAATATTTGTCTTTATCAAACAAGCTTTTTTCTTAAACGTATGATGAGCTTGCATAACCTTCTTAAATGTGTTTGTTTTAAAAATGTGTGAGGTTACTCTCGACTTTCTATTATTCGTAGTTTTTTTTAATCCGTACAACGATTCCACATAGCTACTGTAAAATATTCAAAAATATGAAAGTTTGAAGAAGAAATATATAAAAAAATTATAGATAGTTTGTTATTTGATTTTTAATCGTATTTGGAAAGAAGATTCCCAATTCGACGCATATAAATATATAAGTATATATATATATATATATATATATATATATATATATATATATATATACTTATATATTCGTTTCGCCAATGTTTCGCATTTTTTGATTGCCTGCCTTTTCATTCCTAGTAAGAGGATGATTTTCATTTTTGAAGGGGGGCAAGATGAAAAATTTATGTATCTATTAGAGCACATGGGTTTTCTGTACCATCTGGTTTTTTCTCCATATTAGTTTCTCATCAGTGGAACTGTAAGGAACCGAAAGCAAAGTGCACAGAAAACAACTCCCTACTTAAAATCCCCATGTCGTAAGATATCGGCAGGATAATACCCGCAAAGCTTTATGCCGGACTGCTATCTTAAACAGTACACACAAACATCTGAATATACCCCGGAGCGGTAGAAAATTAATTAAAAATATACAATTTTACGGTGTGTGTATTTGAAAAAGTTATTTTATTCTCCTTACAACCGTTAAGATTTTACGTAGACAGTTTTTTTGTATGCATTTCGTTACAGCTCCACTGATGAGACCATTGGGTGGTCAAAACTAGTATGGAGAGAGAACCAGGGTGAAATTCGCAGAGAATATACTGTCTGTCCCCTTTCTTAACGGTCGTAAGGAGAATATAATAACTTTTCCAAATATATAGAACGTGAAATTGTTTATTTTTAATATATATATATATATATATATATATATATATATATACAGGGTGTCCAAGATAAGGATCCTTAGCATGGGGATCTCGGAAACAGTTGGAGATACGAGGTCGGTTAAATTAGAGAAAAGTTGCGCAATTTAGTGCTAAATTAAACGCAGTTAAAAAAATTTAAAAATTTCAAACACTTCCGGAGATTTCCGGAAAAAAACGAAATTTGGCAAAATCGTTTTTAATTTTTGCAGGCTTTATTTAAAGAGATATCCGAAAATAAAAGGTAGATTCTCATTGCCACTTTTTATTTTTTATAATTTGGTCTAAACAAAATTTAAATCCGACGTTTCGTTTCTGAGATACCATCATGAACTTTCATTTTTTATATGGAACAAAAAAAAGTATCCCATGTATTTGATAGCATTTTTTATTACAAATTCAACGGTATATCACACTTGCATATCAAGTGTGTAGTTCATTGGCTTTTATAAAACTGATATACCTTTCTCTCTCGCTCTCACGGAGCTCTTATGGAAAGTACTTGAACTACGTATTCGATATGCAAGGGTGATACACCGTTGAATTTGTAATAAAAAATGCTATCAAATACATGGAATACTTTTTTTTGTTCCATATAAAAAATGAAAGTTCATGATGGTATCTCAGAAATGAAACGTCGGATTTAAATTTTGTTTAGACCAAATTATAAAAAATAGAAAGTGGCAATGAGAATCTACCTTTTATTTTCGGATATCTCTTTAAATAAAGCCTGCAAAAATTAAAAACGATTTTGCCAAATTTCGTTTTTTTCCGGAAATCTCCGGAAGTGTTTGAAATTTTTAAATTTTTTTAACTGCGTTTAATTTAGCACTAAATTGCGCAACTTTTCTCTAATTTAACCGACCTCGTATCTTCAACTGTTTCCGAGATCCCCATGCTTAGGATCCTTATCTTGGACACCCTGTATATATATATATATATATATATATATATATATATATATATATATATATATATATTGTTGTAATATAGGAGAGAGTCTATCGGCTTGCTACTTATCGACTTATCCCTGTATACGCCTACAGTACAAGCACGTTCGGTTTTCTTTCTTTGTCTCTCATTTGGTTTGTCTCTATCGGTCTTTCTCCGGCTTATTTTGTCGTCATCAGGTTATTTGGCAGGGAAAACCTAGAAAAGACCTGCCGTGTCTCAATCGGGTTATTGTATATTACGAATTTCGTCCCGGTACCAACTATAGGACTCGTCAGTGGGATTCTAGTGGGTACCTTCCCAGACACCTGGGTACCTATTCTCGTTCTTGAGAGAACGATCACTTGATGGAAAGTGGGCGTGGTTCTCACGAAAAAGTATGAAATCGTGTTCTGGGTAGCTTTTCTCGTTCTCGAGAGAACGTTCATCTTGATGAAAAGTGGCCGTGGTTCTCACGAAAAAGTAAGAAACCGTATTCTCAATACGTTTTCGTACTTTTTCGGGAGAACCACGCCCACTTTCCATCAAGATGATCGTTCTCTCAAGAACGAGAATAGGTACCCTGTCGTCGTACTTATTAATATTTGGAACTTATATTTGAAGTTAAATCTGGCCGGAGGATAGCGGTAAGATGTTGAATAATACGACAATATATATATATATATATATATATATATATATATATATATATATATTACATTTTTTTAAAATATAAACGTTTCGGTATTTTTTTTACCCTCGTCAGAATGTGTGTAGCTTGAACAATGATTCAAGAACAACGCTGCACTCACATGTATAAATTTATTTAAAAATTATGTTCTATTGAGAATCTAATTTTCGCGAGATTCACAGGGTTTAAGATGACCACGTGTGTCATCTTGAAGTTAAGATGGTACTGAATACGAATTTAAAAATAACCATTTCCACAAGTGCGAAAATTATTGAAGTCGATTTAATAAAAAAAAAACAAGTAATTTCCAAAAATAAAACGTAAATAGGGACATTTTGATCTCAAATTCTGGAATTTTCACTAATAATAAACTGATCTTCCTTTTTATTCAATGTTTTAATTTTTACGGGATACAATTCTCTGGCAACACAGTAAAACTATCTATTTTATATCAAATAGAAAGCTTTTTAAATGTCAATCTAACGTGCAATAAAAACTGATACATAAATTAAAAACATAAAAAGCGGATGTCATATGACTTTTGAATCACAAGTTGCACAGATATTCCATTTCATCATATCCTATGTAATCTGCAATATGTCATAAATTATTGTCGCTTTTTCCTGTTTTGTAGCAATACATTGTAAATATTGATTGTGCCTTCAGTTTTGCGTAACACCGTGTTCGAGGGTAAATTCCTATATAGATTTTCAACGAAAGGTTACAAATACAAAACATTTCACTATTCGGAGAAACTATATTAAGTTGTATACGATCAATTATATGGAACGGCATCTTGGGGATTTATAAATCATTTATTATTATCTTAAGTGCAGATTTTTGACTGATATCCAGCTATTTTATTTTTTGACACATATACGATTGCTATCAATTTAAAACTGAAGTATCTTCTTGTAATAATTGATGATATCATAGCGAGAAAGAACATATTTAAAGTGTTTCATTCATAAATTAATATTAAAAGACAGCCGAAATTTTTTGCGATAAAATTAATAGATCACTCAAAATGGAACTCTAAAAGAAATTTGGTTTAAGATAGAGCTTAGATTTTCTTTTCAATTCTTTTTCAATTGCACTCAGCATTTTCAGGGATTAAATGTTTATAAGTGATATGTGATCAAAAAACCATAATTAAGTGTTATATTCCGTTTCGGTATATATATATACAGGGTGTCCAAGATAAGGATCCTAAGCATGGGGATCTCGGAAACAGTTGGAGATACGAGGTCGGTTAAATTAGAGAAAAGTTGCGCAATTTAGTGCTAAATTAAACGCAGTTAAAAAAATTTAAAAATTTCAAACACTTCCGGAGATTTCCAGAAAAAAACGAAATTTGGCAAAATCGTTTTTAATTTTTGCAGGCTTTATTTAAAGAGATATCAGAAAATAAAAGGTAGATTCTCATTGCCACTTTTTATTTTTTATAATATGGTCTAAACAAAATTTAAATCCGACGTTTCGTTTCTGAGATACCATCATGAACTTTCATTTTTTATACGGAACAAAAAAAAGTATCCCATGTATTTGATAGCATTTTTTATTACAAATTCTACAATGTATCACCCTTGCATATCGAATACGTAGTTCAAGTACTTTCCATAAGAGCTCCATGAGAGCGAGAGAGAAAGGTATATCAGTTTTATAAAAGCCAATGAACTACACACTTGATATGCAAGTGTGATACACCGTTGAATTTGTTATAAAAAATGCTATCAAATACATGGGATACTTTTTTTTGTTCCATATAAAAAATGAAAGTTCATGATGGTATCTCAGAAACGAAACGTCGGATTTAAATTTTGTTTAGACCAAATTATAAAAAATAAAAAGTGGCAAGAAGAATCTACCTTTTATTTTTTGATATCTCTTTAAATAAAGCCTACAAAAATTAAAAACGATTTTGCCAAAATTCGTTTTTTTTCCGGAAATCTCCGGAAGTATTTTGAATTTTTAAAATTTTTAAATTGCGTTTAATTTAGCACTAAATTGCGCAACTTTTCTCTAATTTAACCGACCTCGTATCTCCAACTGTTTCCGAGATCCCCATGGTTAGGATCCTTATCTTGGACACCCTGTATATATATATATATATATATATATATATATATATATATATATATATATATATATGTATGTATATATGCACTTTCATGGGCTCTGCACTCTCCAGCTGTAGCATGAAAGCTCTTGAAAAATTCCATCTCAAACCTAAACTCTGGGGTCACTAGGCTGATGATGTAATTGTAGTATAGCCTCATGGCAAACAACAGCTCAACTGCTTCCATGAGTTTCCTAATTCTATCCACATAAAGATACAGTTTGCTCTGGAACTTGAGGAAAATAATCAGCCTCCATTTCTAGACGTCCTCGTAACCAATACAATGGGTGGAGATCTGCGCCACACAGTATATCGAAAACCAACCCATACAGACAGATACCTGAATGCTGATTTTCACCATCACCCCTCACAAATACAGGACGGAGCCAATACCCTAATAACAAGATCCCTTCGCCTAACTGATGAGAAAAAAAAAGGAACTGTCACACATAAAAAGGGCCCTCAAACAAAACAGCTACAAGACACCAACCATAAATAAGGCAATAAAATTGCAACAAAAACCAATGCAAGAAACAAGGCCACCTGCCGAGGATGGACAAATCACCATACTTCCTTACATAGAAGGTACAATAGATAAAATCGGCAAATTGCTTCTAAAACATAACATATCTACAGCCTACAAACACACAAACCAATAGGCACTTCTTTAAGAAATCCAAAAGACATAATTAATCTAGAAAAATCAAGGCGTATATAAAATCTCATGTGGCACCTACAATAAAACATACATAGGCCAGACCAACAGAAGAATATCAGCGAGACTAGAAGAATATAAACTCAGTATAAGAAACAAACAGACAACATCGGCACTTTTTCAACACCACCACGAAACACGACACAAAATTGATTTTGACACCTGCCAGCAAGTCGCTAATATAGAACACTATAAGGCAAGATTGATTCGTGAATCCATCGAAATTGAAAAGTACGGTACTCTGAATAAAAGAGACGATCTCCTTCTACTTGGAAAACTGTCTTTAGCCGGGACCATTGTACCAACACGCATACCATGCTTAAACAATTACCAACGGCGGCGCTCGAGAGGGAGGCGGAGCCAACGCCAACCAACCGTTACTATCTGCGACCGCGTATAAAGCACGCTGCACCTTGAATCTCTTTCAGTTGATCTACAACCAGCAAGCACAGAAGATGCTAAATGAGATTTTGGCGAAACGTCTGCAAACTTCTACAAGAAACCAAACGAATGAATGGATGTATTCCCGGATTAATACTGAATCATTTATATATATATATATATATATATATATATATATATATATATATATATATATATATATATATATATATATATATATATATATATATATATATATATGTCTTTAAATTACACTACTTGCCAAAATTAATGCTTAATTTTTATAATCGTTTTTAACCGACTTCTAAAAGAAGGAGGTTCTCAATTCGTTGACTATGTATTTTTTTTTTATGTATGTACACCGATTACTCCGGAACGGCTGCACCGATTTGAATGAAATTTTTTACGTTATGTAAAGGTGGTCCCATATTTTTTTAGATGAAATTGGTGCAGTAAAATCCAAGATGGCGCTTACAATATGGCGGCCAAAAAAATTAATTTTGTCCGATTTTCTCCAAAATTGGTATGGGGGAATTTTCGGAGTTGTACCCAACGAATCTGAAATTATTTTAAAAAAATTCAAAATGGCGGATCCAATATGGCTGCCAAAAAAATTTAATTTAGTCTGATTTTCTCCGAAATTGGTATGGAGGAGTTTTCGAGGTTGCATAAAACGAATCTGATATTATTTTTAAAAAATTCAATATGGCGGATCCAATATGGCGGACGAAAAAATCAATTTTGTCCGATTTTCACCAAAATTGGTAAGAGGGAGTTTACGGGGTCGCATATGACGAATCTAAAATAATTTTTAAAAAATTAAATATGGCGAATCCAATATGGCGGACGAAAAAATCAATTCTGTCCGATTTTCTCCAAAATTGGTACGGGGGAGTTTTCGGAGTCGCATATGACCAATCAAAAACAATTTTTAAAAAATTCAATATGGCGGATCCAATATGGCCGACAAAAAATTAATTTTGTCCGATTTTCTCCAAAATTGATACGGGGGAGTTTTCGGGGTCGCATATGACGAATCTAAAATAATTTTTAAAAAATTCAATTTGGCGGATCCAATATGGCCGACAAAAAATCGTTTTTGTCCGATTTTCTCTTAAATTGGTACGGGGGAGTTTTCGGAGTCGCATACGACGAATCTAAAATAATTTTAAAAAAATTTAATATGGCGGACGAAAAAATCAATTTTGTCCTATTTTCTCCAAAATTGGTATGGGGAAGTTTTCGGGGCCTCACATAAAGAATCTGAAATTATTTTTAAAAAAACTCAATATGGCGGATTCAATATGGCTGACAAAAAAATCAATTTTGTCCGATTTTCACCAAAATTGGTACGGGAGAGTTTTCGGGGTCACACATGACGAAGCTAAATTATTTTTAAAAAATTCAATATGGCGTATGGTGGATAAAAAATTAATTTATTTTCTTTAAATATCGATAATGGAAGGTTTTGGGGCCTATATTACCAATCTAAAATTAATTTGAAATTTAAGATAGTAGATTCTCTATGACAGACTAAATATTCGTTTGACCCAATTTGATTGGTATTTGGAAAACTCTAAGAACTAAAGAATTTTTAGTGGTTCATTTTAGGGTGATTTACAACGTTGGATAAAATGGGTACTTTTTTGCCAGTTTGGAGTCATTGCGAGGTACACTAATATCGATTAGTACTTAGTTCAAATAATTTATGAATATCTGAATGAATTCTAAAACTAAAAATAGAAAAATAAAATTTTTATAAAAAAATTGAACCGACTTCTAAAAGTGCGCTAAAAAGTGAAAAATAACCATAAATTTTTATATGAAATTGAACTTTTTGAAGTCGGCGCCAAATTATTTGTAAATGAAATAAACAACTACTTATATATACAAATGATGGTAAGAAAGCAATTCCAAAAAAGTATTTTAAATCTGTTTATGCAAATCACATTTTGTCAAGTATTAGTTTGGCGCCGACTTCAAAAAGTTCAATTTCATATAAAAATTTATGGTTATTTTTCACTTTTTAGCGCACTTTTAGAAGTCGGTTCAATTTTTTTATTTTTTTATAAAAGTTTTATTAGATGAGCAAGTCGTGTTATTGCTTCGTAGCAAAATCTTCCAAAGCTCAGGTGCTATGCAGGGTGGGAACTTTAACAACTGTTCAATCCACCAAACACATATTATCTTCTTTTGAGCTTGATCGAAATCTAGGATCAAATGATCAGAATCAAATACGAACTATAATTGCCAATATCAGGGATTATTGTTAAAAAAAACTCCAAAGCAGGAAATACTCACTTTTATTTTCGTTTTTTTTAGACATTAGCCCCCTAATTCACTAACATGGTTTAACTTTAAAACCGGTCTAGATTGACCGTAGAGAATTTAAACTGTCAAGGGTAACAATAAGTGAAGCAAGTTTTGAACCTTTAAAATACAAATAAAACAATATCATAAGAAAAACAAAACTGGTCATCTAGAAAATCTAATTTCTAAGGCAACTAGATCGGGTCTAAGTCTTAGTGAATCCGGCTATAGATTTTTATTTATTTTGTTTTTGTTTCTCTCAATTGATGATTTCTTCGCAATAAAACTTACAAAAAAACCTATTCATAATGGCTGAAAGTTGTAGA
The DNA here is from genome assembly GCA_034092305.1 of Diaprepes abbreviatus. Lineage (NCBI taxonomy): Eukaryota > Metazoa > Arthropoda > Insecta > Coleoptera > Curculionidae > Diaprepes > Diaprepes abbreviatus. Next base: position 4,506,068 of record JASJET010000074.1, read on the forward strand.
ATTATGCGTTAATTTTGTAGGGTAGTGCATTTTGAGAAAGCTGTAATTCAATACATTAACGATCTGTGCAATGAAAAACTAGCAAATTATTTTAGACCACACAGTATCCGTATAGCCCACCATTCGGAAAAATCTAATACCAATAGAAAAACTTTGGTTTCTTTGATTGTGTGATCTATGGAAGGTGGATATTTAGCTACAAACAAATATGCACATTTTTCTTCTCATTTTAATAAATGATCAGCCCATATCGGGTTTCTCAACTTTATCTGAGATTATTTACTGTTAATTTTCTGAATAAGTCAATAACACATTCAAATTATCTTTTAATGCTATATTTTTGATGTGATAAACACTTAATTCCAGTCTGGTTTGTTGTTTATAAACCCATCCCAATGCAACATTGCGTGCAATAATCCGTTAATTCATTTTATTTCTGTTATTGATGACTGGATTTTATCGTTTTATAATTTGTTGACAAGTAATACTTTTATATTATTGCCATATATTTTAAAATGCATTGTATTAATTTATTTCCAATAAAATGTGTCAGAAACATGTGTTTGTTTGTTATGAAAGAGATCATTTATATAATAAAGATAATTTTAAATAGGATGTGACAAAATATTTAATACTGTGACTAATTAATCCTTGATATATTTAATTTAATGAACAAGTACCATTTGCTTGGAATATAAAAAAGTTATTTATTTGAATTTTTAATTCGATAATACTGTATGGATTAGTTCTATGTATTTATCACTGTTACTGGATTTAAACGTATTTCCCACAAACCATAACAACTGTGTTTTTGATGGATGAATCTTTTCTTTACTATCTATATTCGGCAAAATGAAATAACCTTAAATTTTCTGATGTGTGGCTTTAGATCGTAACAGACTAAAATCGAGAAATCGATGTACAGGGTGAGTCAACGATTGGATGAAGTAGGTTTGTGCCTTTTCGGTGAAATTAACAAAGAAACTATATTTATTGTTTGATACAGTTTATTTTTACGCAGATTTTAAAAATATTTAGGACTCTACAGGGTGAGCCAAAAAACTAGGACAGCATAAAGTTGGATTTTTTTAAATAGAACACTCTATATACGAATCGTATTTTCGATTTAGCTTATAATTTTAAACCTTTTTTATTAAGGGTTTACTATAATAAAACTTTATAGTTTCTGAGATAATTAAGTTTAAAGAAAAAAAGTCACATTTTCAAGCATCAATTCAATCCTAAATAACGTTTTCAATTTTGTGCCAAATATATTCAAATTTGGAATTTAGCAAGGCTAAGGACAAGTTAACATAATTTTTACCTAATATTTGCAATAAAAGCTACATGGTGTTGAACACATCGGCTCAAATTTGAACAAGTTTAAATGAATAAATATATTTTTTTTTTAAATGGTACACCCTGTATATTTTCATGTTATTTAATAGAGTAATAAAAACCCTAAAAGTTTTGTTCAATATACCCTATACCTATTTATAATAGTTTTTGAGATATTTCAGTTTTTCTTATTTTCCATACTTTTTTTACAGAAATAGTCTTCATTATCATAGTAGCCATGGGAAAAACAATGTAAAAGAACATTTTTCTGTGTGTCAAATTTATAACCGCAATCGCCTCTTTTGGTTTTTGTGTAGTGTAGTCTGTTTTTTTTGCATTCATCTTATATTGTAAAATGAATTTTCCAAAGAATGAGTTAATAGATATGATTTATACAATAGGAGAGGCTCAAAAAAATTGCCTTCTTGCTCAAAGAATTTACAAAATGAAGTATCCTGATCGACGCCAGCCTAATACCCATACTTTTCAAAATTTAATGCAAAGATTTGATTCTTCTGGTACTGTTGATTATCCAAAACGTAAAGTGGTCAACAAACCAGTAACTAATGAAGAAAAAGAACTACAAGTATTGTTAAATGTTCAGGAAAATCCTTATATTGGTAGCCGTCAGTTGGCAGCATTAAGTAAAACATCACAATCCATCGCTAATCATTCTACCAAGAAATATAGGTATCATCCATATCACATGGAATTACACCAAGAATTGCATGGACAGGATTTTGAAAGTCGTGTAAACTTTTGTCGTACAATAAATGCGGAGATTCAATTAAATCCAAATTTATTATGCAAGGTAATGTTTAGTGATGAAGCTACTTTTAGAAGTAACGGTGCCATAAATAGACGCAACATGCATTATTATGCCACAGAAAACCCATTTTGGATTAGAGAGGTGCAACATCAAAACCACTGGTCATTAAATGTTTGGTGTGGTATTCATCATAATCGAATTATTGGACCCCACTTTTTTAATGAACCACTAAATGGCTATAGTTACCTGAACTTTCTACAAGAAGAACTACCCCAACTGCTCGATAGGGATGAGCTCGACAGTATGTGGTTCCAGCACGATGGTGCACCTCTGCATTACCATCGTGAAGTTCGTGCGTTTTTGGACCAACGATATCCGCAAAAATGGATTGGACGTAGGAGGTTCATTGAGTGGCCACCAAGGTCTTGCGACATCACCCCATTAGATTTCTTCCTATGGGGTTATATTAAAAATAAGGTGTATGTTAATCCACCAACAACAGTGGAAGATATGCGAAACAGGATTAAGGATACCTGTAGAACAATAACGCCACTAATTTTGTCCAGGGTCCGAGAAAATCTGCAAAAAAGACTAAATTTGTGCATTGCACAAGAGGGTCGTTTATTCGAACACTTATTAAAAAGAAATAATTAATCTCAGTATTTAATAGGTAATTTTTTTGTTTCAATTTAGTATAAAAGTAAATATGTATTTGCCTTGTCGTTATTGTTGTGTTAATTTTTTCACATTATGTTTAATTAAACTATTGCCGTTGTAATATAACGAATAATGTTTTTCATCATATTTAACCACATTCTGTTTCTTTCTGTAGTTTCTTTTTATTATTTTACATGGCTACTATGATAATGAAGACTATTTCTGTAAAAAAGTATGAAAAATAAGAAAAACTGAAATATCTCAAAAACTATTATAAATAGGTATAGGATATATTGAACAAAACTTTTAGGGTTTTTATTACTCTATTAAATAACATGAAAATATACAGGGTGTACCATTAAAAAAAAAAAGATATTTATTCATTTAAACTTGTTCAAATTTGAGTCGATGTGTTCAACACCCTGTAGCTTTTATTGCAAATATTAGGTAAAAATTATATTAACTTGTCTTTGACCTTGCTAAATTCCAAATTTGAATATATTTGTCACAAAATTGAAAACGTTATTTAGGATTGAATTGATGCTTGAAAATGTGACTTTTTTTCTTTACACTTAATTATCTCAGAAACTATAAAGTTTTGTTATAGTAAATCCTTAATAAAAAAGATTTAAAATTATAAGCTAAATCGAAAATATGATTCGTATATAGGGTGTTCTATTTAAAAAAATACAACTTTATGCTGTCCTAGTTTTTTGGCTCACCCTGTAGAGTCCTAAATATTTTTAAAATCTGCGTAAAAATAAACTGTATCAAACAATAAATATAGTTTCTTTGTAAATTTCACCGAAAAGGCACAAACCTACTTCATCCAATCGTTGACTCACCCTGTACAAACATAAAAAATATACATAGCGATCGAGTTTAGAACTTCCTTCTTTTAGAAGCTGTTAAAAAAATGTATTGTAATAGATTTTTCTTTAAGTATATTTTTAGAAATCCAAATCGCATTTGTATACATTTTTATAGTTCTTTGTCTCCATGCCCTGAATCGCAAATTACTTTTTTATATGGTTGATTATGAGTGAGAATAATTTATTTTAGTTTAAAACAAAATTACCACCATTGTTATTCCATGAGTGGATATTTTAAAGTAATCTCTAATTCATTTGGCCCAGTATAGATACATAACAAAGTTAATAGAAGAATGTCAAAATTATTTGTCAATTATAGTCCGAAATTTATATAAATAAAGCAATTACGGAAATGACTACTAAGAAACTTTACTCAATATAGAAGATAAATATGATAATAATTATTTTTCTCTAAACGAATATGATAAATATGTATAGAAAATTGTATTTACAATAATTGTTTGCAACTTTATCCGAAGAATAAGAGAACATAATTAATAACCATAGAAACATTAATAACATTCTGCCATCGGGAGTGTAATAACTCATACGAAAATAAATTTAAAGTGACAGAGATTAATAACTCTATAATTTATTTCTTTATAATAATAATGGCGATCTTTTTAGTCATCGTTAATGAAACTAAGGCTTTTATAATATGTTTTGTAGGATATTTGCGGATCTATTAAATAGTTGTAAACGTTTATTAAAGATAATATCTTGAAATTACGTAGTAAATGTAATTAAAATGTTTAACTTTCTATGTTTTTATATTGACGCGTAAAAAGGATCTAAAAATTTGATCGTTAATACTCTTTTGAGGTCTTAATTTTGAAAGTTATCGTTTTTCAGATTAGATCATGTTATTGTTAAACTACTTTCCAAGTGTAGATTGATTCTGATTTTTTTTAAATCAAAAATTTTTGATTTCATTAAAAGAAGTATCGGAAGATTCCCAAAAAGATGGATAGACGAAATAAAGAGAAAAGTAGGTAGAAATTAGGACCGGATTGAAGAAAATAGGTCGAAATGGAAGGGACTAAAGGAGGCCTATGTCCAAGAGTGGACCAAATTGGGCTGCTAGAAAAAGAGAGAGAGATATACATATATTTTTCTGCATATTTTCATTCTTATTAAGCAATATTAAGAAACTAATTTTTTATTTTTTACGGATATTTTTCAGCAAAAATTTAATTTATTATTTTTAATATTAACGAATGCCCAGTAGATTGGTATAAAATATTTTTGTAATTAAAAACCTAAAGCACTTTTTACTTATTTATTATTTAGCATTAATAACTGTATTGTAAACTGCGTAGGTTTTTTATTAGGCTGGATTTCCACTATAGGGCCGCTCTCGATACGATCTCGGTAAGCTTTCAGTTCGATACAATATTTTTAAATGAAAAAGAGTTTACGATATTGAAATCTCCGCGAAACCGATAGTGCGAATAGGTTCATTGTTTCTCCTGTAAGAATATTTTACCGGACCGATAGCGTATCGAGAGCGAACCTATAGTAAGAATCTAGCCTTACTTTTCACTTTTTCATTCACCAAATAAAAAATCAATATTTTCCTTTTCATTTTTGCTTTGTCTGAACTTGTGTTTAGAGGTTTAGCGGCTCTTATTGCTAAAAAAATCTTGTCAAGGCTCGCTTATCTGTTTGTCTATAAATTATTAAGGGGTAATAATTCGTGCTCATTTTGTTATATTACTGATTGTGTTCTGGTTTAGTGAAGTGGGTAGTTTTATTCAAATAATTTATTTCGTAAAAGCTGCAGAAAACAAATTCAAATATTAGTCCAAAGGCTTTGTTCTAAGACTACTGGGAAGGTACAATTTATGCAGGTAAGTAATGTAAGTACTTAGCTAAGTAACAAAGTTTTTTACACAATTAACACATGACCTTAAAATTGTACCGTTATTTACGTGGTATTATTTTTTCAAAACCTATTATCCGATCTAAGTGATTTTTGACACAAAGCTAGACTATTTCTTGATAATTAATGATACTTTTGAATTTTATATGGGGGTTATCGAAATGAACTATTTTTTTTTTGAAAGTTTCTGTGAGATTAAAACTAAATTTTTGATTTTATATACGCGACAAAGTACTTTACAACAGAGTGGAGAAAATGCAAATTCAGCTTAATCAGCTTTGTAAACTTCTAGCTTTATATCCAGCATCGATAAATCTCCACAAAACATTCCCGAGCCAAAAAAAAAAAAAAAAAGAACCAAAACTTGTTCCTTTGTTGGTAGTTTGGTAACACGTATATTAACAACTGAAAAACATAATCTTAATAAGGAAATAGCAAAAGCCATCTATGATACTAATTCGAGTTTTAGGTGTATTAAACACTGGCAAGTATGAAAGGCGATTCAAAAGTTGAGACCTGATTATATACCTCCAGTCAGGGCATCTGTAGTAACTATGGATGAAATTCGTAAAGAAGAAAAAGAAAAATATTTTTCTTCTCTCTCTGACGAATGCATAAATATATCAATTGACAGGTGATCACATGTCTAGAACGAACCTGTAAGATGTCCAACTATAACAACAGAAGATATTTTTCTATAAAACTATTGATACCACTGGAAACTCTCAAACTTCGGAATATTTAACGGAACGATGAACCTGAAATTGCAATCTCTCTCTCTCTCTCTCTCTCTCTCTCTCTCAATTTTTTTTTTCTGATTTGTTTGTTTAGTTGTACGTAGGTAGTTTAAGATAAAATATATCTATCTTTATGTTCTTAGGAATTACATTGTAACTATTAAATCGTTTGTGATCTTTTTCCCAAGTTGTTTTAAATATTGTAATAAATATTTATTTTTATTTAAATCATGATTTTTGTTGAAAAAATCAAGCGATTTATATAGCGATTTTATTCATGATTTAATAATTAGTAATTGACATATTCTTAAACAAATCAGTTAAAGTCCAAAATTTAAGTTGCAAAAACATTCAAAATTAATAATTATTTTTGGGAAATTAACAAATAAACTTGTCTTTTCCTTTATTTCATGGATTTTATATCGTTTAATGCACAGAAAATAGCTCGAATTCCCGCTTCAGCTTTTAAATTACATCATCTAAATCAAACTGTATAAAGCCGTTTAGGGACACGCATTTAAGTGAGGCGTCCACTTATGGCAATTTTTAATCTACGCCTGTAAATTCCGCTCTTTATATCGCGCATGGAACCGCTCTGACAGCTTCGTAAAATACATGCAACCTGGCATACCGACACGAAAGCTCTCAGTTTCTGCACTGGCGGAGAATTCTTCTATACTGTATTTAATCTGTACATAGAAAGATGTGAAAAGTAGTAATTAAAAATAATTAGTTCAAATATATTTTGGTTTAATGTTTTATATCCGCTTTTGTCGATCTTCATGAGACTATTTTCGAAATGACCTTAATTTTACAATCATCAGAAAAATTTATTGTGATTATTATGAATTAAACATCAACACTTTTAATGCAAGTAAATATACTCGCCTACTAGATGAATAACATCAGCACCTATTCCGGATGTTCCCTTACGGCTATCGACCCGATGTATCTCGGGAAATATTGGTGACTGGATTTTCGGACAAAAATATGCCTAAGTAATGTTGCCTAGTGAAATTAAAATAAGATATTTTTAATTTTTTAAACAGACCGTACGTGGGCTTAATATATATTATAGAAAAATAACTTCTCAAATAATCACATATAACGCTAGATGCCCTTTTATTTAACTTTTTGCTCTAACTTTTAAAAAAGAGGGCCGGAAAGCAAGAGTGTTATTCAAAAGAATACTGTAACTTTAGATTGCTTTATCCCAGCGTATCCCAAGCTGTGGTTCCCGAACTCCCAGAGGTTCGCGAGCTTGATAAAGAGGGTTCGCAAAAAATATTGTAATGGCGAGATTTTAAATTAAACATCGCAACAGGCAACACTCTGTAAAGCAACGAGTCACTACGCCGCTGGCGATGCGAGTTCATTCCCGTACAAACCCACAAAAATATAAGGCTTGTTCCAACCCACATCAGAAACAGTTTCTGACCGTCAGGATTCGGCGCATTATCTTATTACACAATATATTTAAGTTAATGCGCAGAATCCTGACGGTCAGAAACTGTTTCTGACGCGGGTTGGAACAAACCTATAGACAATGCAAGTCCGACAATCACATTTTAGTCAATCTACTACTTATATGTATTTTAAAACTTTTGTATTTAATTTTTTTGTCTTCCTTATGTAAATAAAGAGAGGGGGAAGCAAGGAATATTGTTATTAAAAAAACTGGACCTCTGAGGGGCTTTGTACGATTTTAATAAACTGGGTCTTATTTAAGAGTTAATTCTTATATAGTAAAAAGCTTAAATTAACTTTTATTGACATTTTATCAACCAATCAACACATGACGGTATTTATCGAATTTTTTGGTTTAAAAATATTTTTGAAATGCGAAAAATAAATTATATTTAAAATATCGTTGCGATTGAGAATTTAATAATGAACGCCAAAGAGAATTTTGATTAAAATAGAGACCGTTAAGCCGTGAAGAAGAAACTATATCGTTTTACACGTTACAACAAAGTCTGGTACTCCCCCATGCACCTCTTTTTTTTGAATAGATTAGTAAAGTTCACATATTTATTTAATTTTGAATATATACACACCATTGTTCACAATTTGATTCACATATTTTAGTTTCACAAAGATAAACCAATATCTTTAAAATAGCACTAACAATCGACCAAAATCAAATGAAATCACACAAAGTACAGCACAAGTTGACTAATGATAAGCAATATTGCCGAGTTGTGCCGTTAATCTGGAGAGGGTGTAATGTTCTAGCTGTTTATTGAACAAACCCTATATTTAAAAACTAAGAACTGTTAGTTAAAAACAATTGTTTCTAAGTCGAAAAATTATACATTTTCAGAAATTAGGTTATTTGATTTCCTATGATGTTTAAATGATGAAAAAATGTTAATAAAAAATAAAATTTCTTTTAATCCTAGGGTTTCATATTTTCTTATTAACGTAGCGTGGATTTAGCTTACCATAACAATCAGGGGCGGATCCAGTTTTAAGGGGTGAGCGATATCACAAAAGCAAGGAAGCGAGTTGTCAACGATGAGGGGGGGTATCACCTCCACGTTTCTAATGCAGTGAGCAGGCAAGACAATTTTTTATAAATTCTAAGCTCTTGGTGGAGGCTAATGCCCTCTCCCTTGGATCCGCCCCTGATAACTACACTCACAAGACACTAAATATTTACATAGGTTAGGAATTTTGGACGACAGGGTTTTTCTTATCTGCATCAGTGCGATTAGTCAATAATATAAAAATAAGGCATCACAAATTTGAATAACTTCTTCTTGCACCTCTATTCCGACCTAACACTGTATTCGTTCCTCCGCCAATGGGTTCTGCGCTCCTACCGAAGAAAACGTAATTACCGATCCGCGACGCAGACATGCACTTAAACAAATTGCTGCTTTCGAGACACTAATAAGGCCCCGATTACAATGCACTCAGCACCAATAAATATTGTTTTAATTAAAGGCCCGATAACGGCCCGACAGATACTTAATCGCGATCATCTAATGATCATATTTTAGACAGGGTCGGGTAAAAACGTTCAGAAATATATCCGTATTTAGTTACAGAACACTTAGATTGTTAGCTCGAAAAAATGAAATATTGTCTTAATGTTTTATGTGATACATGGTGATTCTTCCTTATAACACACACAGTTTTACTTTATTTCTGATAATACCTGTTTCCAATATTATATATATATATATATATATACGTATTTACATTGGTCGGCATTTAAAAATCAAAAGATGAGAGATATTATGATGTAACCACAGTGAACTATGTATATCCAGTAAGAGAATACCCATGCGTCATCAATAATATTCATCTGAACACCGTTTATATTGATAAGTTTATATTGATAAAGACATATCAATTGCACCGACGAACGGAACTAAATAGTATATTGAAAATTCCGCTGTATTTTCGGATTCGCTATCAAGAAAAGAGATAAATTATAACTTATATTATAACCGAGATTATACTCTTACTTTATAAGGTAAGTGAAAATATCAGTGAAATAATAATAATAATAATAAATAAATTCATTGAAAAGAAAAAAATTATCACAAAACGCAAAGAAATGGGATAAGAACTCCTTTCTTAACCGTAAAGAACATTATATATAACGAAATAAAATTTTTATAAAAAATATTGAACCGACTTCTAAAAGTGCGCTAAAAAGTGAAAAATAACTATAAATTTTTATATGAAATTGAAATTTTTGAAGTCGGCGATCGATTTTTAGTTTTGAATTCATGATGATATCTATAAATTATTTGAACTAAATACTAATCGAGATTAGTGTACCTCGCAATGACTACAAGGTGGCGAAAAGTACCCATTTTATCCGAAGTTGTAAATCACCCTAAAATAACCACTACAAATTCTTTGATTCTTAGAATTCTCCAAATACCAGTGAAATTGTATCAAACAAATATTTAGTCTGTCATGGTAAATCCAATATCTCAAATTTTAAATTAATTTTAGACTGTTACTACAGGCCCAAAACCTTCCAATGTCAATATTTAAAGAACTTGAGACGTAATATCAATTTTAGACAAAATCGGAAAATAAAAAATTTTCAATCCTTTATATTGTATCTTATCAACCTAATTGTTGTAAAAAATTAACTTCATATTCGTTATACACGACCCCGAAAACCACCCAATACCAAATCTGAAAAAACGCGAATAAGGTAAAATTTTCAACCCGCCATATTGTACTCGCTGTATTGAATTAAAAAAAATAATTTTAACGTCTTAAATCTACACCCTTCAAAGCGCCCTAGTATCAAGTTTAATTGAAATCCGAAAATTTAAAATTTCTAGACCATCATTTTATAAAAGATATATTAGATTTTTTTAAAATGATTTTATATTCGCTATTTACATCCTCAAAAACGATTTAGTCCCACCTTTGAACAAGATCGAAAAATGTAAAATTTTTAGTCCGCTACATTGGATTTGTCATATTGAATCTTGAAAAAATACTTTTAAATTCATAATTTACACCCTCAAGAACCCCCTATATCAGTTTTGGAGAAAATCGAAAAATGTAAAATTTTTAGGATACCATATTGAATCCGCCAGATTGAATTTTTCAAAGAATATTTTAAATTCGTAATTAACACTAACAAAAATCCCCCAATACTGATTTTAGACAAAATCGAGAAATGTAGAATCTTTAATCCGCTACTTAGATCCGCAACATTTAATTTTATTTTTAAATAATTTCAGATTTGTAATGTACGATTCCAAAAACTTTCTATATCAATTGTGAAAAAATCGGACAAAATTAATATTTTATCCGCCATATTGAATACGCCATATTGAACTTTTAAAAAATAACTTCAGATTCGTTATGTGCGACCCCGAAAACTCTCCTATACCAATTTTGGAGAAAATATATGTATGTATATAATTAGCTTGACGATTCTCTTACATCATTGACAAAGAGTTTGGATGGAAAATTTCATTAAAAATACTAATCAGAAAAACGAACCAACCAGAAAGATAAGTGGAAAAAAAATTCGTCATGGCTTTTCACATGATATTTTGCCTGATTATGTATTTTATATGTATGTGTAGTTTGAATATGCAATGTTGATCGACGTGTCTACCGGACCGTGAATCGACGTTTTAATGACACTACATTAACATAATCGATATTATCGGTTTGTATATGGTACGTTTTCAGTTTTTCACGGTAAAATAACACACTAGAATAAGTAAATTATAGGTCATAACCACGATATAGTCATTTCGTTCGACTATGGATCACCTAGATATAAAATGCATTCTCATTAGTATGCAATTAGTTTAACAATTGTTGGTTTATTTCTTTACTTATTATTATAGCATTCTTTTTAAAACCAGTATTTCGAAATTAATTGAATTGGCAGTTTTAATCGATTTAATTTGTTTATTACAGTGTTGTTTATATAAGTTTTCATTTTGTATTTCATATCCTTTTGCCTTAGTCAAAAGTGTGATGGTGTATATTGCAGATTTTTTCACTAAAATCTGATTCTGGATTTAAAAAAGTGTTTAGAAACTTTGAAGTAATTTTACATCATTCTTATACGGAGCTGCATATAGTTGTGTGTTTGCTGAATGTGATTTCAGCACTACAACGGCATAATGTGGATATATCCACTGCTATTGTATCTCACACGGAAGAATCCGTGAAAGTCGCATAAACATATATACGCCATCCGGCGGGAGGTCGGCGAAGCCGCGTTCAGTATTTGCATGCTTCCTTCCGATCTGTCTTTTGCACAACCAGGTGCATGTCGGTACCCTGATGAGTCTAGTAGAGACGAAATATGTACCTTTGCCGTATTACTGTAGCAGGGAGGTTAAGCTTTGACTTTCTTCTCGGTATGGTGGTATAGGTAGACCATTATCTCGATGGTAGTGGAATAGGATGTTCTATAACAATTTATTCTAACTGTGCAACCTTTAACACAGAAAGGATGTGATGGAGAGAAGTTTGCATTTACTGTTCGCATTTTACTTAATATATATATATATATATATATATATATATATATATATATATATACGGTTTGAATTTAGAAACTCCTTTTCATACTTTACATTTCCAAAAATTCAAGTCACCTGTTAAATCTAAATGGGTAATATATAGTACTGCTCAAAAAAGAAGCAAATAACATAACCAACAATTTTGAATTAGTTTCTTTATCTTTCAATCTCTTAATCAATCTCAATAAATCTACTGTGAAAATATTTTAACAGAACTTCTTTGCAAGTATCCCTTACTTTAAAAAAGTGCTAAGTTAAAAAGGAAATCTATAATTATTAAATTAATTACAATAGTGTGAAACAGTCCAAATTATTTAGGAAAAAAAATTATTTATTTGATACTATATCAAAGTGTTTTCATACTCGAACGGCAACGTTTTGTAATGGTTTTGTAGACCGCAAATTTATGGGAAGAAACGAAATTGTTGGTTTAACGTACACTTTGCCCGTACCTTGTTATTTCCCGGCTATTGGGCTATATTTTGTTTCTCCTCCATTATAAATATTGAGGGTCAAAAAGGTAGTAAATTATCGGTTATTTTCCGCTAAATTATTTAAGCCCAACAAAGAGACATTAGAAATTTGTTACCCCGCCATAATAACAGATATTATAAAAATGGGATGAAATCATAGGGCTCCGAAAGTATTCTTTTTTGGAAATTGATGTGTGTAAATTAATTTGCATACGTCATATTATAATTCGTATATTGGGAAGTATGGTATAAGCTGTTGGCTCGAGAAGTCCACTCTCATGTACTTGATATATCAAACCGATTTGTCTTATTGATCTTAAAACTGAAATCGTGTAAATAACATCTAATTATTCCTAACGCATTCATATAATTAAAAGAATCAATTTTAGAGGTTAACATTTTTGAAAAAAATTATTTTCATCGAAAACACTAATGAGGAAAAAACTATTAGTTTGTTCGACTATTAAAATAATTAATATTTATAGTGTTGCAAGTTGTGCTCTGATATTAAGAGTAAAAAATATTAATTTAATTAAAATAATAACTAATATTAAGGGTAAAAAATAAGATTAAAGATCACAAATTTTAAATACTATTATATTACTTTCATTCGTTTCAGTTGGCAAGTTTCTACACAAAAAACATAATTTCAAATATTTATATATCCATTTAAATACCCTAATCCCAATGCTTCACCATACAGCATCAGGACTGGAAAACATCCTGGCAGAGTTAATTAAATATGGAACTGACACCCTATTTCATTACCTAAAAGAACTGTTCCAAAAATATATGAACGGAACACCAGTCCCAAAGGAATGGAAATCATCATATATCTCAACTATTCACAAAAAGGGAAGTAAAGACAACTGCGATAACTATAGAGGAATATCAGTGACAAGCAGCCTTAGTAGAATTTATGGTAAAATATTGAATAAAATCGAACGGGAGTACAAGGATATGGAATCCGAAGAACAAGCGGGATTTAGAGCTGGTCCATGAACTATAGACCACCTATTCTGTGTGAGGCAACCAATAGAAAAAAAGTTGGCATTTAACCAAGAGATCCATATGCTATTTGTAGGCTTGAAGAAAGCATATGACAGCATACCCCTTAAAAAATTATGGAAGGCTCTCGGAAAAAGCAACGTCAGTGTAGGATTTGTAAAAGCTATCAAGTCATTATATGAAAATTACACGTCAAAAATCAGAATAGGAGGTAAATTTACAGATGGATTCCAGGTCAATAAAGGTCTCAAACAGGGATGCTGTCTCTCCCCAACCCTTTTTAAAATATATTTAGATCAAACATTACACACATGGAAAAAATGCCAGGGAATGGCTCACCCACTTAGAAATACTACGATGTTTAAGCTATGTTTCGCGGATGATCAGATCGTATTGGCACAAGATTACGATGACTTGGAATACATGACAAGGAAATTAATACAAGAATACCAGAAATGGGGGCTCGAGGTAAACATGACTAAAAATGAGTACATGTGTATAGGTGGAGATACCAAAGACCTTAATCCGGAAGACGTTCAGTACATCGAACAATGCACGAAATGTAAATACTTGAGGATGAATTTTACACAAAATAGAACAGCTGATTAGGCCATAAAAGAACGAAACACACAGGACAGTAAGTCAATTATACGACTAAAACCAATTCTATGGGACCCAGATATATCTAAGCAAAACAAAACGCTAATTTATAATACTATTATTAAAAGCATAGTCACATACAGCCCTGAAGTCTGGCAGCTAAGAGAAACCTCCGAGAAGACACTGTTAGCCACTGAAATGGACTTCTGGAGACGATCGGCTAGAAAATCCAGAAGAGACAGGCAAACCAATGACCTTGTCAGAGAAATAATGGGAGTCACTCACACAATAGTAGATGATATAAAAATAAAACAATTGATATGGTATGACCATGTCAAGAGAATGGCAGAGGAACGTCTACCTAAACAAGTACTAAGCTGGATACCGCAAAGAAGAGGGAGACCAAGGAAAAGCTGGCGAAAAGTTATCGACGGAGAAATGAGAAATAAGGGTCTAGAGGATGATCAGTGGATGGACCGAGACTGCTGGCGTTTGGATATCGGAAGACGGCGTAGAACGTTATAAACCAATTTATATATATATATATATATATATATATATATATATATATATATATATATATATATATATATATATATATATATATATATATATATACCCTAATTTTATGATAAGGAAACAATTTATGTATACGTTAAATACCAAAAAGATAATATTGTATTAAACTAATTTTAAAATTTCTTTTCAAATTGAAACTCCTTTCGTCGGCTGAAGTGGCCAACAAAGAAGGCAGGTCATTCTTGCGGGGACACTAAGAATTGAGGTTCTAATATTACTTGTTCAAACTATTATCCCTTATCCAGATAGTTTCATAATATGGCACTTAATAAAAATATCCATATATGGGAATTTAAATAAAGTAAATGCTATGTCTAATTTTTTTCTTCTTTCAGGAGTTTTAAATAAAATACAGGCTATTTCTCATTCTTTTGGTGTTGATGCAAGGATTCTGACTGTTATAAGTCCTGAAAATGCGGCCTCATGTCGATACGTGGCTGACTGCGTTCTTTGAAAAAAGGTAGCAAGCAAAAAATCGAATAATGCGATATCGGTTATGTGTTTCTCACTCTCGTTCTTAACGCAGAAAAACAGATGATCGCAAGGAGAATGAAGAGAAACATACACCCAGGGGAACAAGACAACGTAAAACAATATAGGATTTTCTTACAAAAAACTCACCTCTAAAAGAGCTTTGGCCTTCAAAAGGAAAAACACAAAATGACTCACAACCGGCCTACGGCTTAACAACAAATGCGCCAGCTTAAATCCACAAGCTTGTAAAGTCAATTTTTTTTCTCTAATTCATTTATGTGATCGAACAAATGACCTACAATTCAATCCAGGATATTTTAAATATGAACATATCGAGTGGGGTTTTAGATACTTTTTCACATGCAGATACAGCAGATCTGGCTTCAAAAATTAATTCCAGGACTGAGAGTGACAATTTGCCACTGTTGTTGTCAAAATTGGAACTCAATATTAACAAATTGTTAAAACTTCACCAGTCTCAACGATATCATTAATTTTTTTATTACTTACTTATTTTTATGTCAATTTTATGATTCATGTTAAATAATTTTTTACTACATCTGGTGATGGAATATTACTATTTTTAATAAGTTTTAATGTTTTGAATATTATCACGTTTCGCTAAATTCATTATCATCAAATGAAATAGAATTTTTTAGTTCAAGCATTTAAAGTGGTAACATTGAGATTTCTAGATTTCTTGTATGGTTTTTTTTTTCTTTAAGTTTTTAAGTATAAGGAAATTTTCCTCGAGGTTTTCAATTTGTTTCCTTTATCTTTAAGGTAAAATTTCATGATTTCAAGGACACGGAACTAATCTGTTGTTATTTTTTATATTAATCGTTTTTTTTGCACAATCCAAATCAAGATAAAAATATAGTTGAACTTTGTAACGCACTTTTTAAAGTCGCAATTTAAAAAATAACGATAATTTTAAAGTGGCAATTTAATCACTAAGTGTCACTGAACCGTCCTTTTCAAATATAATCTTTTTATGTTGAGTACTTTCTCCCTAAAGCCTTTAAATTCTAAAATTGAAATACGTATTACTGATAAAATTGACGTTTTCTTTTTTTTTTTTTGTTTAAGCATACAGATATGTTAAGCTTTGAATATTTTTAACATTATTTGTTAGTTTTCTTCATTTAGCTCATTTTTCAAATAAAAATAATTCTAAACTTTTTAACCGACTTCTAAAAGAATGAGGTTTTAAATTCGACTAATATGAATTTTTTATGTATCTACATTACTACGGAACGGAGGCCCCAATTTAAATGATTTTTTTTTGCGCTATAATCATGAAGTTACTGTGGTTGTTTCATATTGCCCAGATGACGGACAAAGAAATTAATTGTGTCCGATTTTCTCCAAAATTGGTATAGGGGAGCTTTGGGATCGCATATAACGAATCTAAAATTATTTAAAAAAAATTCGATATGATGGAATAAAAAATTACGATTTATAAAAAGATTTTGAAAAACTGAATATGACGGATCCAATATGAAGTCTTAAAATTTTTACATCTCTCGATTTTATCCAAAATTAGTAAAAATTTTGCATTTTCGGAATACGTTCAAAACTGGTATTAGAGGGTTTTCGAGAGTGTAGATTAAAATTAGATCAAGAGTATAAAATAATTTTTATTTGTGAAACTCAGTATGACGTTTAGGTTTAAATTTTACGTTATTCATATTTTTTTCGAAATGGGGGTTTTCGGGATAGTAGCTTACGAATCTGAAGTTTATTTTTTAAAATTTAATATGGCAGATACACATAGGCGACTGAAGTTTTATATTTTTCTGATTTTGTTAAAAACTGATATTGGGGATTTTCTTGTATTTCAGAATATCCGAAAGTTTTTTAAAAGCTGTCCATGCTAAGCGCCTTCGTGGTTTATTTCTGTGCCCTGGTTGTCCTTTCCTTGCGTAACTGTTTAACCTAAGTATGCATACTCTGTAACATTGTCTATTGCGATTCCGTTTATCTCTAAAAATTTTTTATTGTTCAACTTAGTGTGAATTGCAAATTTGGATTTATAGATCTCATAACAAGTTAAAAAGTAAAAATTTAAAAATAAAATTTTTAAAATAAAAATTGAACAAACCAATAATTACTAGCACGTGATACATACGATCAACGAAAAAAAAAACATTACAAATAAAGCATTCCTCAGTCTTTTTATGTGAATCGCATTTTTTCAGGTATTAATTTGGCGCCGAGTTCAAACATTCCCTTTTCATATAAAAATAATCTCTTTTTAAATTTGATTTGACTTATGGTGTTTTTGCACGAACCGATATCGTTGTATATAAGTTTTTCCAACCTTGAAATATATGTTAAAGAAGGAATAAATTTAAAAAAAAATACACTTTATTTGATTTAACAAGTACCTACCACATTCATATTCAGAATCATATTTAAAGAACAAATACCACTAAAACCACGAAACTTAAATAAATAAATAAAAAGCATTATACAATTAACATTATAAGCTGTGTCACACCTTATGTTTAATAACATAAAATTTAAATTTACGATTATTTGCCCAAGAATATAAGGTTTAAAACAGTAGATGTTGGAAATTTTTTCCGTTAATTGTTATAATAAAAATAAAGTAAAATTTATTGCGGTCGTAAACGGCTTCAAATTAGTACTATTTACTGCCGTATTAAAACCAACTTAATTCCCAGATCTGTATAAAGGCCATTATATCGTAAAATGCGTTAGAGATCTTTAACAATCTTAAAGCATTTTGAATACGGTACCGGAGATTTTGTTTTTTTCAGCCAACATTCCCGTAGAACGGAAGCTTTTTTCAAGTTGTGGTTACCGAATTATGCCCCAAGTTCTACTCTGTGAGGAAATGTACAGGAAACTAACATTGACAACCATATGCAAAATTGATACTATTAAACTCCGGCCAAATCATCGAGAACTGTCACTTTTTGCAGATGGAACTACACCCAGTTCTTGCAAGACGTGTGTATTTTCTTCGATTCGAAAATTTTATTTCTTGCCACAAAAAGGAGCATTGTCACTAAAAATGATTTTGTTATGGAAGGCATCGTCAATTTCTTATTGTTCTCAGATCCAGTTGGTAAAGTTTCTGTTGTACTCATGGTCAATACGCTGCAGTTCTTCAGTCAGCTGAGTCTTGTAAGCATGAAGATTCAAAGAATGATGGTTATAGACATTAGAGAATCTAAGAGCAATGAATGAGGAAAACAAGAGAATGAGGACCGAGGATTGGTAAAGGAAATAGAGGTTATTCATTATCGCGGGCGTGCAGTGGATAATAAACAATAAGAGGTGAATGGAAACTTGAAATTTTCCATTCTAACTCCATGTTTGTGCTCGTACAAATTTTAACGAAAAAAAAGGCAATACAATTCTCTGTTTTTGTAGCATTATCGCTATCCAAAAATTGCAGGCATGAGATATTCTCTTTGGTGCACTTTTGATGCTACATACAACATACAAATGAAAGACAAATATCATAAGATGTTGTAAAAAAATATTAAATTCATAACATTTTGAACAATTAAGGGTTAAAATAAAAAACGACATTCAGATTTCTTATAGAAATTATATACAAAAAAATTGGGAAAATTATACTCTTGATTCTAACTGTAAAATAATGACAGATAATGAAATCTTCTGCCCGCAAATTAGAAATAATATACCTTTTTTTCTTAGCTTCAAGTTATGACTGCTTTGAAAAAAAAAATAAACCTGGATGTGATTTTATTCCTGCATTTTTAATTCATGATTGTAACATTCTATTCGCGGAGTATGTTGTATTAATATCAGAGGACCTACAGGCGATCGAATTGAATATTCAACAACTACATCAGGAGTTCGAGAAGGTGGACTCAAAATAAACCACACGAAAGCAAAAATAATAACACCATTAAAATAATATCAAAATAGAAAATGTAGATGAGTATACCTACTTAAGCCACATGATATTATTCGGGAAAGAGAACAAATTTAGGGAAATTACTAGACGTGTGCAACTATCTTGGGCAGCTTTTGGAAAACTGTGTTATATCTTGGGAAATAAGGCGATTCTCATGAATCCAAAACGACAGGCTTTCGATGCGAGCATACTACAAGTGCTAACTAATGGCTTCGAAACAATTTTCTAAACACAAATAAAGGCGAACAAATTAAGAGTAATATAGAGAGCGATGGAGAGGTCTATGCTTGACATATCTCTAAAAGACAAGATTCGAAATGAAATAATACGTCAAAAGACTGGTATCCAAGTGTACCACAGATATGGAAAACCCAAAAGTGAAGTTCTCTAAAAGAGTAAGGAGTCAGATATAGTTAACTACAGATTAGTGCTGATTATTTCTAATTCTCTAAATCTTTGAGTTCTTGTTACATGACATTTTATTTTCTTTTGTTCGAAGTAAGATAGTGCAGCAACAACAAGATTATTTTAAGGGAAGTTAACAGAAGCCAACTTACTGTACATTATCCAGAATCTCGCTTAGTCTATAAACTGGGGGTTTCAAGAAAATGTAGTATACTTGGATTGGTCCAAAGTATATGATCACCTATTAACAAGGGATTAATCTTATCTTAATAATAATAATAATAATGCGTTTTCTGGCTTAGATACTTTCTTAATGATTTTATTTAGTTTCACTGATGCCCACAACATGTGGCCTATGGGCTGTCGACTGTCCATTAAATCATGTAATTGAATTTTAACTCACTTCCGATCATCCGATTCAGCTGACCCCGATAAAAATGTAAGGTAGCTACAGGATATCCGTTCTGGTGAACACAGTCCTACCAAGTTTGGGCTCGTTAGTCTTGATGACTACTTCGGTTCTAGTTATACCCTGGATGACAGGAACTACGCAATACTGAACAGACATCCATCGAATTTCGGCTAATTTGATTGATCTCTCCAAAATGAAGGTTTATAGCATGCCAAGAAGTGAATGGTACTAGGATGACTAAACACGATGTGTCGCGAACGCTGCACTTTTCCACCTAAGTCAAGGTTTGCAGCTCGTCGTACATCTTAAAAACTAAAAGTGAAAAATAATATTAATTAAAGAAACATATTTATATGAAAGTCGTCCACTAAATGGTATAAAATAACTTTATAACTATTGAATATTGGATTATCATATTACAAGCTGTAAAATTCAAAATTATAGTATATTATGTCAACCAATATAAAAATATGGTAGAAAAATATGCGAAAGCTAGTGACATACAATAGATTTATATTTTAGATTACTAGTCTGATAATTTCTTCTGGTTATGAAATTGGGTGCGGTTGCTTTGTATGGCTCAAATTGCGCCATCGGTTGCTAAATGTATTTCAATTTGAGAGCCACATAAGAGTGAGAGTTACTCAAATTGCTAATTATGTACATTAATCACTTTTCAGTAATTCTTCATCAAATTAGTGCGCTCACGATCTTATAACCTAAATAAATTATCAAACCAGTTATCGAAAATATGAATCTATTAAATATAACTATTTTTCGTATATTATTTACGATATTTGTATATTGCTTAATACAATATACTATAACTTTAACTTTTACAGCCTATAATATAAATGCAGTGTGAAATAGTCATTTTATACCTTTTAGTGTATTTTTCTTTCGGGAAAATAATAACGTTTTTCTAAAAAAAAATATTACAATTTAAGAGTAGTTTTTGACTTAATTTCGTGCTTCAAATCAATGGAGACGTAGCAGATTCTTCCACATAAAATTTATATCAAAATATGATTTTTATATACCAGTTCCACGGAGGTTTAAGAACTACAATCAATCTAATATAGATTTCTTTAGTTATTCGATAAGAAAAGTTTTTTGTGAGCGAGTTTGTTTATCCTACTTCTTATCTGATATATTTCTTGCTAATTGATACGACAAATTGTGTTGTAACCCAACCTTGTAATTAGGGAATAACCTGTCAAGTAGGTAAAGTAAATAAATAAGTAAATAAAATCTATATTTAGGGAGTCATAAGCATCTTTAGAATAATATAATATGAGAGATATACAGAAAAGAACATATTTTACAATCTCAGTAAATTTATTTGAGCATTCCACACTCATAACGTTAGCATAAAAAAATGGTTGTATTGGTGTTAAATATTTTCCACAGAGGTAAAAGTTTCTTTAGTGCA
Source organism: Diaprepes abbreviatus (assembly GCA_034092305.1). Classification (NCBI taxonomy): domain Eukaryota; kingdom Metazoa; phylum Arthropoda; class Insecta; order Coleoptera; family Curculionidae; genus Diaprepes; species Diaprepes abbreviatus. The sequence continues at coordinate 4,527,657 of JASJET010000074.1, forward strand.
TAAAAGAAAAGTTTATGTATCTTCTTTCGCCTTAACGAATTTATAGGTGAAAAAGGGGTAAATTTCTGAATTAAAGATAATAAGCTATAAACTTTTATAAATCTTGAAATATTTTTTAAGTTAGTTAGAATCTCGTGAATGCGAATCAAGGTATTTAAGGTCAAAGATCGCAAAACCCTGTTTTTTTTTTGTAAATATCGTGTTTATTCTGCTTTAAAAGGCCTTTGTAGTTATTAGAAACGTGTAGAGTATGAAATTCTACCATATGTCCGTATTCGACATCTTTATTTGATAATATTGGCATGAGAAAAACCGCGAAAACAAAATTATATAAAAGTATATTCTCCTATTGATATCGAACTGAATGAAGATAATGTAACATACATTATCGATGGTAGATTTCTTTTGCCTCGGATCATATAGAGCCAAGATGATACTTTCTTCATTTTTTTAATAAATAAATACGCTATAAAATAAGCCAAAAATCATGCTGATGTTCTTATGGTCGAAACAGGGATTGCAGAATCCGAAAATCAAAAAATTGTTGTCATCATAGAAAAAAATATTGATCTACTAATTCTTTTAATATGACGTACTCAATCACATCAATAAAAAATTTTTTAAAAAAAAATTGAGGGCAATGTGGAGACACAAATATATTAATCTAAAAGCTTCGACAAATATCCTCATTCTAGAAAGTATTTTTATTTTTACATGCCTTCACTGGATGTGGCACAACATCGGCCCTTTTTCCAAAAAGGAAACTGTCGATTATTAAAATGTTCGAGAACTATTCCAATTTGAATCAATTATCTTAAGTATTTCAGAACTATCGGAAGTTCATCATTAGAGATCCCTCAATAGAAAATGATCAGTACAGATATGGCTGTCGAACATCGGAGACGTTCAGCACATAGCTGGGGGATGCCAAGCGTTTGCCGCAACCGAGTATAAGAAAAGACAGGACTCAGCCGCTAAAATACTCCACCAAGAGTTAACAGATAAGTTAAACCTGTTGCAGGTAGGAAAAGTGCCTTATTACAAATACAATCCGAAGCCTATTCTTGAGAACAGCCAGATCAAGTTATATTGGGACCGAACGGTTCTGATGGATCAAACAGTTGCTTATAATAGACCAGACATTATACTAACAGATAAAATTTCTAGGCGACCTACACTAATCGACATTGTTGTACCTAACAACAACCACCTAAGGCCAATATATAACGAGAAGATCGCCAAATACAGAGATCTGGAGGTGCAAATCCGAAGACAATGGGCAATGAACAGCGTCCAAATGATTCTCATAATTTTATCAACAACTGGAGTGATACCAAAGAACTTTCTGCAGAATATTAAGGGACTGGGACTTAGTGATCATCTGTATAAACCCACCGTTATTATACTTACGGCTAAGCTCTTCACACTCTACGCGCTCTATCTCAAGAACTATTAATTATATAAAATATTGCCTAGAGCCAAACTAGTACAGAACTTTATGCTCTACAACCTTCAATGATAACCTCAAATGTGATTTAGAGCAAAGAAAACAAGATATTTCCAAAAAAAAAAACGGGTTTTGCAACCTTTGATCTTAAATACCTTGACTCGCATACATGAGATTCTATGAGACCTTTGAGCTAACTTATAAGATAATGAATCTCTATTTGACTGGATAATTAATATTATTTAACTTAAAATGTAGAAACTTGCTGATATTTATATATAAAATTGAGTACTGTAGACTCAACATGAGATCTGTTTATCTTAATGCATCTGATGGGATGTAAATTTAAGCAAATTGCTGTACTATTGAGTGATATAATTTAAATTATTTAAAAGAAAGAGGAGGAGAGGACCGAAAAAAGGCCATTTCACATTTCTGTTCCGAGAAAATTCTCATGCGTCTTGCATGCTCGCGTAGCTTAAGACCTTGATTTATCGACATCGTGCGTGTAGCAATCGTAAACTTACGGTGTTCACTATATAGTTGATGACTAAAATATACGACAAATCTCTATTATTAATTCTCGAAGTATAATTAAATAAATTTAACATTAAAAGCGTGATCATAAAAACTTTTATGCCTCTTTATCGAATTACTTTATACTTCACGATAATGAAAATGTAAAGTTTACGATGAGGCAAAAAGTAGGTAGTTCTCGTTCGTTTTACACAATGTTTTTCGATTTTAGATCTAATTAATGTTAATGATTTTGAAAGGGATTTGTTAAAGTAGATTGTTTAAATCGGTTTTAATAACAGATTTAATAGAAAGGTGATGTTTCAATTCTTCGAATGCAAAATTATTCTTTATTTAGTTCAACCACAGCCAAAAATCTAAAAATATTTTTTATGTATGAAGAGAAATTCATCGGTTACTTAAACGCCCTTTTCCCATAACATGGTATTGTTATTTGGATGTTTTATACTGAGATAGAAATATTGTATTGATTACTCAGCGACTGAGAAAAAAAATATCTTTATCTCTTCGAACATACCCCTGTAGAAGTAACATAACGTCCGAACTAGGGTTCGGTTATTTGAACGCTAAATAACGTAATAATATTTTTATTTATATTTCAAAAAGTATTGATAAACAGTAGGTATTTAATTTCTTGGTACAGACATGCCGATTTTATGCTATCCTTTTCTAATTGCATTATTTAAATGAGTATTATCGGCACGTCAATTCTGAAAACAAAGTATGAATATATGGTTGCCTAAATTTTTATTATTGTTATTTTCAATATGTAAATAATATCTAACAATATTTATTTTTGTTAATATTAATTGTAAACTTCACATTTATAGTAATTTCTAACACTTAGAAACACCGAAAAAAGTCACGACAAGCAATTAAACTAAAAGACGAGATAAGTAAATATGTTTATGTCTGTCAAACATCAAAAAAGCGTCTCCCCCACCGACCATAAACAGCCATCAAACAAATCTATTGTTGTTTAAATCTAGGGTATGATCGAAGTTTTATCTCAAAAGTATTTCTAATATAAATAAAATGTTTTTTTTTGTTTTAAAGTGCATATACGTTTTTTACGAAGTTAAGCCTTTATTAAATTCCATACATTTTCAGTTTTCAGACTATTTGGATTGGATAACAATAGATATTTGAAAGTGTGAAGTGTTAAAAAGGATTTTAATCATTGCCATAGGCGTCGGAAGGAGGGTTATTTTGTCACTAAGTATTTATGGCATAAAATATTATTTTGGCCATAGGTTCAAAATAAAACTAAGTTGTTATAATAATATTATTTTAGTTCTAACGATTTCTTAATAATTCATATACAAAATAAAGATAACTTTGCCATATATAACACAAATCACAACTGGATTTTTATTATTTTTAGTTTTGACATAGAAACCGTTTTAGGCACATACCCATTATCATAAATACAAAAAATTAAACATATATAAAAAAATAAATTCGTCCATACAATATTAAAATTTTTTTGGGGCTATCTGTCATTTTATTATTAATTAAAAACACTTTTAGGACATTTGAGGTTTTAGTTTATTTATTTCTTAAACCATTTGTAGAATTACAATTAAACACTAAAACGGGATTCAAATATAATTGTTGTATATATATATATATATATATATATATATATATATATATATATATATATATATATATATATATATATATAAATGTATATGTTATAGTTAATATTAGACCTTCTTATTTTTACTTCCATTGCACTGACATGAATATTATTTACTTTATTATATGGAAATCCGATAGCTCCAAAAAAATAAAACAAACCTGTTAATTCTACAGGCTTAAGAAAAAGATATAAATACAAAAATAAAGTAATAAAAAATTACGACTAATTGGACTTAAATATATATAAAATTAAAGAGTGATAGGCCCTAAAATAAAAACATATACAAGAATAAAAATATATATAAACAACATTAAACAATAAAATATAATGCAATTTCCTGGGCTCAGTTCTTTTAATTCCAGGTAAATCCCGATATTCATTGATTTCAGCTAGAATTTTGTTTGGGATCTGCTTCTCATAATAAAATGGATGTACAACTCTTGTTATTGTAGTTTCATCTCTTCTTCCAACCGGGTTTTTCGTCTTCTTATGACCGCATGTGTCTTGCGAACACTAATAATTCCAGTCATCTTTTTCTCCTTCAGCATTCGGTAAACAGTACATTTTCAAACTCCTGTCATTTTGGAACACATCTCACCAGAGCGTGTAACATTATTATCTGGATATTGATGTCTGAAGGCATCATAAACATTCATCGTAATTAGTTTTTCGTTGAGGAAAAAATGCCCTGTTTAGTAATTTTGGAATAAATATAGAGGTGGAAGCCATATGTTTAGGGTATCTCACTAATCTCAAATAATATATAAAAACAAGCGCAAACAAGATATATCATTAAGGATGCACTTGCTCACTGACTGAAATTAAACTAAACTATGAGAAATTTTATTGTTGCAGTAAATTTATAAAAGCTTATAATATTTAAACATAATTAGATTTATGGCAGTCCTCAGTTACCTGCAGCATTGGAGTAGGTACGTTGGAGGTTTCGGTAACAGTTTTATTACTCTCTTTAGTTCTTGAATAGAGTATAATGCCTAACATATGCATTTGTCTTTTCCACTCTTGACAAAGGTGATTACGATGTTTCAAGCCATTGTCTTCTTATAAGTAGACCAAGCTTTGTTAATAGAAATTCAGATCCAAAATGAATATTTTTATTATTAACTGACATCAAAAAATGGAGGTTATCGATTCAAGTTATATATTTTCTTTTATTATTCATTTACAATTCACCAGTCACAGAAATTATAAATATTGTAAAAATCATAATCAAATTGTGTTACTCTCCCAGAACCTGGATGCACGCTGAAGTGATAATGGTTCACAAGAAAGACAAATTGACAACAGAAGCGTCTAATTACCATTTCATCTATTAGAAAAGTGACAGAAATCGTTATTCTCAACAAACTAAAAGTCGGAACCGAGGAGTTAAAAATTATCCCACGAGAACAGTTTAGCGGTTAGGAGAGACTTTCAACAATCTGCCAAAGAGCTGAATTGACGCACGAGATTGTAAGAACATTTAATAGAACGACAAAACTAGGAGCAGTCATGCTAAACATGTCGAAAACCTTCGACAAGGTCTGGTATGACAACCTAGGAATAAAACTGATAAGGTTTGGATGTTCTCCACACTTAACTAGCTGATTGTTTTCCTTTTCTCTGAGAAGATATTCTCCGGCAAAGCTGACACAGCTATATCCAGACGAAGAATCATGGCTGCAGATATTCCGCAGGGATCACTATTAAGCTCCATCCCCACCTATTTAACTTATACATTCCAGAGTTTAGCTTTACTGATCTCCTTTACGCTGATGATAAGATCCTAACTACTTCACACTCGAAAGCGGGATGGAACATTGGAAAATTAAAGCCAACCCCAAAGAAATCAGAGGCAATTTTATTCATCAAAACACGATAAACAAATAAACAGAAAAAGCAAAATATTCCTCAGGAAGATACTAACCATTTATAGGATAATCATTAGGCCAGTGCTCATCTACGCATCGTCAACCTGGGGACACCTGTGAGAAACACAAAGGATCTGATTACAGCACAACAGAAAAGATCCCCCGCATGGTCATCGATGCCTCAAGGTTCTTAAGGAACGTTCCCCTACACCGGGATCTCTAGGTGCCCACACTTCTGGGTACCTATTCTCGTTCTTGAGAGGACGATCATCTTGATGGAAAGTGGGCGTGGTTCTCACGAAAAAGTACGAAAACGTATTCAGAATACGGTTTCATACTTTTTCGTGAGAACCACGCCCACTTTTCATCAAGTGATCGTTCTCTCAAGAACGAGAATAGGTACCTAGGAGCTCTCCCGAACTTCTACCAATAAGTTTAACAATACAACCACGACTCACACCAATGAAACAATTCGTTGAGCTTTTAGAGATAATTCATTTACTAGGGGCAGGTACTCGTTACCAAGCGACCCGCCTTCATAAGTCCCAGCTAGGGGAAAAGGAGCCTCACACTTTTATATAACTAGTATTATATATAACATGTTCACTTGATGTATAGTATTAAGTAATAGAAGTTAAAGTTGTAAAACTAACTTAAATACCAATAAAGAAAACAGAATAGAAACAGAATGTACCTTTATGGCAAATGCATCATTTCTATTGTTCAAAATACAACTCTTCAATCAATCCACTAGGGAATCAATCTTATCTTCTGATGTTTTATGTTGGCGATTTGTTGACGGTTATCAAAATTAATGTTGCGTTCTCTCAAAAGAGCTGAATTTGTGCGTTTATTTATTGAGCTTAGTTTATGTTCTTCTAATCTTATATATTCTTTGGTTAGATTAGCCTATGTATAATCTGCTACAGATTCGCATATGATTTTGATTTTGTACGTTTGATTTCTTAGATCTATTGTTTAACATAATTTGAAAACTATATACATATTGTGATTGCAGTGAAATCTGTCGCTTTTATTTGTTGTATTTTTGATATCTAAAAGTATGGTAATATTAGTCTGTTGTCAGTAGGGGGTTTTATTATGAAAGTTTATTGTACCTTTTCTATGTGTCGTAGTTCTTTTTCTTGTATTTCTCTCCATCTGTCTGTATCTAGCCGTTGAATAAGAAATAGTCGTCTTCAAAACAATTCCTGGTAAGATCTATACTCAGTGCGTCATCTAACAGTATGTTCCAATTTTACGATGAAGCTTGCTATGACGTCATCATTTTCAAGTTTTAGGAAGCATTATTTTCTTCAGGAAAACTAAATTTTAATTCGTTCTTATATGCAGTTTTTAAACTACGTAAATTGAAATGAAGTTTAGGTAAATTCAGAAGGGCAATGAAGTACAGTTACATAATTGTCATGTGAATAAGTAAGATTCTATAACAATTAACTAGTGGTGCCAAAAGTGGCAGTATATTTCCAAATCTAGCATTTATTTGACAAATTCGCCCTAGATGGGTTTAAGTATGAAATATTAATAATAATTAAGATAAAATAAAGGACAAATCAATTGATCTTGCGTTGATGCTTGAAAGCTACAACGTGATAACTAAATCTTGGTCTTTCTAACGGAAACATAAAGATGTATCTATTTTTTATTATTTACTCAGATCAATTCTATTTATAACCTGACTTTTCCATTTCATCAATCAAAATCCTTTATTATTTTTCCAACGAAATAATTTGTCAAATTTTCGAATCCCGGTCTTGACAAGCATGAGCCAAAAATCTAATAATATTTTAATTCCGCTGATATACCGTTGACATTTTAATCGCTCGAGTAAATAACAAAGCAGGTGAACTAAGAACACCTGGGCTTAGCTTTCCATGTTTGCTTTAATTAGATTTTGTTAGATAATGGGTAATGTACTCTCTGTGTGTGTGTTGACTTGTGTACATTGTGATAGAAAAAGCGAGATTTCGTGAGAGTATAAAAGCTGCATAATTAGATATATAGTTACACACTCAGATGAATTTCTCTTTCATAATAAAATACACAAATATTTTTTTTTTCAAAATTTAAGCCGACTTCAAAAAAATTAAACTAAAATTTAAAAAATGAATTATAACCTATTTAATTTTAGTTTTACTTTTTAAAGGGCAGTATGCTGAAAAACGGAATCGAAATTTATGAGCAAGAAAATTTTTGTTTGCTTTTTTCAGTGTTATTAAAGTATTTTATTGCTATAAAAAAAAATAAACATAAAAATAAATAAACAAAGTACATACGTCTACAAGAATTTCCATTTAAAAAATCTACTTCACTTCTGAATGACCTTGAAACTCAGCTTCAGACTCAAGACAAAAGTTGCCCATTTGATTCTTCCTTCTCATTCAACAACTTTTGTGGGAAATGTTTTTAATTAACTGCCTGACGAGATATTTGAGTTTGATGGTTCCGAGATTAGTCTGCCAAGAAATTTGTCTTCGACCAGGATCTCTATTACCGTCAACTTGACCTTGAATGATATCTTGTAAATTCATTACTTTTCATTTCTTATGATATGTCCAAGGTATCCTAACTGACAATGTTTGGTTATTATTATGATTTTCAGATGCCATCTCATTCTCCTCGTTTATGATATGTTCTGTCCACATTATTATAATGAATCGAATGTTCACATTTCCAACGTCTGAAGTCCTTTTACTGACTGAAAAATATATAGCAATAAACTACACGTATTTTGAGTTCCATACGAAGTTCTCTAGAACCAAAAGAGAATTCATTTCTAGTTCCAATTCTCATTCAAGATGCATCCCAGGTAGCAAAACTTTTTAACCGTTTTGACCGTGTATTTAACTTTCTTCCGATTCAGCTTCAGTCCATATTCTAAACTCACGTCGTAAACTCTGCCTAGCAGCATCTGTAGATCACCTAGATTTCTTGCTAGAAGTACAATATGGTTAGCATATCGAAGATTCTTAATGACAAGATGTCCGTCTTTAAATATTGCCTTCGAATCCAGATTAAACCAGTCGATTTCTAATTCCAGTAAAGATTGGTTATCAATTGGATATCCTTGGAGTCAATAACCTCACTTTATTTAAAATATCGAATCATTTTCTATGTTTACACCTGTAAGACGTTTATTGCAATCTATAAAACGTATGAGCACTTGAATGGAACATAATGCTTCTTTTCTTGTCTGAAAGTGAATTAATTCTTACTAATATTCTTTTTACTTTCTTTGGAGCATAAAGTAAATTATTCTAAAGAAAACATGGCTTATAACCTTAATGATTCTAAATTCGTCACAAATCTTAGGTGTTGACTACTTAGGTAGACTAAAATCAATATTCTAGAATAATACCAGTGTTATTTCATGTATAATTGCTAATAAATTTAAAATGAATATTGCATTATGACTTCCACCCTTTTTGTCGCACTATATTTCTAATAAAAATTTTTTTACGTAAATGATTCATACCTAAAAATTAATTCCAAACAAACAAAATCTCTTAACAAAAACCCATTTTTTATGTGCTTGGATTTTAATATTACATCAGGCAATTTTTCAAAACTAGTTAAACTTTTTAATGATATGTAATGATTATTGGTTTCTGTCATGTAACTAATATTCATTGTGTACGAAATATAAAAATTTTCAACTGAGGGAACGAGAACGAAATGTACGCAAAAATCGAATTTCTAGCAAAATAAATCCCTAATACTTAAAGTTTAGGCTGTGACAGAACAACAGTAGCATATATTATAATTGAATTCAACAAATAAAAAATTATTCACAGTCTAGCCGATTAAGGGGGTTGAAACTGCCCCCTCGGTAATAATAAAATAACCCGGTTGTTCTACAGCAAAAAGTACCCATATAAAAAAATTTTTAGCCAGTTTTATAGTCACATAACCTCAAAAAAAATAAATAAAATGTCTTTTTTCGGTTTTTGGCGATATCTTCGGTTTTAATCATCGCAGCAACTTCTTTCTTTTTTCATTTTGTAGGTTTTTTTATTGTCTACAACAAGATATTTTTTACAAAAATTTTTGGAGCGAAATTCAAATTTTTATAGGTGTTCGAAAATTTTTAAATTCAATAAAATAAAAACTAGAACAATAGCAGGGACAAAAAAAAACATATGTTGTTTCTCAGATGCCAAACTATGTCCATGAATTTTTTCAGATTTTTAAAAGTGGTGAAACATAGTCAAAATCGCAACAACGGCATTTATTAGTAGTTTTTCGCATTTTTATCGAGTTCTGAAGTATGAATTATAAATCCTCAGTTGTCTTAAAACCATGTATGTTTAATATATATATATATATATATATATATATATATATATATATATATATATATATATATATACATATATATATATATATATATATATATATATATATATATATATATATATATATATACATATATATATATATATATATATATATATATATATATATATATATATAATATTTACTTCATTCATACGCGGAGCTGCATATAGTTGTACGTTTGCTGAATGTGATTTCAGTACTACAACGGCATAATGTGGATATATCCACTGCTATTGCATCTCACACGGAGGAATCCGTGAAATCCGCATAAACATATATACGCCATCCGGCGGGAGGTCGGAGAAGCCGTGTTCAGTATTTGCATGCTTCCTTCCAATCTGTCCTTTGCACAGCCAGGTACATGTCAGTACCCTGATGAGTCTAGTAGAGACGAAACATGTATCTCTGCAGTATCACTGTGGCGGGGAGGGTAAGTTTTGACTTTCTTCTCGGTATGGTGGTACAGGTAGGCCATCATCTCGATGGTGGTGGAATAGGATGAATTGCGTTTTATACCAATTTATTCTAACTGTACAACGTCTAACACAAAAGGGATATGATGGAGAGAAGTTTGCATTTACTGTTCACATTTTACTTCATTCATACGCGGAGCTGCATATAGTTGTACGTTTGCTGAATGTGATTTCAGTACTACAATCGGCATAATGTGGATATATCCACTGCTATTGCATCTCACACGGAGGAATCCGTGAAATCCGCATAAACATATATACGCCATCCGGCGGGAGGTCGGAGAAGCCGTGTTCAGTATTTGCATGCTTCCTTACAATCTGTCCTTTGCACAGCCAGGTGCATGTCGGTACCCTGATGAGTCTAGTAGAGACGAAACATGTATCTCTGCAGTATCACTGTGGCGGGGAGGGTAAGTTTTGACTTTCTTCTCGGTATGGTGGTACAGGTAGGCCATCATCTCGATGGTGGTGGAATAGGATGAATTGCGTTTCGCCATTTTCAAGTGCGGTCCGTCTCGTTACTCGCTGAGAACCGTTCTCATATATATATATATATATATATATATATATATATATATATATATATATATATATATATATATATATATATATATATCTTATTGTAGGCAATAAAAAAACCTACAAAATGAAAAAAAGAAGTTTTTACGATGATTAGGAAAAAGGAAAAACAACGTTTAATTTTTTTTTTGAAATTATGTGACGATAAAAATGGCTACAAATTTTTTTGCGTGGGTACCTTTTAATGTAGAACAACCGGGTGTTTTTTTATTTTTTTGTTACCGAAGTGGTAGCTTCGATCCTCTTAATCAGGTCTTAAAGGGTCTAGTCCCTTAGGCCTGTGATAGAGTAACAGTAACTTTTCAAACGATGCCAATTTGTTCACATTGAAAAAGGCTGTCCCTCCACAAAGTTTTAAAAAATTAACAGCTAGATTCACTAAGAAGATTTAAGATTTAAACTCGATCTAGTTGCCAGGAAATTTAAATCTTATAGTCAGCCCGTTTTGTTTTGCTTATGATATTGTCATAATTTATAATACATATGTCAACAAATAAACGCTTATATAGGGATATTAAGGATAAGAACCTTACAATAAAGCTTTGTATTGTAATATGTAAAAGAAATACTTGTATCCCGAAAATAAATAAAGTTCTCCCTTTTTACCGGTTCAGTAGTAAAACAAGATTATTTTTTTGTTCTGGTTTTTTTAGTGTTTAAAACTTGCCTGACTTATTGTTGCTCCTGTCAGTTCCTCTTTTGTGTGCAAGGTGAAATATTTATTTTTTCTATAGCGATTTCTTCTTTGATGTTATGAATCATGTTATCAATTAATTTTGCAGGCTATGAATGTTTTGTTAACTTTTTATATTTGAATAGATAATAAGTGTGGGAGCCACAAAAACTTTTGTTTAGATATCTTCCATCTAGAGTAGAATAAATAAAATAGTGATTGCTGGATATGTTTCATTTTGACTGACGGTATCAAATGAATACTAAAAATATTATTATGAGTCGGCGGTAGTTAAAATTTTTCGTATGATAGGATATTATAAACTAATTTGAAAAAGGCAGTTTACAATTTTCAAGCGAAAAATTTTAAACTAAATAATATCTTTATAAAAAAATTGGTAATTTTTTATGAATTTAACTTTAAACTTGATATAATAAAAAAATCATAGTAAAAGTAATAAATCTTATTTGTTATAACAAGAAATCTGCACGTTAGCGATAAATTAAGATTATTTTTGACTTGAACTAGATTAAATATCTATAAAATGTCTTTAAATTCAAGGAAAGGAAATTATAATTTGTTTCGCAAGCCTGTGACATTAGACTTCACCTACTGACGTCTTCCAATTTATCTAAAACAAATATATCATAACTTTGCATCCCCATTCAAACTATAAATTATGCAATGAGACCGAACATAGAAAATCTAGCTGGCGTCATTTACCTTATCTGTTTTTCTAGTCTTTAAAGTATTTAAATATAAACCATTTTCAAATAATGATATTGGAAGAATCTTTACAACTTGAAACTCGTTCATATTAACATGTATTATAACAATAAGCATACGCATATATTATTTAAGAATTATTTGATATATTGTTATAAGTTTATTGTAAATATACTTTAAAGATTTGTTCTCAGAAATATGCAGGATTCTTCTTTTGTTAACATTAGCATATTAATAAAATCTATTGTAAATTATTTTTTTAAAAATAACCATAGGAAGGTTATTATATTTGATTTAATTAACAAATATTGTCCTTATTATGATCCTAATTTTATGAGGTATTAACGTATAATATGTCATAATTAGAGAAAAACTTGTTTACTTACTTTAAACCAGGCAAAAATTCAAAAATTTTTCAGCAGTTTATACAAAAATTGGATCTGCACACAATAAAGAACTACCGCTGTATTTCACTGCTGAGTTGTTTTTCAAAAATAGTTGAGAGTCTCGTTGGAGATCGAGTAATGCAATGTCTCAATAAATTTTATATTCTTTATTGTGCTCAGCATGATTTTAGTCAGGAGTATTTAACTGAGACCAGTACTAGATTTATATTAAACTTCTTTTAACTGGGTTGATAATGGCCAATACATAGCTGGAATCTTTTTTGACTTGTCTCGGACGTTTGATACCTTGGATTAAATGACCTAGATATGAAGAAACTTATTAATAAATGGATTGTTTTCTTTTTAGAGAGTTTGCTGTTTTGCCTGGTACTATACTAATTTTTTTGTTATATATCCATGACTTGCTTAATCATTTGACTATTGTAGGTAGTAGTAATATATTTATGTATGCTGATGATACCAACATCATAGTGAACATATAGAAAAATAGATTTTAAGTGTTGGTGTAATCACAATAATTTAATCATTAATATTTGAAAAACTGTAATTGTAGAATTTTTCCCCAAATATAGAGCACTAGGACTTAGAGATATTAATTATGATATATAGCATAAATATTGAGTTTCAAGTGAGGTTTCGAGGCTTATATCCAAATAATAATTTTGATTACTAAGCACAAATCAATGAAGTGTGCTCAAGACTCAATAAAAGCTCTTCTGTAATTATTAACTTAGAGACTATGTATAGCTATAGTTTTTCATATTTTAAGCTGGGATGAAACAATCAACATAAAAATTTTTGTTTGTCAAAAGATAATTCTAAGGATGATATTTTAACTTAAGATATCGAAGCTTCTGTGGAAGTATATTCCGAACATATAAAATATTAACGGTTATGGGCATATATTTGTTAAAATTATTGCAGCCACGTTGTCCCCACTACTCTTCTATTTACTTTCATGCGCTTGAGCGTTTTCGGTAATTTTTGCTTGCACTTTTTACGTATTTCACAGACTTTTTGATTCTTGTATAGGCTTGAGAATGATGCTTCTACTTTCAAAATCTTTTTACAAAATTAAATTCGGATCATCCATGATGGATTCAGGTGTACTTAAAATGGCAATTGTGCAAAAACTAGTGAACCAGCCCTAGTTTTGGCACGAATAAAGTACATATAAATTACTATTATTTCGCGAAGGGTTAACGCTACAACTTAAAAAATGACGAAGTTGTGAATTTTTGAGTAAATGCTGACTTTTCCGGTTTGTCCTGTTTCTATCCGTTACTAATAATCCGATTGAATCGGTTCAAGGCTTATTTTGGTGATATTTTTATTTTCTGCAATTTATCTGTTCACACCATCCAGACTGCTTCACTAGTTTGATTTTATAAGCAAAAAAACAAAAAAAAGGATAATTTTTGTGTTTTAATTGTCTATAGTTGAGAGTAGAAAACATAACAAGCTATCACTAATATTTTTGTCACAGAATCACTTATTTTTTTCTCTATTGACTTGCGTAGACAAAATACGGGACAGAGGGAAAGGAAAAAATATGTTATTATCTGGTGAGAATACTCAGAACCAACGAAATGCAAATAAGTTAGACTATGCACAGAGTAGAATGTTTTGTAATGAATATTAAAAACTTTCTTAAATACGGATTTCGCCAAAACAATTATCTAGTAAAGAGATCTCTTAATATTTATAATAAAACAGTAAATTTACTAAGTTTGGCTACGCCACTGTCTCAAGGAAATTAATAGTCATTATGAATATATTATTAAGCATGTATAAAGTGTGCAACATTTCCTTTTCGTCTCAATTTTTTCCAACTAATAGCTCGGCCAAAATTTTATCACTCTGATGAATCCAAGTTTATATGTGGTTCAAATATTTTCTGCCATTTATATATTTTTATATTATAGTTTCCCATTTAAAAAACACCCCAGTATTTTTCGAACACCGCGTCTGAACGATTACGACACGGTTTGTCATCGTGAGTATTTCAGCACCCTGTCAAATGGGGTTGAGCCGTCACTTATCCACCCCAACTGCAAAGAAATCGCATTATTCTATTTCTACTCTTGGCAAATTTTAGGGATTGTAAAAAATAAATACCGTGAAATGGATTGTGACAGCTGTAAAAACACTTGTTGTATTTCGTATAAAAGCTGGTTCGGAAATACTTAGAAATAGTTTAAATGAATTGTAAACGTCACAATATAGTGATTTTTTTACACATTAACAGCAAGTTTGCAAAAATATTTTTATTATAAATACCATTGCCGATAATCAAGTAATAACACTGGATAAAACTAATCAAGTGTATATCGAACAAGCATTATGTTAACGTTCCTCAGCAAAGTAACAACTCCGATAAAAATCCAGTAATAAAAATCCAGAATTTAAAGAAATTAAAAGAAGAAATTAGAAACTTTATTATTAAAAACAATGTTTTGGACTTCTCATAACATAGCTGGTATAGATAGATTTCTCTGTAACTGTCTATTACCGTACCATTTGAAATTAATCAAAACATTAGCCCATCGTAAAAACCAAAGTAAGAAGAGCTTATTGGATTTTCCGAAATAGTAACGGAAAATTCAATACTTGTGCAACAGTATTTACACTTTTAAGGGAATATTCCACTTTACCAACATCATGAAATGTTTTTTATATGCAGTACGGACTAAAGAACTAAGCAGTCCGTCTATATTTTGGGGAGCATTATCAAATGGGTCTCCAAACTTCAACTGAATACACGCGTACTCCGCCTCTTGGAAGTGAGCATTCGCAGTTCTGGAACTTCTAGAGTCCGGAATCCAAAGAAGAGATACGAGATTACCAGAATATAAGCTTTACGAAGAAACAGTAGACATACTTTATAGTGCAGGCATTGCTGATCAGCCGTGGGTAAGATTTATTTATGATTTTTCATTAAAAAAAACTTTAAAAGGTAGTCCTAACACTACTGTAGCAGGTTGGGAAAACCGATTTTTTTGTTCTCATCCAAGAAAAACGTGGAAAAAGTGAGTATCAACCTGGATGGCCAAATGTATTCTCCGATTAGAGGTAAAACCAAAATTTCAAGGATTTTGTTTCTAAAACTTTAAACGCGTTTTTCTTGGAACCACTCTTTTCAAACTGTGAAAAGAGATTACTCGAATACCGTTATATGGATCAATCTGAATTTCTGATAGTAGCTTTTCAATTATATGCTCTATGAAAGTACATAGCCGTTTTTGATTGAATATAAACTTTTGTTTTTATAATTTACTGCTTATTTTTTGGCAAAAAATCGATTCATTTTGTTTAAAAGAGCGCCATTCGAATTAAAAAAAAAAACCTATAAACTTCCATAGTCAACAGTATATAGATTAAACTCCTTTTGTATTTTGTTCCAGGTTTTCTACTCTACAAGAAATTTGTTCACCCGTAAAGAAGTTTTTAAAAAAGACGATTTAAAAGATTGCCTCTGTCGCAGCCATTTTGTATCAAAATGATAATAAATTTTTTTTTTCATACTTCAATATGTGTTTAATAAAACCTCTGAAAAGAAATTTCATACTTTTAAAATTAATGGTAGGATACTTTTTTGGTTGCTACAGTGATGTTACTCCTTAAAACCGTTTTTTTTTTGGGCATACGGCGTTAAGGAATTTTGAAAAACCAACCTATACATTTATGTCCCTATTCAGTAGTAAAACTACGACAAAAGATTCATATTTAATATTTTTTTTTCTGCATAAAATTTCATAATTTTACTACCGGCGAAAGCCCTAAGCATACTGATTATAAAACTATTTTGTTTTTTGTTTCAGATGAATCAGTACAACTAAAACCTTAATGCCAGCGACATATCTTTCTTTTTGACTCTACGTAAAAGTACAATTTTTTTATAAAACATTTAAAATCAATAAAAAAATGTTTCACATACTTCAATGGTGTATTAATACGGCCCAAAAAAAATTACATTGATATCTATAATAGGAATCGCTAAAAAAAAATTGCAAAAATGGTCTTTTTTCTATTTAACAACAACTTGGTAAAATAAAATTTGTAAACAATTACAAATAACTACATTTTTGAATATCTCGAACATCCTATTTACGTTATTATGATTTTGATCACTGTTTTTGCAATTCGAAGATGAGCCAACCTCTTTATCAAGAATGGTTTTTTCTCAAAACATCATAAATATTGTAGTTTACAGCTATGAATTCTTTTAATCTGGATTAAAACCAGGTACATAGTTCTTTTTTCCTTGTAAAAATTAATCCTAATTAGAGTCTATTGATTCTTTAAACAACTGCTGTAAAATAATTTCTTTATTGGGATTTAATTTGTTTATTTAATATCAATGGAATTATTTAAAAAAAAAAACGAACCTATTTTAAAAGATCGCAATAAAAAATAAAATATAATTTTGAAACCCTTTTGCATGGCAACGAATTTAATAACTGCAACCCAACCATAGAAATATTTTGATAGAAGCTTTTTGGACGTATTCTTTATAATGTGCTGCAAACTGAATCAAAACTTTTGATAGAAGTGATCTATCAAAACTTATGCGCAAATAAGTTAGCTTATCAATAAATTAAAAAGTTTGCTAAATACCGTATTTTTAAAAATTTTTTAACCCCTTGCAATAAAACTACTAAGGAAATATTTTTACGATACCTCCCTTCAGAACATGCTGAAAATTTCATTAAAATGTCTGTTATGCGTGAACAAGAATTTAATAAAATAAATAGATTGAACTGAACCAACTTTTTGAAAGTTGGTTAATAAAGGAAAACACAATAATTACTACGAAACAAATTTATTAAATTGTCAATGAAATCAACATCATTAATAATAATAATAATAACTTATCTTTACAATCATTAATAAACTTTCAGATCATCAAATTATACAAAATTAATTTTCATTTTGGAGCAAATTAATTATACAATAAAATTTTTATTATTTTTTATGCGTGGTAATATGGTAATATTATACCATAATTATTTGCATCTCAAAACGAAAATATTCTTCTAATATACTCCTCCATCTTTTTGGCAAATTTAATTTTTTTTTTTTTTTGTATACCAAATTGTACTTAGAAAAATATTTTCTGCTGCAAATTGATCATCTTAAAAGAAAAACATTTTATTTTAAACATTGCACTTAATAGAAATTGAGTTAATAATTTCTCTTTCATACACAAGGTTCATATTCCTCAGTACCTCTGAAAACACACAGAAAAAAAAACAATCTATTTACAGTGTATCACAGGTGAAAGCGACTCAGACGAGTCAAAAAAACTCTATTTCCGCGAATTTTTACTACGGATGTACTGCTGCACTACCAAGTCTCTGACCATACATCGCGTATGGAGAATAATAAGGACCTAGAGAAGCCGGATTGAAAGCACTGTAAGGTGAAGCCGCTAAGCTACTAGGCAGTCCTGGTTTGGCATATGGATGGTACCTGGCAGCACTAAGAGGGCTTAGTGGAGCGCTAGGATAACCAGTTCTATGAAGCGCTGCAGAAGAAAGAAGAGCTGAATGGTTCAAGAGACCCACGGCGCTTGTTGTATTTGGATCTGAAGTACTAGTATGTGTTCTAAGATGTTGTAGAAGTTCTTCTGAGGTAACGAATCGCTTTCCGCAATAAGCGTCACCTGCGATCCAGTTGCACACGTATGGACGTCCAAGAGAGGGGTATGCCAGAGAACTTTGCTGACCAAACGACATTGCCATGGCCAAATTGTACTTTTGGTGATCACACTGGGTACATCCTGAGGGACAAGGACCTGCAGCCCCACTCATTAACAGCTGCTGGTTCTGTAAACTGAACTGGCAACCCGAACAGTAAGGGTCCTTGCATACTGGAACAAGAGCTTCACCACCTGAAGGAGTTTTTACTCTGGCATAACTCAAGAACGGGCCAGGAGCTGCTCCAGGATATCCAAGCATTGCATGATGATGGCTGTAGGGTGCCCCAGGAAATGGAGGTCTAAAAGCAGGGTTAGTAGTGTGATCCAATCCAGCAGGGTAGAAGGAGCTTAAAGGATTTGGCAAGCCTCCTGCTAACGAGGAGGCAAGAGCACCTGGTTTGTAAGCACCCAAAGATTCTTTACCATGTCCTTGTAAAATTTCTAATCCGGAACGAATAATAGGACTGGCGGAAGGAGTCGATGATTTGTGACCCTCGGGAGAAGTCTTTCCTGCTTCAGGATTTGGTGTATTTGATCCACTATTAGCAAAAGTGTTATTGTTATTTGTAGCACTAGGAGACGCGGATTTTCGATCACTAATAGGCGATTTTTTATCATTATCGACACTCTTTTGGCTACTCGGACGCGGTTCATCAGCTCTTTTGCTCACAACATTGTTTTCGTAAGGTTTAAACGCCAACTTATTATCACTGGGCGTAGAACGTTGGGAATGTTTGTCACTTTTTTCGCGAGCTGCACCTGGTGAAGTACGAGACTCGGTTTTCTTCTTGTCCAATGATGATAAGAGAGGTTTGGCGTTTGGAGAGTCCGCACCAATTTGAGAGCATGTTTGAGCTAAGAGAGCTAAGGGACTTTTCTTTGCGTCCAACTGAAACAAAAAAAAATATATTAGATTTGATTGCGTAGTGAAAAAACCTAAAAATTTAAATAATGGAAAAGTTATTTTCATTGTACTGACGTTTTAATAATATAGAATGTGTTCCTTATCCAGGTTTAACTTTTTTAGCAATGTTCTAGAGATATACTAATTAAGTTTTTTTTTCAAAAGGCAAATATGATTTCGATGTTAGTAAAAAAATAAAAATTGCATCTTATCTTACACGTTTAAAGTTTAAATTATTAAATTCTGATTCAAAAGTAAATGAAAAATTTAAACCTCGAAATCAAAAGCCTTTTCTGTTATAATGAACGTTCTGAATTGTATAGAATAATCTGTAAAAATTTCTGACGGATTATTGATATCACCGGTCTTAAATCCATTTAAGAATTCAAACTTCGGATTTCTGCGACCAACCTTAATGTGTTTAAAATATATTTAATTACTTCTTTTTAGATTTAACATTAAAAATTGAGCGAAAATCAAAACGCACAATTTTATCTAATTTCTAACTAAAATATTTAAAATCCGTTTTAAAAAAAAATACAGAAATGTATTTTTTACTTCATAAAATAGTATTTCAACCAATGAAATCAGTGTTCTTATTAAAAATAAATATTGTAAATAAACTAAGATTTTTTCCTTTAAGAAACTCACCATGGTAGGCAAAGGACTAAGATAATCCGGTTGAATATATTGGTTTCCTGAAGAAAGCATGCCGCCACCTTCTAACACAACCATTTTTTCACTATTTAATTTAAAGTTTTTTACTGAAAGTTGCTACACTATTGTAAGCAAACAGATGAAAGATGATAAACAAGGTAAAAATATATTTTTATTATAAATGTCACTTGATTTTTCACGAATATACTCGCAGCGAAGAATACCCGTACATTTACCACCACAAATTCTCTAAAACTGAACGAAAAAGCTTCTGAAATGTGAAAGAGAGCTATGGAGAAGTTGGGATAATCATGCGCAATGGAGTAGTGCACTTTTCATCGAGTGAGCCTTGGTTCGTGTAGTGGGTTTTAGATTTGCGGTGTTGTCGGCGTTGAAGATGGGTTTTTCGGAACGGAAAATATTTTTTATGTTCGCTCGAAATTTCTTCATAATGCGACTGCCTAAAATTAATTATTTAAAAACAATTATGCTGTTTTCTTATTGCAATTATTATTTCTATACAAATACAGGTTGTCTCTCTAACTTTCGCGATGAAAAAACTCGAAATTTACAGTCATTAAAAAAATGTTTCAGACAAAAGGTTGACCTCAGGGTGAAACATCAACATCATGGTAGGGTCAAGCTATAGATTTAAGAATTATCAATATCTTCTTCCCACAGTAAGAGAGAGGAAGAAGAGTGAAAGCAGTATTTTCCTTTCTTTGTAGTGGGTGCAAGAAGCCTCATTACCTAACCTTGTCTAACTACTTCAGTTAATACTACTGTATCTTCAAAATTATGTTTGCCTTAGTCCGTTGAGTGCTGGGAACTCTTTCAGAGCATGGCTAACAGTTTCATCCTACTGTACCTACACCATCTGCATACTAGGTTCCCCGAAAGACCACCAAGCATGTAACAATTTTCTACCTTCTATCCCACTGCAATTTACAGTTCTTTCCTCTGCAGCAAAAGAAGAGTCTTATCAAATCGCGCATTAATCCAATTAAATGTTCCTTGGCACATTTCATTCTAAAAGCTTCCATCCTGAATTCAACAAATTTGCTTTCTAGCTTCCCTTATCAACCGTAATTGAAACTGGTACAATGGGTTGGAGTCCGTGTAGTTCAATCTTGGACTTTATTCTTGCTAAACTCACACGAGTCTGATTGTGTAGCCGTTTTTTGTCAGATTATCAAATACATTTTTGCACACATTTTTGCAGACACCACTCGCGAAGCTACGACACTGGATCTCAATGCCAGTATTGCAGCCATACCAGCATATGCAAATACTATTATTTCTGTCTATATCTGTCCAAGAGAGTAAAACCATCTACCGCCCGTGCTCCTACCGAACACTCCAGCTTCAGCATTTTCATCCTGTTGAGATCGGTCTTTAAACCACCAAGCTTTATTTTTTACAAGATTTTAATCTTCTTGCAAATCCTCTCTGCTTGCTAAAAGACTCTCAATAGAGTGGTTAGGTTTGAAATCCGGAGATATGAGGTCTGTTTACATGGAGAGTGCTAGACATATTTCCAGTACGCTCCCTTAGCTATACGGATAGCCGCCATCTCCGGCTCTGAGATGCCCTAAGATATTAAAGTGGAGAAAAGGGAGGTTCTTTAGAAGTTTCAGTGTTCTAATGAGGATAGTTCGCAGCGTAATCATTATTTCCACACAAGCCGTTCTTTCAATCTTGTGAAGTTGAAAACAGTGTTTGCGTGGACCGTATTAGGCCACCATACAAAATCGGCGTCAATAATCATAAGACGGAGCATAGTATATATCCAATATATCACTTTCCTTGTCAGCCCCATGTACCCTCAAAGGCTCTTTTGAGAGTGTTAGAGAATACAAGAAACTCTACGTTCGGATGTATATCAAACGTATTAGTAGAATTTAAAGTGGGTAATCCCTGGTGACCTTGACATTGACCTCAGGATTGAAATCACCTTGGATTTTTCAAATGTAAATTTGTCTCTATTCAGTAGATTTCTAGATCTACCAAGATAAACAAATTTAAAAATACACTACAGAAATACAAAACTATTACCTGATAATTTTCAAACAAGCAATGTCAGAATGGAAAATCCACAACATAGTCATACTTCTGCAAACAAAAAGATCAGTTCGCTACAACTCCTTCAAATTTTAAAAGTGTCATGATTTACTCCGTTTTTAGATACTTCATGAATTTAATGCCCTTTTTTTAGTCTAAAAGAAGCTTAACGACATTCCCTTGATTTATGATTATCGATTATCATTTATCTTTAATATGATTGACAAATGTGAGTCTGCAGTCAAACGTGACTCCCAAGTCCTTAACGCAGTTAACTCGCCTTAGAAAAGCACCATTGAGCCCACAATCATGCAGCAGAGGCATTCTACTTCTTGAGAATGATATAACATTGCTCTTGTCTACGTTCAATGGCAGTTTGTTTTTTAGACACCAAGCATTTTATTTCATGAGATCCAATTCAAGGCTCAAGCAGTCGTTACAATTCCCTATGTCCCGGTATATCTTTAAATCGTCTGTATAAAGTAGGCAGCTGTTATTCAACCCACATGTGATATATTTAATAAAAACTTTAAAAAGTAAGGAACCTAAAACCTGTATATTAGCAATATAACAATATAATTTAGTTAGAAACATTCAAGGTGTAGCAGATAATATATCTAATATATCTAATTTATATTGCCAGTTTTTAACTGAAATGTATTTACTTTTTGTGGAAAAGTATGCTACTCATCTTCTGGATAAATAAGTTTTCTCTTAAAAGATGTATAAATTAAGAATTTGAATTTTAAATAAATTAAAGAACACATTATTCGTATGCCTTTCTTAGATATATGTTATAGCTTAAATCAAAGTCACTTCAGTTGTTACTGCGGCACCATTGGCACATATGTACTTTTTATATGAAGTTTCAGATTAGGTTTTGGAGTAAAAGTCGTTGGATATCACGGAGTTGACGTTTAAAATCTTTTTAGAGTTCTTGTTACTCAGATTGATTCGCACAAGTGTTACTTAAAAAAAAAACTAAAGCAAAATCCCAAAAAGGTTAAGTTGCGGACAGTTTTGAACGAGATAATTTAGTTTGCAGCGTTATTGTTTTGCATACAGTGTGATAGATGGCGTCATCTTGATAAAACCACCTTTCAATTATGTCTATTTCATCAAATTCTTGTCAAAAAAAATTTATCAACATGCCATGGTGCACATAACTGTATCCAGATATGAGCATTATGCTTGTTGACGAAGGCGCTGAAGTGAACGTGAGCGTCGTCACTAACGATGATTTTGTTATTGAATGTATCGTGAAGTTTTTGTGCTGTCCATGGTCAGTAGGCTGCAGTTCTCGAGTCAGCTAAATCTTGTAACTATGAAGCTGTAAATCTTTTGTCAAATTTCATTGGAGGATCCTACAGTAGAGGTTTAATTTTCAGGGGCGATGCCGTAAGGATGTGTCTGTTCTACGACACAAATATTTACAGCTTTCTATTGTCTTTCAATGAAAACATCCACTAAAATTTTTTGTTTAAATTTTTAGGAGCGATTATACACACCAAAATGATCACGTAGTTTGGGATTCGTCACTAAAATTTTCTCCATTTCTGTAATGGATTTTGACTATTATTAAACGTTGTTCCAAACTGTTATACGGCATTTTCGTAAATGTCTACGTTTTATTTAAAAAAACTACCAAATATTGCTGTTTTAATAGTTGACAGACAAAAATTTTGTAATCTTTTATACCATTATTACTAAATTTTTGCTGACCAAAATTACTTGGCTTTTGTAGTGAAACTCACCCCTCGTTACTAATAAGTTTTTCCTAAATTATTCATATTGCTGCTAAGTCTGGCATCGTCGCGCACCTCAAAGCACTGGCAGTGACAAAGCGTTAATACAGCCGCGTTTCGGGCTGTCGCTTTTGCCACCCACGGAGTTGCTGAACGATGACAGCCCTGTTCCACCCTTTGAAGTCGCCGACAACTTGAGTTCAAAGAAAATTTCAGAAGCTTTAGCAGAGAAGGGTTTTATAATAGGATTTACAGCGAATTTTGTCAGATTTTTAAGCTTTTTGTAAATCGTTAAGTTTTCTGATTGCATAAAAATGTTCAATATTGTGTTGAAAATTGATTTATTATCTTAATATCTCTATGAATGATGCGGTATAGAGTAAAATTATGGTATGTTGATAATCAGTAGTATAAAGCACCACATACCGGGTGTTTTTGTTTATAAGCTGTCTGCTAGGGAAGAAATAAATGTAGTAAAACTCAAATTATACTTTAAAATTACAATTTAATTGAAACTTGAAAAAAAAAATATTCGACATGTTTCGCTACATGGTAGTTTTATCAAGAATTCTTGATAAAGTTACCGTTTAGCGAAACATGTCGAATATTTTTTATTCAAATTTCAATTAAAGTGGAATTTTTAAGTAAAATTTGAGTTTTACCCCATTATCTTTAATGATATGGAGTTTCGCCAAGTATCGGCAAACTCAATACAAGGAAAAATGGCAAAAAAACCACTAAGAAATAAATTCATTCTTATCAAAAACTGTCTATTTTTTACCACTGTCAATTAATCTTTACATTTAGGCAAAAGAAAATATTATACTCGCAAGTATACCCTCCAATATATCTCCTATTGGTATCCTTTAGGTTCAGATGTGATACATTGAATTACTGTTTCATAATGTATGTGTCATCATTTTTTATACGTTCCTTTTAAAATCAAACCAACACACTTTCTGCTAGCAAATAGAAAAATGTGTTTTAGTATACTATTAGAGAAGGAAGGTAAAGCCTGACAAAGTAAGAATGACAAGAAGGATATCACAAGAAATAAATAACATCATTACCAAAGACTAATTATTTTTTACCACTGTCAATTTATCTTTACATTTATGAAAAAGTAATTATTAAGAAAATATTGAAGAAAGTATACCTTCCAATATAGTTCCTAGTGGTATCCTTTAGGTTAAAATATAATATATTGAATTACTTTTCATATGTATGTCTCATTATTTTTCATACGTTCTTTTTAAAATCAAGCAATACAATTTCTGGCGGCAAATATAAAAGGAAAAATAAGAAGAGGCCTAAAAAGTAAACGTGACATGAAGCATCATTACCAAGTAATAAATAATATCATTACCAATAACTAGTTACCTTTTACTTCTGTCCACTTATCTCTACATCTGTAAAAACAGTAATTATTAAGAAAATATAACTCGCAAGTATAATTTTCTGACTCAGTTATGAAGTATGAAATTACTTTTTCATAAGGTATGTCTCATTATTTTTCATACGTTCCCTTTAACATAAAACCAACACTTACACCCTCTCTTGGCAAATATAAAAAATATGCTTTGGAATATTGCTAAAGTACGAAGAATAGGCCTAAAAGAGTGAAAATGACAAGAAGCGTCATTACCAAGAAATAAATAACATCATTACCAAAAACTAATTATTTTTTACCCTTGTTAACTCATCTCTACATGTGAGAAAAAATAATTATTAAGGAAATATTACTTGCAAATATACTCTCCATTATAGCTCCTATTGGTGTATTTTAGATTCAGTAATGAAACCCTGAATTACTTTTCACAATGGATATCTCATCATTTTTCATACGTTCCCTTTAAAACCAAACCAATTTCAGATGTTGCCATTATAAGAATTATCGTAAATTCATGTTTTACTAGCATAAAAGCTTGTTTAATGAAGGAAATGTTTCAACTACTATCTGTTAACAAATTAAATTCTGAAAATGTTCATCCAAAGATAATATTCAAGCAAAATAAAAAAAAATACGAGCTAAATTATTCTTACAATTAAAATATTATTTAAATCTTGACGTAAAAAGAGTTTGTTGAACATAATTTCCACTTCTTGTAGACGATTAGATCCAAAAATGTACTCAAATAATATTATATGCCATGTTGTAAACACTCTGTATCTTTATATCCCTACAAAGCCGTATCTGTCGGCTTTCGGAGCTTTATTGTAGTCGGCATTCGGTGTCATAAATCTTGGAATTGGCGGATGCTATTTATTTTATGGATTTAGCCTGACGCAGCTGTCATAACTTTTGCTGTAATACCCCATAATAGTTTGTGTGCAAAGACTGTCCGATTTTCTTTTTTGAATTCCTTTGGATATTTACCCGATGTTTGGAGGTTTTTTTTAAAACTAGTTAAATACGATTTTAAAAATTGTTTAAGGGCCTTTCTAGTTTACAAGTATAAAAAAAATATTATTGTTAACTTGTCAAAAACTATTCTGAGAGAGTCAGAACATGTATGTAGAATTTACATCTTAGAGGAAACCTATAAAGCCACGAGTCACAGAAATCGCTGAAGGCAACTTAAAAATTATAAATCAGTTTGAAACCGAAAACTAAACAGTTTTATTTAGTGATAGGACACGGTGCAGAAAAAAAGCATTTAGTGAAATATTTGGTCGTTTCGTAAAAATATTTTATTGATAGGTTCACTGCAAGTGAAATAAAATTTTTATAAAATAAAATTTTTATAAAACAAATAGAACCGACTTCTAAAAGTGAGCTAAAAAGTGAACAATAACTAGAAATTTTTATATGAAATTGAAATTTTTGAAGTCGGCGACAAACTAATACCTGACAAAATGTGATTCGCATAAACAGATTAAAAATACTTTATTTGTAATTGCTTTATTAACATAATTAGTAGTTATTTATTTCATTTAGAAATAATTTGGCGCCGACTTCAAAAATTTTAATTTCATATAAAAATTTATAGTTATTTTCACTTTTTAACGGACTTTTAGAAGTCTGTTCTATTTTTTTTATAAAAATTTTATTTTTCGATTTTTAGTTTTGAATTCACTATGTTATTCATAAGATATTATAAAGTGCTAATCGAGATTAGTGTACCTCGCAATGACTCCAAGGTGGCAAAAAAGTACCCATTTTATCCAGAATCGTAAATCACCCTAAAATGAACCACTAATTCTTTAGATTCTTAGAGTTCTTCAAATACCAGTAAAATTGTATCAAATAAATATTTAGTGTGCCATAGTAAATCCATTATCTTAAATTTTAAATTAATTTTAGATTGGTAATATAGGCCCCAAAACCTTCCAATATCGATATTTAAAGAATTTGATACGTAAATTTCTTAGTCCGATATATTCTATATTGTATATTGAGTTTGTATACGCCCCAAGAACCCCGCAATATCAATTTTATATAAAACCGGAAAATGTAAAATTTTTAGTCTCTCATATTGTATCTTATTAACCTAATAGTTGTAAAAAATTAACTTCATATTCGTAATACACCACCCCCCAACGCCCTAAAACCAAATTTGAAAAAATGGAAAAAGCTAAAATTTTCTTTCTACCAAATTGGATCCACCATATTGAATTTCAAAAAAATCATTTTAACGTCTTACTCCAATCTAAATCTAAACCCTTCAAAGCCCCCTAGTACCAATTTTCGATGAAATCCAGAAATTTAAAATTTTTAAACGGTCATATTGCATGTGACGTCTTAGATTTTCTTAAAATAATTTTATATTCGCTATCTACATCCTCAAAAACAGTTAAGTTCCACATTTGAACAAAATCGAAAAATGTAAAATCTTTAGTCAACTATATTGCATTCGCCATATTGAATCCTGAAAAATACTATTAATTTCATAATTTACATCCTCAGAAACCCTCTATATCAGTTTTGGAGAAAGTCGAAGTGTAAAATTTTTAGGACACCATATTAATTCTGCCAGATTGAGTTTTTCAAAAATTATTTTAATTTTGTAATTAACACTAACAAAAGTTGTAGAATGTAGAATATTTAATCCGCCATCTTAGATCCGCCATATTTAATTTTTTTTTTAAATAATATCAGATTCGTAATGTGCTATCCCAAAAACTCCCCAATATCAATTTAGAAAAAAATCGGACAAATTTAGTTTTTTATCCACCATATTGAATACGCCATATTAAATTTTTTAAAAATAATTTTAGATTCGTCATGGGCAACTCAGAAAACTCCCCAGTAACAGTTTTGGAGAAAATCGGACAAAATTAATTTTTTATCCACCATATTGAATACGCCATATTGAATTTTTTAAAAATAATTTTAGATTCGTCATGGGCAACTCAGAAAACTCCCCCGTACCAGTTTTGGAGAAAATCGGACAAATTTAATTTTTTATCCACCATATTGAATACGCCATATTGAATTTTTTAAAAATAATTTTAGATTCGTCATGGGCAACTCAGAAAACTCCCCCGTACCAGTTTTGGAGAAAATCGGACAAAATTAACTTTTTTGTCCGTCATATTAAATCCGCCATATTGAATTTTTTTAAAATATTTTGAATTCGAAAATTTCCCCCTACCAATTTTAGAGAACATCGAACAAAATTAAATTTTTTTGTCCGCCATATTGGATCCGCCATATTGAATTTTTTAAAAATAATTTAAGATTTGTTATGTGAGACCTCGAAAACTCCCGCTTACCAATTTTGGAGAGAATCGGACAAAACTGATTGAACTTTTTAAAAATAATTTCTGATTCGTTGGGTACAACCCCGAAAATTGGATTTTACTGCACCAATTTCATCTAAAAAATATGGGACCACCGCAGCAACCTCCTGAACGTAACGCAAAAAATTTCATTCAAATCGGTGCAGCCGTTCCGGAGTAATCGGTGTACATACATAAAAAAAACATATGGTCGACGAATTGAGAACCTCCTTCTTTTAGAAGTCGGTTAAAAAACACGAAAAATTAGTTAAGCAAACTTTTTTGCGCATAGGTTTTTATACCTAATGGTGCTATTTTACTTCTTATTTTCACTTCTCACCGATTACTCCGGAACGGCGGCACCGATTTGAATGAATTTTTTTACGTTACGTTCAGGAAGTTGCTGCGGTGATCCCATATTTTTTTAGATGAAATTGGTGCAGTAAAGTCCAAGATGGCGCTGACAATATGGGGGCCAAAAAAAATTAATTTCTAAATGAAATAAATAACTACTAATATATACACATTATGGTAAGAAAGCAATTACAAATAAAGTGTTTTTAATCAATTTATGCGAATCACATTTTGTCAGGTATTAGTTTGGCGCCGACTTCAAAAATTTCAATTTCATATAAAAATTTATAGTTATTTTTCACTTTTTAGCGTACTTTTAGAAGTCGGTTCAATTTTTTTTTATAAAAATTTTATTTTTAATTTTATAGTTCTGTCTTTCTTATTACTATCATTTGTTTTTGTGTATTTGTGTAGAACATCGTTTTGGAAATACGTTATTTTATCTCAGGAAACGAGAAACATATAATCATATGGTCTGAGTTTTCTAACAAAAAATTTCTGGATTTGGTCCAATGAAAATTCCTTACGCCAAACGTATCTGCAATTAGTACGTTTCCACAATGACATTTCAAATTAAATGTTACACTTTTCGGCTTTTAACATTCTTTTGATCTTAGAAATTGAAAATTATGAGACGGGACAGAAATCGTGTGTTACCGTTTAGAAAATTTTATTTATTATGTGTCATAATTTCAGAAAACATCTGTATATTTTTTCAAAAGTGTTTTGAACGTTTTAAGTCAGACAAATAATATAATGGAGATAATAAAGTTCAAAGAAAGATTGCGATTTATAAATATGCTATTGTCTAGAAAATGTCATTGAATTTGTTAACTTTTCTGAAAGTAATTATTTTTTATTTTAATTGACGACGTCTCGATATACAGTTAATAAATGTAATGAAAAATAGAAACTATAAAATATCAAAAAAATATTACTACCATTTGTAATGGCTATAAGGCTCCTCTAAACGAAAATTTGTAGATATTTTTCTTCTATCAATCACAATCTAGGATTTTATAAGTATACTTTTTGACATTGCCTCTCCTTATTTCTTTATTATTAAAACAAAACGCTCGTTAAATTTCAACGAAAATTATGCATTTTTAAAGCAACGAGAGAAAGTAAAAATAGACTACAACACTACAAAAATAAATATTGGAAAAAATTTGCCGAAAACGGCAAGTTAACAAATTACCATAGAAATTTTCAAAGAAATTTTTGCAGGTATAAATAACGTCACTTTATTGGTTGTAAATTATTTTATTACCCTTCTCTCCCTTCTTAAAATAAATTTTCTTTTAATTGCAATTTTAAGCTTATTTAAATATTGTCATAATAATAAAACCTTGACAAATTGTTTACAAGATTCATCTCTTAGTTAACAAAAGAATTTATTTGACAACATTTTACAAGGATTATTAAATTTAATTTAAGGCAGTTCTATAGCCCAAAAGGTTAGGTTTATTGTAGTCTATTTGCCTAAGGTTTAAAATTTCAGTCAACCAAGGACAACAATAAATTTAAATAGGGGATTAGGGATA
This sequence comes from Diaprepes abbreviatus, assembly GCA_034092305.1. Taxonomy (NCBI): domain Eukaryota; kingdom Metazoa; phylum Arthropoda; class Insecta; order Coleoptera; family Curculionidae; genus Diaprepes; species Diaprepes abbreviatus. The sequence goes on from JASJET010000074.1 coordinate 4,558,062, forward strand.
CCAACAATAATTTTCATAACAAATAAAGCATTGAGAAATTGTTGACAAAACTCATTCCATAATTTATTAAAATGAGCTACCATCATCGGTTGTAGTCTCCTTTTAACCAGTGGTTTTCAACCAGTATTTATTACACAAGTTTATTAAGATATTATGAAGGAGGTAATTTTTAAGAAAAAAAATTGTTGAAGGTACAAAGTTATGAATATCTACTCATGCTATTCACTTTTCAGGTCAATCAATCGAGAAAAAAAATAAGTGATTTTATGACAAAAATACTGTAAGGATACCGACGGTGGCATCTCATTTAAAAAACCTGTAAATGTTTTCTACTCTTTGCTATCATCCATTAATGTGTCTTCAACAATTAATTCCAATTTTTTTTTATTTTTTGTTTATAAAATCAAAACTAATGAATTAATTGCGATGGTGTAGACAAATGAATTATAGAAAAAAAAATATCAACAAAATGAATCCTAGATCGACTCAATCGGATCATTAGTAATGAGAAAAACAGAAAAATCGGAATATTCAGGATTTTTTCTTCAAAAATGCCCTTTACGAAATAATAGTAATTTATATGTACTTTATACGTACTAAAACCAGACGTTGTCGATTCATTAGTTTTTGTATAATTATTATTTAAAATTTTTAGTGCACTTGATGAGTCATGAGTGGTTTCAGCCTATATTTTAATTTTGCATCAAAAAATCTATAAAATACGAAAAAAATGCTAGCAAACATGACCGACAACGGCCGAGGGCGTGAAAGCAGGGTATTGGGGAAAACGGGCTGACATACAGTTAGTCCAGTAAGAGAATACCTATGCGTCATCAGTCTAGCAACATATCAACATATTTTCTTCTTCTTCTCTTCTTCTTCTAGGTAGAACCAAGTTCTGTTATCTATACAATGCCTCATCGATCCTCGTTTGAGGTCGAAATCCAGCTGTCTCTCCATCTTTTGGGGGGCCGTCCAGGCGACCGTTTGGTGTCTGGTTTCTCTCTCATCACGGTTTTTGCTAGTCTGTCATCGTCCATTCGTTCCACGTGATCTCACCACTTCCTACGACGGTTTCGAACCCACTTCACAACATCCTCCACTCCGCTGTCCTCGCGTATTTTTGCGTTTCTTATTCTATCTCTTAAACTTCTTCCCGTGATCATTCTCAGCGTTTTCATTTCTGTGGTTCTCATAATTTGTTTTGTCTTTGTGGTTTCATTTCTTGTTTCTGCGCTGTAGGTCAGTATCGGTCTTACACAGACCTTGTAAATTCTTGCTTTGCTCTCAACCGTCATATGTTTATTGTTCCAGATTATGTCTCTTAGTTGGCCTGATATCATGGCCGCTTTGTTGGCCTGTGTGCGTACTTCTTCCGTTACTGCCCTGTTACTTGTTATATGTGCTCCTAGGTATTTAAACTTCCCAACCTGTTCGATATGTTTGTCATCAACCATTAGTTTGCATCTTACCGGTTCTTTTGCTATTACCATTGCTTTGGTTTTCTCCACAGATATCTTCATATTATACTGTTTGGCTGTTCGATTGAGATGGAAAAGCATTCTTTGTAAGTTGTCCTCGCTATCTGCTGTGTCAAGGCAACATCGTCTGCAAAGCATATTTTAATGAAGTTAAAGACTGCAGATATTACACTCAGTAAAAATATTTCTTTGCAAGAAAGCTAGAAACTGAAAAAAAATTGTTGATGAATAAAATTTTTGGCACATAACTTTTGATCGGGGTGTTATATTTCGATTGTTTTTGGCTTTATACTCAAAGAAGATCTCGTTAAAATATTTTTACAATAGGTTTATTGTATATTTATAATTTTAATGAATTATTTATACAGATTGGTCTACAGTCTCCCTTCTTATGAATAGCAGGACCGTCACTGCGTTATTTCATTTGCTTGGAATTATGCTATTTTCCAAGCAGGGGCTGACAAGAGAAAATATAATCTTCGACAAATCATCGTTATGCATCTTTACACTTTCAATTACGGTCTGATCTTCTCCGGGATCTGTATTATTTTTTTATTTCTCTGAGAGATAGTTTTACTTCTTTCAGTGTTCTCTTTACTAATTTTTCTGAGCTTTTATATAAATTTTACACATTTATTATTCCGAATCTTCAATTATTGATTCCATTTGTTGATTTTTGTCCTTTATAGAATTGTTCTGCAATTTCTATAAGTCTTTTCCTGATTGTTAGTTCATTCTCCTCACCATCTTTGAGTTTTTGTGTTTATCTTCTTTTATCTGTTAATTTCCTTTTGAGTATAATTCCTGTTTTTATTTTCTTCAGTTATTGGTTGTATATTGATTCCCGTATGTCGCTGTTTGGTTTGGTTTTCTTAAGCGCTCTTTTCGTTATAAGTTTTTAGTGTCATCATTCAGAAAAAACATTTTTTTCAGAAAACACAATAAAACGTAGGAGAATAAATTTTAACGGGTTTACTTTATATATTATAAATTAGTAGACGTAATTAATTTATTTAGCTAGTGCAATCTTGTCAAATTTTTTAAAAAATTATTAAAATTTACCGTTGAAAAATAGGAAGGAGAGGTCTTTTTAACAGCGACTTTGCAGGCTTTAAATAATAAAGATTATAGCATATTTAATTGCAATTTTAAACATCTATCTGACGATATTCCATTCGATGGGATAAATGAAATATATTTTTTTATCCTTACTTTTCACATATGGGGAGGTACCCTAAAATTTTTTGCTGTTTCGTCTTAGGTCTATTTTTGAGTTAAATGAACGTCTATGTCAGCAACAATTAATAATGTTAAAAAAAACTGTGTCATACAGATGAGTAAACAGACGGACAAACAGATATGATCTTAAAAATGTTATCTTTCAAAAATTATTACCACAAAAGTTTGAGAAGCCAGATGATCTTTTAAAGGTTTAGAATCACTGGTTTAAACCCAAATGCAAATAGCATTGAGCTATTGTGTGGTCTCTAAATATAACAACCACCCAACATGATCCTTTTCACACGGATGCAATTAGACAGCTATCACTCAGAACTTCAAAGAATCGGCATTTTATGGGCCCCATAATAAAATTTTACTTGTTTACAATAAATTTTAAAATTTTATTGACTGTTGTCGTCGGGTTTTTACGTGGAGGTGGTGAAAAGTTGTTAATTTTGTCTGCTGACTGATATGTTTTTAATGCTTCTGATCGATTTATAGACCAGATGGTGAATGTGAACAGACGCGAGAATCTTAAAAATTCCTATCATTGAAAAAGAAACATAAATTTGCTTATGTATATATTGGAATTATTTTCTGAAACAAAACTCTTTTTGCATATAATATTTTATTCTAGTGGTTGCCTAAATAGAGCTAAGCAAAATTTCTCTATTACCCATAAACCCAATAAACTGTATGTAGAAACGGTATGCTAATTGTTAATATTTAAAGTTGGCAATATAACTCATTTCATCCGGCCTCCTCTACGAGTTTGGTGCGCCCTTTCCAACTCATATGTCATTAAAGCCCCCCTCATTTAAAACTGCCTGCTTATATTAACCTAAGTCCAGGATATTTGAACTTACCCTAAGGTAACGTAGAAAAAAAAATTATAGATTGAAGTGATGTAGAGGAGCAAGAAAAATCTTAACGACTCAACAATAATTAACAATATTTTTTTTTTCATTTTGTGATATGGTAGTATCCAAATTCATTAGACTTCTCTTGTCATAAGTATATTTAAATTTATTTTAGTTTGATCGTTATGTTGGTCTGATAAGCTGCAACTTTAACTCAAGATCAAATCTAAACAAAATGAATCACCCTCGTACAAATGACGACAATATTCTGAAATATTGTAAATAAAACCCAAAAGTTTACCAACCTTTTTTCTATTATTCGAATTTTATAATCCGGTTGTTTGTATACAATGCTTTAAATTATCACAGACCCACTCTAATTAGCCTGTAAAAGAGGCGGTACAACTTTTCTAAAAACATTTATTGGAGTTTTGTGGATCTGGCACTGTCATAAGTTTCAGAATTTTGTTACCGCGGCGCTGGTTTATAGAGGTCTTTAGACTTGCGATAATAAATTTCAAAAATGATTTGTCGTTCCTGTCATAACTTTTTACTCTTCTTTGAAGATACTACAATGGGATAAAAAAGAATGGTAATTTTGGGTGGTTTATGAAGCGTGAGTCACTCAATGATACTTCAGTGCTTTAGCTACAATAAACTAAAAAAGTTTATTACTCTTGCCGCTATTATGGTTGTATTTTAACCGACTTTAAAAAAGAGGTCATCAATTCAACAAAATCAAAGGGAAACAAGGATAACATCGCAACAGACTGAAAACACTAAGTTATTTTAACTTAAAGTTTTTAAGTTAGTCCTGAAAAATTTGCCTCAACATACTCAGCACAGTTATGATTTAAAACAGGACCACTTCCAGATAAAGATCTTCAAAATTTAAAAAACTAAATCCTTTACGATAACAAACTATATATGGTTTAACGTTTGATTAGTAATAAAAAAAGAAACCAACATATTCTGAGTGTTAAATTTAAAGCATTGCAATATATATTTTATTGAGCTGTTTGGTATCAGACATGTAATTAATTGCGTGTTTATTTCCATTGTTCTAGTACATTTCGAGAGATAATTTACATTTGTCATTTTTTTTGCTGGTCTAAAATTTCTACGTTGTTATAACAAAACCATGCCCAGTCTTCAGATTTTCAAACGGCAATCACTCTCATATACGTTGTTTTAGCCCTTGAGCCGTTTGTCCCACATAATAACCCTGACATTCCAAATAACATTTTTTAAGATAAATTTATTGGAAGGTGGTCAAAAACTAAAAAAAAAAACGAAAAAATTTTGGTTTAGAAAACTTGTTAACTCGATTTCTCATGAAATACTGCATACAACAGAACACTGAAATATTCTAATAACATTTTCAGCATATTCTACGATAAGTTAATGCAAAAAGGCTTAAAACTGAAAAAGAAATTAAAAAAAATTTGTTGGTTAGCAAACTTTATGTTTTTTGTTGAGCCGTCGCCTTTTCTACCTTATTGCAAAGAAATTCCTTTTCATTTTTACTTTCTTTTAAACAACTTTGACACTTTTATTATTGAGGCTACTCATTTTAAAGACTAACTAAACTAAATACAATGAAGTATGTTTTTTTAAATAAAACTATTTCAAAAAATTGTTCGGTCGAGTATGTCAGAAACTGTTTCATATTATCAGTAAAAGTATCATTCTACAAGCCTATATTTTCATTTTGCGTCAAAAGGTCTATAAAATACATGAAAAATACTAGTAAACATGACCAAAAACGGTAGAACGCGTGAAAGTAATAACTCAGTGAGGGCAAGAAGGCTGCCGAGAAGACTATGTAAATAGTACATACATACTTGCTAGCATTTTTCACGTGTTTCACAGACTTTTCATGCAAAATGAAAATATAAGCTTGTAAAATGATACTTCTACTTTCAAAATCTTTTTACAAAATTAAAATTGTACCATCCATGATGCATCTAGGCGCACTGAAAGATGCTGTACTAAAAATTTCAAATGGGAATTATCTGATTTTGGCACATATAGAGTACATGTGTATTACTATTTTCTGCACAGTGTCAGCGCTACAACTCGAAAATTTTTCAAAACCGCTGAATTTTCCGATTTTTCCTGTTTTCTCTGTTATTAATTATCCTGTTGAATTGATTCAGGGCACTTTTCACTGGTATTTTTATTTTTTACAATTTACCTCCTTACACCATTCAGATTGTTTCATTAGTGTTAATTTTATAAGCAAAAAACAAAAAAAAATTGTATTAAGTGCTTATAACAAATTGATGAATGATAGTAGAGAGTGAAAAATATAACAAAATATTACTACGCGTTGTTTTTATTATGACGACACAGTCAGTATTCTAAGAGTATTTTTTTAAGAAAAAAAAATGTCACAGCTGATGACTTGTGGACAATGTGTTTTTATGTACATAAATACTTCGATAGTTTCTGCTATGCATAAAGGTGTACAATATACTGAACAATAAAAACGTATCATGTCATTCACCGTTTGCAAGGTTACAGTTAGCGCTAAAAGTAATAAATATATCAGATATCAACATAATGTTTTCTCATGGTTACGGTACTAACAAAAAAAAAATAATACTACTAAATTAAAATCGTTAAAAACTTATAAAATCCACGCTAATTTATTCAAATTAAAAATAATGAACATAATATCAAATGGTAACCTTAATAAACTCTGACAGCTAGTCAAAATCGATTAAAAAATATCGATTTAAAATCTTAATTAAGTGCTTTTCTAAATATCGTTGACCTAAATTCTCTGAAACGTTAAAAGAATTGCTTACAAATTGTTTCTGATTGTAAGAAGCGCATCAAAATAAACTCGTTTCAGATACATTTCGATGATCTCGCCTCCAGTTAAAAAAGCAATTATTTATTTGAAAGTATCTTCTTTATGGGAACCTTGGTATAAAGGAAAAATTATGTTTGGCAAAAAAATTCTAAAATATTCATACAAGGTGTACATTCGGAAATTTTCTACTTTTTGCCACCGAAGATAATTCGGAAAAATCTATTAGTTTTATTATCATTATAAAGAACAAGTATGATTAATAATATTAATTAATTCTTACTATTACATACATTTAAAAGAAAAACAATGCTACGCAAGAGGAGAAAAGGAAAAAAACATTACACACTAGGGATTAAAGATAAAAATAATGTTAATAAAATTGTTATAACAAAATTAAACCGACTTCTAAAAGTGCGCTAAAAAGTGAAAAATAACCATAAATTTTTATATGAAATTGAACTTTTTGAAGTCGGCGCCAAACTAATACCTGACAAAATGTGATTCGCATGAACAGATTAAAAATACTTTATTTGTAATTGCTTTCTTACCATAATTTGTATATACCGGTAGTTATTTATTTCATTTACAAATAATTTAGCGCCGACTTCAAAAAGTTCAATTTCATATTAAAATTTATAGTTATTTTCACTTTTTAGCGCACTTTTACAAGTCGGTTCAATTTTTTTATAAAAATTTTATTTTTCAATTTTTTGTTTTGGAATTTATTATGATGTAAAAACATAAATTATTTGAACTAAGTACTAATCCAAATTAGCGTACCTCGCAATGACTTCAAGATGGCAAAAAAGTACCTGTTTTATCCAAAGTTGTGAATCACCCTAAAATGAACCACTAAAAATTCTTTGATTCATAGAGTTCTCCAAATACCAGTGAAATTGCGTCAAACAAATATTTAGTTTGTCATCGTAAATCCACTATCACAAATTTCAACTTAATTTTAGATTGGTAATATAGGCCCCAAAACCTTCCAATATCGATGTTTAAAGAACCTGAGATGTAAATTTATTAGCTCGATATATTTTATACTGCATATTGAGTTTGTATGCGCCTCTAGAACCCCACAATATCAATTTTCAATATTTAAAGAACCTGAGATGTAAATTTCCTAACTCGATGTATTTTATACTACATATTGAGTTTGTATAGGTCTCAAGAACCCCACAATATCAATTTTAGACAAAATCGGAATATATAAAATTTTCTGTCCGTCATAATGTATCTTATCAACCTAATAGTTGTAAAAAATTAACTTCATATTCGTAATACACGACTCCGAAAACCCTGTAATACCAAATCTGAAAAAATGCGAATAAGGTAAATTTTTCAACCGCTCCGCATCCGCTATATTGAATTTCAAAAAAATTATTTTAAGTTTTAATATAATCAAAATTTAAACCCTTCATACCTCCCTAGTACCAATTTTGGATGAAATCCGGAAACCTAAAATTTCTAGACTTATATTCGCTATTTACATCCTCAAAAACGATTCAGTCCCACCTTTGAACAAAATCGAAAAATGTAAAATTTTTAATCCGCTCTCTTGGATTTGCCATATTGAATCCTGAAAAAATACTTTTAAATCCATAATTTACACCCTCAAGAATTCCCTTATATCAGTTTGGGAGAAAATCGAAAAATATAACATTTTAGGGCACCATATTGAATCTGCCAGATTGGTTTTTAAAAAAATATTTTAAATTCATAATTAACACTAACAAAAATACCCCAATACTGATTTTAGACAAAATCGGGAGATGTAGAATCTTTAATCCACCATCTTAGATCCGCCCTATTGAATTTTTTTTAAATAATTTCATATTCGTTATGTGCGACCCCGGACAAAATTGATTTTTTTCGGCCGCCACATTGAATCCGCCATATTGAATTTTTTAAAAATAATTTTAGATTAGTTATGTACGACCCTGAAAACTCCCTCGTACCAATTTTGGAGAAAATCGGACAAAATTGATTTTTTTGTCCGCCATATTAAATATTTAAAAATATTTTGGATCCAATATGTGCGACCCCGAAAACTCCCCCACACCAATTTTGGAGAATATCAGACAAAATTAATTTTTTTTTCCGCCATATTGGATCCGCCATATTAAATTTTTTAAAAATAATTTCAAATTCGTTGTGTACGACCCCAAAAATTCCCCCATACCAATATTGTCAGCGCCATCTTCGATATTACTGCACCAATTTCGTTCAAAAAAATATGGGACTACCGGAGCAACTTCCTGAACACAACGTAAAAAAATTCATTCAAATCGGTGCCGCCGTTCCGGAGTAATCGGTGTACATACATAAAAAAACATACATAGTCGACGAATTGAGAACCTCCTTCTTTTAGAAGTCGGTTAATAAAAAGAAGAAAATAGTTTAGTTAGAAAAAAAATGCAGAGGGTCATCCGTGAGAATTTGCAGTTACTTTTACTAGCAACTTAAAAGGAAAGCGAACATATAGGTTTATTTTAAAATTATTCATTCATTTTCCAAAAAAAATACACCCCAAAAATCCAATTAAAAATAAAAACAAAATATACAAAAATTTTGATTTTAATTTTTTCCCCATAACTTTTTTTAAGTGAATTTTTAGGTATAGACATTGCTTCATGAAAAGGAAAGCTAACATTACGGTCATTAAATTGACCTGTAGAAGTTTATACGATGAAAACTAACTGAAATATGACTACTTTTACCGATATTGGCATATATTTTCTTTTTTTTTTAAATTTCGTCCCACAACTTTTTTGTAAGAGAATTTAGATACAGACATGAACCCCTTCAAAAGAAAGCTGACAGCATGATCGTTAAAATGGTCTCGAAGTCTATAGGAGGAATAGTAGCCGAGAAATGGCCTCTCAAAGTTTTCAGCTTTTTACGACTTTTATCATTTTTTTCCTGCACATTATGTAATTTTATATTTTTGCGTGAATACTTTTCTTAACTAAGTCAAACATAATTGGAACATATATCAAAAGCTACGTAAACAATATAATAAGGACATAGTAATGAAGGCGGTTAAAAATGCCAATCCACCTGAATTAATTTGAAACTAACCCCTTCAGCTACTACGGTATCGACTTAAAAAGCTGCTAAGTAAACAAGTAAATCTACTGTTATTAAATTAATTGCAAGATGAAATCGTTTCTAATTTATTTTCCCTTTTTTAGGGTAATTTTTTGAAATTCCAATGGTTATGATTGGTTGTATAAATATATATGTTTTGGCGTAATGTTTCACGGATAGGAACATGTGATTCAGTATTAATTCGGGAATACATCCGTTCGTTCGTTTAGTTTCTTGTAGAGGTTTGCAGACTTTTCGACAAAGTCTCATTTGGCATCTTCTGTGCTTGCTGGTTGTAGACCAACTGGATTGATCTACAACCAGCAAGCACAGAAGATGCCAAATCAGACTTTGGCGAAACATCTGCTAGAAACCAAACGAACGAACGGATGTATTCTCGGTTTAATACTGAATCATATATATATATATATATATATATATATATATATATATATATATATATATATATATATATATATATATATATATATATCAATTGAATATCAAGTTAAAATTTAGTGTCACCTTTACAAACGCACCAATCGCAATATTACCCTTCCAATATCCTGCAGTGCTTTCAACGTAAAGAAAAAAACAAATTGATGACTACACGAAGAAGCAGCAGCGAACATTAATAACATTCGATAGCTTATTGTCGATCTGTCAGTTTTCTGTTACACCGGCACGCACATTATTAATCATGGCGGATGGCGATAGTGGCTCCCCCTGTCGAGAGAGGATGACAAATGATACGCAGTTTTGCTTATCGTTTTTCGACGCTGATACATGTCAAAGGTTATTAATGACGGGACCTAAAATATGATGTTTGCGGCGGTTTAGGATCATTATTAAGAAGGGTATTTTTAGAAAATAAATTAATATTGGCTTTTATGAGATATATGGGGGTTAAAAGTTTTTTCTATGGAGAAAGATGTTTTACGGTTTTTTAAGCACGGCTTCTTATTGTTAGAAATTTTCATTGTTAGATTAAATGTGTTTCGAATAATATATTTTCAAAAACTCATTTTTTTTAAAGATATATTTTATTTTATTATCTTTGCATCGTAATTAAAACTTATAGTATTTGTATATTAATAGAATTTTCAATAGGTTGTCAATAAATTTTACTCTCTGTTAAAAAGTGCGGAGAACTCCAAAATGATGGAAAGGCTCTGGGTCCGAAAAATGACGACAGCGCTGTTTCGAGTCCCATATTAGGACGAAACATCATCTCATTCGTTCATTCAATTCGCTAATACTTACATACGAGGGCAAGGTGAAAAGTTCTCGGCCTGACGATGAAAACTGTGATTTTCGGTTAAAAAAAGATTTTATTTTTCTACATAATCTCCCTTGACTTCAACACACTTGGTCCAGTGTTCCTCCAACATCAGTATTCCTTCCCGGAATGTGAGAATCTGGAAGGTTGTTAAAATATTCATCTACGGCCCTCTCAACTTCTTCATTGGACGCGAAGCGCTTTCCAGAAACAAATTTCTTCAGGTGTGGGAAGAGATGGAAGTCTGAGGGTACCAAATCAAGAGAATAGGGGGATGGCCGAGCAAATCGTACCTCAAATCCCAGTTTTCCCATTACCAACACACTTCTGTGAGTAGGTGCGTTGCCCTGGTGAAAAATGATTTTTCTTTTTTAAGCCAAGCTTCTTCTTGCGAATTTTGACATCCAGCTGGTCAAGAATGTTAGAGGTAATCAATTAACAAGATCTCTTTGGTATCCCAAAACACGCTGACCTACCTTTCCGGCAGATGCGATCGACTTCACTTTCTTTGGCGCTGAACCACCGACTTCCACCCACTGCTTCGACTGCTGCTTGGTTTCTGGCATGTACTGGTAAACCCATATCTCATCCATGGTGACAAATCGCCGCACAAAATCGGTCGGATCCCATTTGAATCTGTCCAAACATTGCTACGAATGTCGTTTGCGCATTTGCTTTTGATCCGCATTCAGCAAATGCGACACCCACCTTGCGCAGCGCTTCCGCATCCCTAATTCTTCGTGTAAAATGTTTCTCATCCTTTCTTTCGAATGCTCACGGCCTCAGCTATCTCACACACCTTTACTCGCCTATCGTCCAACACGATATTGTGCATTTTTTCGATAATTTCCGGTGTGGTTGCAGTTTTTGGCCGTCCTTCACGTGGGTCATCTTCGAGCGACGTGCGACCAAGTTTAAATTCAGCTGCCTATTTTTTAACGGTTGACATTGAAGGAGTAGAATTCCTGTAAACTTTTGTCAGCTTCGTATGAATTCCCTTAGAGGTTAATTCATCCAAAACGAAGAATTTTATGACCCCACGATATTCAAGTTTATCCATTTTAACGAAACATACGCAAGATGTGTACTGCCAATACTCGTTTACACAAACTACTTGAGCGAACAAGTTGAAGCTTGTCATACGAACTAATGATATGTGCGCGCAGGCAGGAAACGTAAACTTTCGCCGATTAGAATGCCATCTCTTGGTCAGGCCGAGAACTTTTCACTTTACCCTTGTATATAAACCATATACAATTGCATGCATGTTGGTCTAATCGACGTGCTCGAACATCTACTTATAAATGTCATAATGCTGCATAGAAAAATCTGAAACTTTCCATAATACATTTCCAAGTATCAACTATAATATTGCAATGATAAAAATATTAATTTCGAAAATTTGGAACACAATTTTTTAATTTAAAAAGAAATCACTACTTCGAAAAAAAAGTATCCAGGGATCCAGTAACGCCCATTTTTCTCGGAAATGCAAATAGTTTATTTGGCAGAAATTTTAAATCACTCATTGCATAATTACCGGAGATATTACGAGTTAAAGTGAAAATTGTATTAAAAACGCGCAAAGTGAATAAATTGATTACTGTTAATTTTTAATACGTTCCAATACCTAAATTTTCGGTAAAAATTAACTATAGGTGTGTTTTGGCATAAAACATCGATACCAATTGATTTGAACCGGTTATCTCACACTCACCGGTTCAGGAATTACAATGAGGGTAGGCTGCAGGCTTATAAAGTGGAAATAATAATAAGGTAAAAAAGACGATCATTCAAAAAAAAACAGATAAAGTTTATTATCCAACAATTTAACTTTTTCAGCTTTCAATCTATTTGCAGAAAACTACCGTGAAAATATTTTAACAGTACCTCCTTGTTAGTATCTTACAATGTGCTCAAAAAACGACTCCATTGCACTTTCAATAAATTTTTTGCAATATTATATTGAAAGCTGGGAGGCCTCTATCAAAGTTTGAAAACGAAAAAACTTTTTCAGTAGTAATAAACAGTAAAGGAAATATTTTTATAAGATAACATCGGAGAAACCATTACAAAAACAACACTGAAAGTTTCGATAAATATCTCACCCATATTAAAAGTTATATATGAACAATATACTTGTGTTATATTTTTAAAAATAAAGTGCTTGGACACATTTAGTAATCTTTTTAGTATTTTCAAAAAATCAAGAACAGTGTTGCTGAACACCTATAAACCCTTAATAACGAAAGGGTTAGACAGGAAACTATCACTCACTCAGAACAATTTAGTCATCAGTCATTTTTTTGCGAAGAATAATCCTTAAACAAACCATAGAGTATTAACACAATCGAACTGATAAGCAATAAAGTTTATTTTCTATTTTTAAAACTGCGTCAAAACAATTATACAACTACCGTAAATTTATCGTTACTTTTCCAACTAAATCAAATGGAACGAAAAAATTATCTTATTTATTTCCAACAAAGGTCTTTAATTATGATTGTTTTTTATCATCCTGTAAAAATCTATTCCCATTCACCCTCATACATATTTCAATCTGTTTTCGAGGGGTGCCAACCGAACAAAACAGCACGTCATCATTTCTTTTGTGCCACGCCCTTTTAATTATAATTTCCCTTTAAAAATTGACTCCCTGTCGCCTTTAACTGTATTTTTTGTGCCGGCTGACAGCCCAGAGATGGTTATCGGAGAGAAACGTCCCATTTAACTATCTCTTTTTTACTCGTACATGAATTGGTAGCCGTAACATTAGTGTCTGATATTAAGGTGTGAGTATACGAGGGAGTTCATTCTTTTTTGTATGGGTAATAATTTATATGTTATTTTATTCATTATGATATAACCATAGAAAAAAATTACAATCTTGTGTTCAATTATAGAATGATGAGGCTTAATGGGATTATTGTATATTGAATTTGTATACGCCCCAAGAACCCCGCAATATCAATTTTAGACAAAAATGGAAAATTTTCAGTCCTTCATATCGTATTATATCAACTTAATAGTTGTAAAAAATTAACTTCATATTCGTAATAGAAGATCCCGAGAACCCCCCAAAACCAAATCTGAAAAAACACAAAAAGTTTTATAACTTCGAAAGAAATGGTTGTAGCGTAAATATTCCAACGGTATCTTAAAATTTATATTTAAATCTTCAAAAAACCGTTACATTAACTCCAAAACCCATAAACATAGGTATTAAACAATATTATAAAAAAGTAAAAAATTTAAAATATTTTGATATTTGCACTGTTATAATTTCCAGTGCAAATATTGCAGAATACAAAAACCAAGACAGTTTGAAAGAGTGTTGCTTTAAAATGATCGGTAGATCCTGCATTTTGGTCCAAAGTTAGACACATTTTTGTAAGAATATTCTTTTTAAACGCGTATGTTTACAAAACTAAACAAAATAGAAAAAAAGTGTAAGTATAAAAAAGACGTGTTTTTGTGCAAAGAATGTAGATATATAGTTAAAAAAAATCGGAGAAAAATTTTTTTTCCTATTTTTATGACATAAAAAATTTAAAAATTGTAAAATTAATGACAAAAATTACACGATATTTTGTTGAAGTTCAAGAAAAACACTTTTATATAACAAAGGAACAAATAAATAATTAATTGATATTTAAATTTACTAAGTACTAAGCCTTTGAATGAAAACAAAAATAAATATTAGTCTTTATTAATTAATTAGCGGTCAGTTCTTAAATATCAATATAATAATTCTATCGGGTTTAAATCTGGGCTCTGTAGTGGCCACTCCATGACTTTAAATTTTTTCTTTTTTTCAACACTTTCCAACTAATTTTTGTAGATATTTACAGTGTGTTTGGGGTCGTTATGATGTTGGAAAGTAAAAGGAGTACCTATTAAACGAGTACCAGACGGCCATACGTTCTCGTGTAGAAGTCTTTATAGCCTTCCTTTTTCAAAATGCTTTCTAATTTTACAGGGTCACCAACACGGGATCCGGCTAAGCAACCACAAGTCATTACTGAGTCACCTCCATGTGTGACACTAGGAACCAAACAACCTTTAAAAAACTTTTCATTTGCTTTTCTAAGCACATTCACTTTTTTTTTCGATCCAAAAACTGCAAACTTCGATCCGTCGCTAAAAGCACCTTTTTCTATTGAGCAATGCTTCAATTTTTTTGTTGTTTTGACCATTTTAATCTTTTTTTTTATATTTACGAGTCTTAGCAACGGTTTTTTAGTAGCAAGTCGTCCAAAAATTCCATTTTCATGAAATCTCCGACGTACTTATACTTAATATATTTTCTAACGTTGTAATCAACAGTACGTCTACTTATTATTCGACTTTTCTGCAATTTCTTTTTCTTTAACTTCATTAAAATATCGTGTCAAAACTAAGTAGGGTGCTGGCTTTTACTTGATGGAAATCCATATTCAACAATGAATAAAAAACGAAATAATTTTTGGTCAGATTTCCACTATATTTAACTAAAAAACTTGACGCGTTTCGCTAACACTGTACCTTCATCAGAAGTTCTATTTTAAACGACAAAATATTTGTTTACTTGAAAAACTTATACCTAGATTTACAATAATGAATAAGTGCAATACCCTTAATTTACATTTTATTACCTTTAATTTGAATTATTGGGAAATCCACACTGGTTTTTGTTATTTAGCAAGGGTGAGGTGTTGACATCTGTTTGATCGTTTAAGAGATTACCTGTGTTCTTTAATCGATCTATTTCTATGGCTTCTAAGAAATTCAGCTTATAACCTTTCCTTTCTACATGGAGAATATCAAAATTATCCTCTAATTGATGATTTTGTTCTATTAAATGATTTGCGTATGAAGAACTGTTTTTATTGTGTAAAAAATTGTTTTTGTGTTCTTGCATCCTTTTTTAAAGGATCTGCCTGTTTGGCATATATATTCTTTTGGGCAACTTCCGCATTTAAGTCTATAGACCCCAGACCTGTTATTTTTATTTGTTTTTGTTTTGTAACTTTTTAAACGTTTTCCTATTGAATTATTTGTTTTAAAGGCTTTCCCGATATCTTTTTTATTCAGAAACTTTTTAATTTTTATTGATGATTTACTAACATATGTTAGAGCGGTAAAGTTGCGTGTTTTGTTTTCTTTTGCTATAGGATAAACTCCTTTTGTGGGATTCTTTTTTTTAACTTTTTTGTCAAAATTGAGTCGACGATTGATGGTGGATTGGATTAAACAAGTAACAGTTAACAATGGTTACCTACCATCAATGGTCGACTCAATTTTGAAAAAAAAAATTAAAAAAGAAAGCCACACAAGAAGTTTATCCTATAGCAAAAGAAAATAAAAAACGCAACTTTACCGCTTTAACATATTTTAGTAAATCATCAATAAAAATTAAAAAGTTTCTGAATAAAAAAAATTTCGGGATAGTTTTTAAAACAAATAATTCAATAGGAAAACGTTTAAAAAAATTACACACTAGAAACAAATAAAAATAACAGGTCTGGGGTCTATAAGCTTAAATGCAGAAATTGCCCAAAAGTATATATAGGCTAAACAGGCAGATCCTTTAAAAAAAGGATCCAAGAACACACAAACAATTTTTTACACAAGAAAAACAGTTCTTCATACGCAAATGATTTAATAGAACAAAATCATCAATTAGAGGATAATTTTGATATTCTCCATGTAGAAAGGAAAGATTATAAACTGAATTTCTTAGAAGCCATAGAAATAATCTCCTAAACGACCAAACAGATGTCAACACATCACCCTTGCTAAATATCTTTGAAGAAAAACCAGTGTGGATTTCCTAATAATTCAAATAATAGGTAATATAAAATTTTTATAAAAAAAATTGAACCGACTTCTAAAAGTGCGCTAAAAAGTAAAAAATAACTATAAATTTTATATGATATTGAACTTTTTGAAGTCGGCGCCAAACTAATACTTGACAAAATGTGATTTGCATAAACAGATTTAAAATATTTTTTTTGTAATTGCTTTCTTACCATAATTTGTATATATTAGTAGTTATTTATTTCATTTACAAATAATTTGGCGCCGACTTCAAAAAGTTCAATTTCATATAAAAATTTATAGTTATTTTTTACTTTTTAGCGCACTTTTAGAAGTCGGTTCAATTTATTTTATAAAAATTTTATTTTTCTATTTTTAGTTTTAGAATTCATTATGATATTCATAAATTATTTGAACTAAGAACTAATCGAAATTAGTGTACTTCGCAATGACTCCAAAGTGGCAAAAAAGTACAAATTTTATCCAAAGTTATAAATCACCCAAAAAGGAACCACTAAAAATTATTTAGTTTTTAGAGTTTCCCAAATACCAATCAAATTGGGTCAAACGAATTTCAAATTAATTTTAGATTGGTAATATAGGCCCCAACACCTTCCAATATCGATATTTAAAGAAAATAAATTAATCTTTTATCCACCATATTAGATACACCATACTAATTTTTTTAAAATAATTTTAGATTCGTCATGTGTGACCCCGAAAGCTCTCCCGTACCAATTTTGGTTAAAATCGGACAAAATTGATTTTTTTTGTTCGCCATATTGAAACCACCATATTGAATTTTTTAAAAATAATTTCAGATTCTTTATGTGAGGCCTCGAAAACTTACCCATGCCAATTTTGGAGAAAATGGAACAAAATTGATTTTTTCGTCCGCCATATTGAATTTTTTAAAAATTATTTTAGATTCGTCATATGCGACTCCGAAAACTTCCCCGTACCAATTTTGGAGAAAATCGAACAAAAAAGATTTTTTTTGTCGGCCATATTGGATCCGCCAAATTGAATTTTTTAAAAATTATTTTAGATTCGTCATTTGCGACCCCGAAAACTCCCCCGTACCAATTTTGGAGAAAATCGGACAAAATTAATTTTTTTGTTGGCCATATTGGATCCGCCATATTGGATTTTTCAAAAATTATTTTAGATTCGTCACATACGACGCCGAAAACTCCCCTGTACCAATTTTGGAGAAAATCGAACAAAATTAATTTTTTTGTCGGCCATATTGGATCCGCCATATTGAATTTTTTTAAAATTATTTTAAATTCGTCATATGTGATCCCGAAAATTCCCCCGTACCAATTTTGGTGCAAATCGGACAAAATGATTTTTTCGTCCGCCATATTGAATCCGCCATATTGAATTTTTAAAAATAATATTAGATTCGTTATGTGGCATCTTAAAAACTCCCCCATACCAATTTTGGAGAAAATCGGACTAAATTAAATTTTTTTGTCCGCCATATTGAATCCGCCATTTTGAATTTTTGAAAAATAATTTCAGATTCGTTGGGTACAACCCCGAAAATTCCTCCATACCAATTTTGGAGAAAATCGGACAAAATTAATTTTTTTGGCCGCCATATTGTAAGCGCCATCTTGAATTTTACTGCACAAATTTCATCTAAAAAAATATGGGACCACCGCAGCAACTTCCTTTACATAACGTAAAAAATTTCATTCAAATCGGTGCAGCCGTTCCGGAGTAATCGGTGTACATACATAAAAAAAAAAAAAAATACATAGTCGACGAATTGAGAACTTCCTTCTTTTAGAAGTCGGTTAAAAATGTAAATTAAGGGTACTGAACTTATTCATTATTGTAAATCTAGGTATAAGTTTTTCAAGTAAACAAATATTTTGTCGTTTAAAGTAAAACTTCTGATGAAGCTACAGTGTTAGCGAAACGCGTCAAGTTTTTTAGTTATAGTAGAAATTAGACAAATATTCCTCTGTTATTCATCGTTGAATATAGATTTCCATCAAGTAAAAGCGGGCACTCTACTTAGTTATGACACGATATTTTGTTGAAGTTAAAGAAAAAAAAATTGCAGAAAAGTCGAATAATAAGTAGACGTACTGTTAATTACAACGTTAGAAAATATATTAAGGAAACTGGCTCTATTAATCGTAGACGTAATAGAGAATATCTGTAGAAAACAACTGTTTTTTAGTTAAATATAGTGGAAATCTGACAAATATTCATCTTTTATTCATCATATCGTGTCATGTTTTTCATTAGTTTTACAATTTGTGTCATAAAAAATAGGAAGAAATTTTTTTTCTCCGATTTGTTTTAAAACTTATATCTACGTTCTTTGCACAAAAACACGTCTTTTTTCTATTTACACTTTTTTTTCTATTTTGTTTAATTTTTTAAACATACGCGTTTCAAAAATAAACATATTTTCTTACAAAAATGTGTCTAACTTTGGTTCAAATGGACCAAATTGGACGATCTACCGCTCATTTTAAAGATGAAGCAAAACTCTTTCAAACTGTCTTGGTTTTTGTATTCTGCAATATTTGCATTTTAAATTATAACAGTACAAATATAAGAATTTTTTCAATTTTTTTACTTTTTTATTATATGGTTTAATACCTATGTTTATGGGTTTTGGAGATAAATTTAACGGTTTTTTGAAGATTTAAACATAACTTTTAAGATACCGTTGGATTTTTTACGCTGCGACAATTTGTTTTGAAGTTATAAAACTTTTTGTGTTTCCAAATTTTCATCTAGGTATGACAAACACATGTGCAGGGGAGTGTACATAAAAAAATACATAGTCAACGAATGAACCTCCTTCTTTTAGAAGTGGGTTAAAAAAATTGAAAAAAATGGAATAAAATAATTTTCCAACTATTTCACAGTGCATTATCATATTATAAGCTGTAAAAGTCAAAGTTATAGTATATTATGTCAACCAATATAAAAATATGGTAAAAAAATATACGAAAAATAGTGATAAACAATAGATTTATTATTTTGATTAAAATGGTGGGTGATCTAATATAATAACTAATGAGTAAAAAGGGATTAATGTGCATAATTCTCAATTTGCGAAACTTTTACTCTCATGTGACTCTCAAATTAAAATACAGTTAACAATTGATAGCACAATTTGAGTCACACAAGCGTAGACGATTTAATAACCAAAATAAATTATTACACTAGTAATATAAAATAAGAATCCATTGTATATCATTATTTTTCATATATTTTTACCACATTTTTATAATATGATAATGCAGTGTGAAATAGTTGAACAGTTTGCAGTGTACTACTCTCATAACAATAAAATCATTTTTCTTCAGTAATAAGGGAAACTACAATCCACCGACTGAGTTTAGAAACATGCATAAATACTGATTCTGAGTTTTTATAAATTAAGAAACCTAATTAACTTGTATTTTAACACATCGTTTTTATAAACCGTCCCTCGTATTTTATAGTTTCAGAGCTGCTAATTTCACGTCCAAAAAGGAAATGACTGGCTGGCTGATAAATGCTTGCGATAGCGCGGGTTCAACTTGTCATTTTGATTTGTGTTCCCCTCTTATCTCGGGAATGTTTTCAGATTATCTTGAGTGAGCACACCTCAATTATTTTTAGACTTGATTAGTGGTGTTTTCTGTTTAGGCAAGTTCAGTAGGGAGATCTCGCTTATTACGTTAAGTTATTTAGAGCATCACCTCTCTATTTGACATTAATAACAATGACAGAATAGCTTTATAATGAATGATAGTCGAACTATGCAAAAAAATTAAAAGTTTGAGAAGTAAATAAAAAAATATATAGAATAGAATGTATTGAAAAATATAATGTTACCTTATGTAGAGAAGGAAAACATTAATTCCTGCCAAGTAGTAGATATTTGTTGGGCTTCCATTGTCTTTATTATTTGTTGAATATCATGACGTTTCGGCTAGTAGTTATCTCTGGTCGTTTTCAAGTGGAACTGTTTCACTTGAAAAAGGCTAGAGATAACTACTAGCCGAAACGTCGTGATATTCAACAAAAATAAAGACAATGGAAGTCCAACAAATATCTACTACTTCGCAGGAAATATCGTTGTCTATGACCTTCAATCTTCACTAGTCGTTCAAGAGTGGTTTTAGGGAAATAACGTTCGGGTCTTGTGGTGGCCGGCACAATCTTCAGACCTTAACTCTATTGAAAATCTGCGATAAGAAGTAGAACGTTGTATTCGTAAACAAAGTTTTACAAATATTATTCATTAAAGGTAATTGCTTCCATGCCTCCAGGTAGTTTTCAAGTTAAAAGTAATAATGGATAGTCTATTAACATAATACTTCTTTGTAGCCACCGTTAATATTTTTTACTGTAATTGTAAAATAGTTGAGATTATAATTTTGTCAGATCCATATATCCCAATAACAAATGAATTTAAGTCGAAAATGATTGGCGTCGAATTTAATCAAAACTTTTTAAACAGATTTCCACCCTATATACATTGATCCATATCAAAAAGATCCTGGCTTTCGCGTGTCACATCGGTTTTCATCCTTAATAATATGCTAATTAAAGTGTTAGCTGACGGTGATATTATTTGTCAAGAAGCGGTGATGACGGCCTAATTTAATATGATTCGAGCCCGTGACAGGCAACGCGCAAATCAGCGCTGACACTAATGCTCGACATGACAACCCGCATTACTGATTAATCCCCCGATAGCTGAACACTGCTCTATACAGAATATAGAGGTATTACAGGCTCATCGTTGCTAATTTCATTACGTAGAAGCTTGCCAATTACGGTAATAAGGTGAAAAACAACTTGATATAAAGTGACAGGTTATTTAGGATGATATTTTAAAACGCAGATTAATTGCCTTTTCGGTGTTTTGACAACTCCTCATCAATTTTAGTTTTTATTTTGCGAGGTGTGTGAAAACTAGACACATACTTATTGATAACCATGACAGAAGATATCATATTTTCTACGGTTTCATTTTTGTACTCACCTCGTAATGCTTCTATCATATTTTAGAACCTTATGATTTTATTTCCACATGTAGGTACATAGTATATACTTTGGATTAATGCTCGATATAGTCCTTAACAAGGCATATTAATGTTTTAATTACATCGCACAGAGGCAGATTTTCTTAAATTATTGGTCAAAACATTATTGTTAATTATTGAAGCTTCTTCTTCTTCTTCCTGTGCCGTGTCAGATCCTCCTGATGTTGGCAGTTACAATGACGAATTCATCACTGCTCTCTGCTATTCTAAATAGTTATTCAGTACTGTGTATTCCTGTCCATTCACGGATGTTCCTAAGCCAAGATATCTGCTTCCTTCCAACATCTCTACGACCCTCAATCTTAACTTTCATTATCAATTGAAGAATTCTGTACCGATCCCTGGCTAAATATGTTAGTTTTCTGCATTTTACAGTTGTCGGCAATTCACGAGTGGCATCCGCCCCATCTAAAACCGCTGTACTAGTCTGCATAGTTACTCAGGATATTCAAAACATTCGCTTATGCCTCCAAAAGATTGATCATGGCAGCCTTCAGTGTCTACACCTCCGCTCTATTGACGCAGTTTTAAATTCAGATGGCCATTACAGACAAGCGATTTCATTATTTACTGATCTGATTCTGCATTTAACTTCTTCTCAAGCTGTTGAGTAATATAACATCCAGGGTACTTGAAGTAGGATATTCTTTCAACGATTTGTTCGTTTATTAACAGCGAAGCGTCTGAATATGGTAGACGACTGAAAACCAAAAATTTACTTGTAGGAACATTTATGTTGAGTCCCATTTTTTTTCAACCATATTGACACAATCTAAGAGTTGTTGTAGATCCTCAAGGTATCACTTATGATGGTTGTACAATCGGCATAACGAATCGTGTTTATTAGCTCGTCAATGATTTTAATCTGAAATACATTGTTATGTACGACTTTCTTAAAAAATGGAGAGATAATACATCCTGGCTAACGCCTCGCTGAATTTGGCATTTTTTAGTAAGCTCATCATTAACTCGGATCACTGTTCTTTGACACCAACATAGATTCTAGATAATCCGCACATCCTTACCATCCACATCAGCTTTATTAAACTCAAATAATTCTTTTGAATATTCAGTTATTTTAGGATTTTTCTTGTAATATTTTCTCAAAATAGCCTTAATATATGGATCAAAAAGGTTAAACACATCTTCTATATGTTGAATTCTACTAAATTTTCTATACATTTTTATGTTTTTATTTATACATTCTTAAGGTTCTTCTGACAGTACCCCCAAAGGCATTTTTGTATTATTTCATGGCAATAAAAAAATGTTGTGTATAGTTGTCTCTAGGGGGTATTATGGATAATGGAAGAATACCATAGCTCTATCGATAAAAAATTAAACTTATTGGGATTGATTAGAAATATACTTGTAAGAGTCAAAAGGATTATACAAAAGCGATAAATTATATTTTGTTTTTTCTGCTGAATCTTTGAGAGAGTGAAAAAATTTACTAGCAGTATTTTCATCATTGTTACTCCCAAATCCGGGCTTATGTTTGTCTACTATAAGACCCATTTTTTTCTAAATTCGTCTTGTGTATATTTTGTTCTAATATCTACTTTATTTTTATTTTTTGCACTTCGAATTTGCCACTTACATATACATAATATATAAATTACATAAACTAAAAATTCAAATAGACGGATCCGTTCATGTAATGAAGCTATTCGAAAATGTCATGTAAGGTAATTGACTTAATCTTTAATAAAATCTGTCATCTCTTTGACGAAAAGAAACATTAATGGTCTACATCTTCGTGGTGAATATGTAGTCGGATTTTTCTAAACAATTGTTTTACCACTACCGCCTATGTTATTGACTTCTAATTGTATATGTATCGGAGCAATACTAATCAAATAAATACTCGAATCTGCAAACTGTCTCATCCTAGGATGGCAGTCTATATTCAGCTTGTTCCGATATGCCATCATATCCCATTTTGTAACCAAAGAAATAGTTTCAAGTTAGTTTTTAAGAAGTGGGAAATTACTTCATTCAATGAATGATATAAAACACTAAATCTTGTAGAGATATTTTGACAAATGATTCACTAATAGATATATTCTTCGAGTAGCATCTTTTTCTTGCAGAAGTCACATTTTTGTAAGGGTAAACCTTGTAATTGTAATCACTTACACTTTTTTTTTATTAAATTGTATTAAAATTTGGTAAGTTTTCTCTAACAACAAGTGATAAAGCATTATCTGGCTTGTAAGGTGTGTATGATTATATAAAAATGTTTTGTGATGATAGCTTTACATTTTTCAGGGAATTTCAGATGATCATCTTTTCTTAAATTCATTTTAACGGCAAATTCACTACTGAGCCATTCGGCGGGAGGTCGGCGAAACCGCGTTCAGTATTTGCATGTTTCCTTCCGATCTGTCTTTTGCACAGCCAGGGGCATGTCGGTACCCTGATAAGTCTAGTAGAGACGAAACATGTATCTCTGCCGTATCACTGTGGCGGGGAGGGTAAGTTTTGACTTTCTTCTCGGTATGGTGGTACAGGTAGGCCACCATCTCGATGGTGGTGGAATAGGATAAATTGCATTTTATAACAATTTATTCTAACTGTCAAACCTCTAATACAGAAAGAATATGATGGAGAGAAGTTTGCATTTACTGTTCGCAATTTACTTCATTAATACACGGAGCGGCATAGAGTTGTACGTTTGCTAAATGTGATTTCAGCAGTACAACGGCATAATGTGGATATATCCACTGCCATCGCATCTCACACGGAGGGATTCGTGAAAGCCGTATAAACATATATATAATATATATATATATATATATATATATATATATATATATATATTAATTCGTAATTAAATTTAAAATATTACGCACATATACTGCTATAAATTTAAGCGTATAGGATATGGCACACATTATCTATTAACTACTATAAAAGCGGTGATATATCATTGTAATTTAAACATTAGATGTGGCATAATCACGCAATAAACAGTATAATTTTTAAGTCATAACTCAGATACTTAAAATGTAATTGATCTCAACTAGCCTGTCATAAATTCTAATTTTGAACAAGGAAGTGTCTATTAAATCCTAGATAATATATTACGTGGATTTACAGTGATGCCAAATTAATACTATTTCAAATAATCATATTGAATTTTAGATAAGTTTAATCAGAGTGCTGAATTGTGACATATATTATTTTTTTACACTTTACAGAATATGGAGGTGATTTCTCTTTGATTTCTCGTCACATCGTCGAATCATGGCACGAACTTTGAAAAAGAACCAGAACATTTGGTTCATTCAATTCTTCTTTAGAGCTGAAGAAACCGACCGTCATTCTTCTGCTTTCGGTTTTCTGTTTCT
The DNA here is from genome assembly GCA_034092305.1 of Diaprepes abbreviatus. Taxonomy (NCBI): domain Eukaryota; kingdom Metazoa; phylum Arthropoda; class Insecta; order Coleoptera; family Curculionidae; genus Diaprepes; species Diaprepes abbreviatus. The sequence goes on from JASJET010000074.1 coordinate 4,583,041, forward strand.
TTCAAATTACTATTCCTGCCTTGTCCGTCGTACACATTTTTCTTGGGTCATTTTTCATAGTATTAGCATCTCTGAGGCAGATTGTTTCCATTGAAAAGCTGCCGCGCCGGCCAATTATTGGCAGAACTCGATCTGCGATTCGCAAAAAAGCAACGGTATAAATAATTCCTAAAATGTGCGCCGCGGGTTGATTTATCGAAGAAGAAGTGACATTGATGAAAGTCTTGGCGGTTCAGAGGCAAAGACTGTATCGTAATGAGGCATCTCATTTTTATAAAATGCAGATACCGCAGGTATAACTAGAAAAATATACGTAAAGCTTTCTATCGGTTTTATATATTAAAGGTGAAATATGTGCTTGTCGTTGCAATGTTTTAAAAAAGTAAGTGTATTTATATTCTAGGAAAACTATCAATTAACACAAGTTCTATGAATTTTCTAATACTGAATATGCGAATATAGAGCAACATTTTTCAAAGATGGACAAATCGCGATATTAGAAACCCCTTATTTCCAACTCAATCAAAACAAACGATAATAATTTTAACGTAAACCTTTATACATAGAATAGTAATGCCTCAAAAGTATAGCAACATATTAATATTTTCCTGAGCAAGACTATTTTAGTAAAAGTATAAGCAAAGATAATTTTATGGACTTTATTTTATGCATAATAAACATTTTTATGCTGAATTAATGTACCGACTTCTAAAAGTGCGCCAAAAAGTGAAAAATAACTAGAAATTTTTATATTAAATTGAAATTTTTGAAATCGGCGCCAAAGTATTTCTAAATCAAATAAATGCTACTAACAGATACAAATTATTGTAAGAAAGGAATTACAAATAAATTATTTTTAATCTTTTTAGGCGAATCACATTTTGTCAGGTATTAATTTGACGCTGACTTTAAAAAATTTTAATTTCATATGAAAATTTATAGTCATTTTTCACTTTTTAGCGCACTTTTAGAAGTCGGTTCAATTTTTTTTTTTTTTTTTTATAAAAATTTTATTTAAAGCTAATTTTTAAATCAAAAAATAAAAAAATTGTTCCTTTTTATTACTATACTAAAAAAAAAAACAAAAAATTCTAGTTATTTTCAGTAGGCAACTATTTTTCTTACCGATTCCAGGGCTTGATCTCAAGTTTTATCCAGAATTTTCCCATATGAAGGTTTGCTTGTTGACATATATAATAAACATATAACATGTCATAACTAAGCAAAATAAAACCGGCAAACTAGAATATCTAACTACCATGGTAATTAGATTCGGTCTAAAACTTTTTAGTGAAGCAGGCTGTTATTGTTTTAAGTAAGTAACCCAACCAAGTTCTTCTTAGTTAAAAGGCAAAAGTCATCTTGTAGCCCAGTGGCGCGTTGTTATGCTTTAATCTATCAGTATATCTTTCGAACATGACTGGTCGATTTCAATCCGATTGACATGAACGATCTCCATTGTGATGTTTATAATGAATCTGTAACAACAGCGAACGACCGTATATCAAGATATTTATCTGTATTGTGAAACACAGGAGTCGAATGGTTTCTAATATGTTTTTGTATATTGTGCTTCGATGTTATTGTATGTATGGCAATATACGGGGTACGTAAAAAATTGCCTTTTTCTCCTTAAGACCGTTAAGGAAAGATAGATTAATTATTCTTCGAATCTCATCAGTGAATCTGTATCAAACTTTGTTTACTTTTCTCTCTCTCTCTCTCCCTCTTTCTTTCTCTCTCTCTCTCTCTCTCTCTCTCTCTCTCTTTCTATATATATATATATATATATATATATATATATATATATATATATATACGATCCGGATGAGGACGCAAGAAAACACAAAAGACCTAGATTGCAGATCTAGGCATAGTAAATGGAAGGAAAGACGAAATAAGAAGGAAAATCGCGAAGACCAACTGGGAGCAGATCATGGGGAACATCCCCACTAGGACTGCACCAGCAAGGGATCGTAAAGAGCCCATTTTCTCCCCCTTTATTTTCAGGTTATGCAAGATGACGAGTGAATGTAGAGCGACCAACCTTACATTGCATGCGAAATGTAAGGCAGTGCGAAGCAATAGGTGCAAACGGCACCTGGAGCGGAAACACCAATGCGTGATGACCGGAGGTTTATAAGGCTTCGGCCCGGAAACCGATGGGACACCCGCAACGCACATTGTGAGTTATAGTACGCACTATAACTCACAGACGCGGGGACCTTCAGTCCGGGGGGGTTTTAGCCGGTAGGAATCCGGCACTACCTACACACTTAGTGTAGGTGTCTATGCAAGATTTCCCCTCCAGGAAAAAAAAAAAAAAAAAAATATATATATATATATATATATATATATATATATATATATATATATATATATATATATATATATATATATATATTGTTATTAAGAATGGTCTAGGAACCAGAGAGGCACTATTTTGTATGCGCGTTCTCCTACAAAAAAGTTGTGAATTCCGAAAGAACATCTACGTCTGTTTCATCGACTTTGAAAAGGCATTCGACCAAGTACAACACGATACACTTTTCGAATGTATACAAACAGCAGGTCTAGACCACTACGATATAAGACTGCTAAAACATCTGTATTACAATCAAGTAGCCTCTATCCAAATTGAAAACAGTCGTACTCAAAGCCTACCCATCAAACGTGGAGTAAGACAGGGTTGCGTTTTGTCACCCTGTCTATTTAATGTATACTCTGAAGGAATTTTTAGGGAGGCTTTGGATGACAGAAAAAAGGGAGTAAGACTGGGTGCAGAAGTAATCAACAATATTAGATTTGTTGATGATACGGCCATTCTTGCAAAAAGCATCGAGGATCTCCAAACATTAGTAAATCTAGTCAATGAGGCGAGCTGCCGAAGAGGCCTTAAAATCAACATCTCAAAAACAAAGTGGATGCCTATTGGAAAGATTAATGTAGATAAATGTCAACTTTGGCTCGATGAAGAGAGGATAGAGCGTGTAAACCATTTCAGATACCTTGGCCGTTGGTTGAATGTGAATGGGGACTCAGATGAAAAGATAATAGCTAGGATCGAAATATCGCGTAAGGCCTTTATGACATGGAAACCAGTTCTATGCAACAGGAACCTGTCAATGCATATTCGTAAGAGGGTCCTGAGATGCTATGTATGGTCTATTCTGTTATACGGTTGCGAGACGTGGACACTAAAAACCACAATGCTAAACAAACTGAAAGCTTTCGAATTGTGGTGCTATCGTCGAATCCAAAAGATATCATGGGTTTAGCACACTTCCAATGAGGATGTTCGCTGAATGATGGATACAGATCGACTGCTCCTGAACATTATAAAGAGGCGGAAAACAGAATACTTCGGCCACATAATTAGAGGACCTAAATACCATCTACTTCGCCTTATAATACAAGGAACAGTGGAAGGAAAAAGATGGATAGGCCGAAAGAAGCTTTCATGGCTATGTAACATCAGGCAGTGGTGTGATTGCACGGTGGAGGAACTATTTCTCGCTGCAGCCGATAGAGAAAGATTTCAGGAAATTGTAAACATGATGACCACCAACGTCTGAATACGGACATGGCACCTGAAGAAGAAGAAGATTAAGAAGTAGTTACTGAACTTCAATTTTCTTTATTTTTGTTTGTTGGTGCTATGTTTTGTTTAGGTTTTAAATCATTGAAAAGTATTAACTAATAATTTTGTTTGCAGGTCATAAACTTATCCATAAACTTTACCCATTTAAGAGTGAGGTTTTATTTTACTGACTAAATCTCAATGATTTGATGTTACAAAATAGTGGTTCTAAGTAATTGGGGTCTAAATAATAGATTTATTTTTAACATAAGTTGCTTCTATCAATTTTTTCGGTTCCATATATATTGCTGCAGCTTCATATAATTATATATGCTGTCGTTTGTTCCCCTTTTTGTTTATGAGATTTATGTTTCTTAATTCTAACTTTTAAAAGATGCTTAATTAGCAGGCCTGGGGGAAAGAACATCATATAAAATGCAGCATTTTATATTGAACAGCGTATAAAAAATGAGAAAATTTATAGAAGCAGCTTACATATATAAACAATAATAATGGAATCTTTAGTAAACCCAGTGTGGAAATACCTAATCTTTGGCAATCATTACTTGACAATCTTATTGTTGCTGACGGGTTTAATTTGGCATGCCCTTTCTTCTAATTAACTATAACTAAAAACGAGATAAAAAATATTAAATGAACCCTATTTAACAAAATAAACATCATCCATACACGCAGACATCTAAACCGTTCAATTACCGATTGTAACAAACAAGAACAAGTGCTGATCTCGACCGATTTTAATTAGGAGTTCCGCAACAAATATTGAGTAGTCTCCACGGAGCGATCTCGGTAGCCAAGCCCGAAAGCACAGAAATATGTGTACAGATTAGGGATTAATTAATTATCCCGTAAACGGGTTGAGCGAGCGAGAAACACAGCGCGATAGCGGCGTTAATGAGATTAGCCTGCGACGGCATTGCGAATAAGTGGCTTTAATTGATAGTTGAGAGCAACGTGCCGAGAGATAGCCTTGTAAGAACGCGTGTTACGGTCTTTTTTACCTTTCTTGATGTTTATGTCATCTGATAAGTCACGACGTATGTTGCTGTGGGTCTTTATCTCCTTTTCTTGTGACTTTATGGCGAAATATTTCTGGGGTTCTGACGCAATATTTCTATCTTTCTCTTTTATTTCTATTTCTGTATGTTATGTATAATTTCTATGTTCTTTTTTATTAACGGGACAGTGTCAGCATAGGATAGTAAAAAATTCACTTTAAGAGCAATCTTTTGAGTAGAAAATTAAGAAATCTTCTATTTAAGCCAGTCTCTCTTATCTAGAAAGCATTTTAACTATAAGAATAATTTTATCCTCTAGGGGACCTCTTCCGCAAGTAGATTTTAAATTTTTTGACCAAATTTGTTCCCCCATATGTTTATTATGTTCTTGCCAACATCAATAACAATATAAATGTATGAGAAAAGTTTAAAACATGTCTGAAATTGATTACACAAAATGTAAGTTAGAAATATTTTCTAGAAAAACTTTTTCCCCTACTACTTAGTTATCTGACATCTGAGGAGTGACTTAGCTGCTTTGTCAAAACCAAATATGATCATGTTAAATTATGGAATCCAACTGTGGAATTGTGTCAGTGATTTTAACATTAAATACATTTGAACGTTTTAAAATAAAATACTACGAAATATAGTGAATATCCCTTCATAACTTTGATCTTTATAAAGATCTCCAGATACTAATTGTACAGAAAGAGATTAAAAAGTATGCGAGCAAGTATGAAGTGAGGTTCCACTACCAAGAGAATGCAGAAGCTTTTCTGCTGCTAGATAATCGATATCTTGCATGGAGAGTGAAGAGGATTATGCCATTAGAACTCATGTAATATGTTGTGTAAAGCAAAGTATGGTGCGCTGATGATGTGTAGATATGTATAGGTATACATCTGAGTACACAAAGGGCTATTAATTGACTGACTTTAGTAGTTAAGGTTAAGTATAATAAAGAAAAGTACGAGTTTCTGGTTGCCTAAATTATTATATTATTTTGAATACGTAATCATCTTTACGTTGATATTAATTATAAACTTCGCATTTGCAGGAGTTTCTAATACTTAAAAACATTCATATGAATCACGGTAAGCAAAAAACTAAAGGCAAAATTAAATAAAAATATTTGTGTCTGTTAAACATCAAAAAAGCCCCTCCTCACAGACTATAAACAATGTTCAGACAAATTTATTGTTCTTTAAATCTACTGGTATGATCAAATTGAAATATCGATGCCGACGCCATTACGGGGCAAATTAAAGAAAATTGGCGAGTCAACAGTAGCGCAGTTTTAAATTGGATTTGTTTCTGGAAGATTACATTTAGATATCGATGAGAAGCTGCTATAAATTCTACTTTGAAGACTGGTCTAATAACTGCTTTATCGCAGTTTGCAAAGGGTTAAAATGGTAGCCAATTTCTGACTTGATACATAAAGATGTTTTAAATAGATTCGGAAAGTAAGAGGTTGGTATATAATCTGGATGTTAAAATAAAAGAGTTGCGACATACGCTATGGGACAGAAGTGGAGCAGAAAGTGTTTTTATTTCTTTGAATAAAAAAAATAACAAATTATTATCTTCAAAATCTATGCTATATTCACAACATGTGGGTAAATTTTAAACGAATTTACATCGACAAATATTTAACATTATAAAAATTGTCGAAAAGAAATCTTGCAAAAATAAATTAACAAAAATTTTTAATAAAAAATTGAACCGACTTCTAAAAGTGCGCTAAAAAGTGAAAAATAACCATAAATTTTTATATGAAATTGAACTCTTTGAAGTCGGCGCCAAACTAATACCTGACAAAATGTGATTTGCACAAACAGATTAAAAATACTTTATTCGTATTTGCTTTCTTACCATAATTTGTATATATTAGTAGTTATTTATTTCGTATACAAATAATTTGGCGCCGACTTCAAAAAGTTCAATTTCATATAAAAATTTATGGTTATTTTTCACTTTTTAGCGCACTTTTAGAAGTCGGTTCAATTTTTTATTAAAAATTTTATTTTTCTATTTTTAGTTTTAGAATTCATTATGACATTCATAAATTATTTGAACTAAGTACTAATCGAGATTAGTGTACCTCGCAATGACTCCAAACTGGCAAAAAAGTACCCATTTTATCCAAAGTTGTAAATCACCCTAAAATGAACCACTAAAAATTCTTTAGTTCTTAGAGTTTTTCAAATACCAATCAAATTGGGTCAAACGAATATTTAGTCTGTCATTAAAATCCACTATCTTAAATTTCAAATTAATTTTACATTGGAAATATAGGCCCCAAAACCTTCCAATATCGATATTTAAAGAAAATAAATTAATTTTTTATCCACCATATTGGATACACCATATTGAATTTTTTTTAAATAATTTTAGATTCGTCATATATGACTCCGAAAACTCTCCCGTACCAATTTTGGTGAAAATCGGCCAAAATTGATTTTTTTTGTCCGCCATATTGAGTTTTTTAAAAATAATTTCAGATTATTTATGTGAAGCCCCGAAAACTTCCCCATACCTATTTTGGAGAAGATAGGACAAAATTGATTTTTTCGTTCGCCATATTGGATCCGCCATATTGAATTTTTTAAAAATTATTTTAAATTTGTCATATGCGACTCCAAAAACTCCCCCGTACCAATTTTGGAGAAAATCGGACAAAAACGATTTTTTTGTCGGCCATATTGAATCCGCCAAATTGAATTTTTTAAAAATTATTTTAGATTCGTCATACGCGATCCCGAAAACTCCCCCGTACCAATTTTGGAGAAAATCGGACAAAATTGATTTTTTCGTCCGCCATATTGGATCCACCATATTGAATTTTTTTTAAATAATTTTAGATTCGTCATATGCGATCCCGTAAACTCCTTCTTACCAATTTTGGTAAAAATCGGACAAAATTGATTTTTTGATCCGCCATATTGGATCCGCCATATTGAATTTTTTAAAAATAATATCAGATTCGTTATGTGCAACCTCAAAAACTCCCCTATACCAATTTTGGAGAAAAACGGACCAAACTAAATTTTTTTGTCCGCCATGTTGGATCCGCCATTTTGAATTTTTTAAAAATAATTTCAGATTCGTTGGGTACAACCCCGAAGATTCCTCTATACCAATTTTGGAGAAAATCGGACAAAATTAATTTTTTTGGCCGCCATATTGTAAGCGCCATCTTGGATTTTACTGCACCAATTTCATCTAAAAAAATATGGGACCACCGCAGCAACTTCCTTTATATAACGTAAAAAATTTCGTTCAAATCGGTGCAGCCGTTCCGGAGTAATCGGTGTACATACATAAAAAAAAAAAAAAAAAATACATAGTCGACGAATTGAGAACCTCCTTCTTTTAGAAGTCGGTTAAAAATTGTATTTTACATTATTCACGCTTATCTATTGCAAGCAAAAACAATAAATACATTTACGAATTACAAGAGCTAAAAGTTGCCCAAACTTCATTAATATTATTTAGGGACGATTTGGAAACATTTCTGTTAGTCAGCCAGCACAGTGCGTTTGTCATGTCATGGACAGTCGTTGGAAGATTGGAATACGCTCTTAAAAACCCCGATATTCCCATTAATTTGAAAAAAAAAGAGTATTTGACTCGTATGTTCTCCCAGTAATGACCTATGGAATGGAGATAAGCACATTAACAGTTAAAGCAGTCTACGTGACCGAATAAAGAACGAAGAAGTAAGAAGACGCACGAAAGTGGAGGATGTGATAAAACACATTGCTACTTTGAAATGGAGACCCTAGGTCGTCAAGAAGAAGTATAAAAGACCCCCAAAAAGATGGATAGACAACATAAAAAGGAAAGTAGGTAGAAATTGGCACCGGATTGCCGAAAATAGGTTGGAATGGAAGAAACTAGAGGAGGCCTATGTCCAGGAGTGGACCAAATTGGGCTGCTAGAGAGAGAGAGAGAGACAAACACTGCTCTAAATCATCACGTTATTGCTTTTGGTCAACTGTGAGCAAACGCGGAACCCACTTCGAACAGAGCTTTCGCATAGATTTATCGCGGCCCTGTAAATGTGTGTTAGATGTGTAATAAGTTGTTGTTATACAGGGTGATATAAAAATGCTAGTACATGCAATTAATTACATTATCCGCGTCTGGGGTGGCAACTAGGGCGGAAGGTCTGATGTTGAATGCAGGGTGTTTAGCTTCGTGCAAAATATGAAGTACACGGTCAGTTGGTATATTTACGCTATCAGCTATCTTACGTTCTTTCCCTTTATGGTTGTCCAAAATGATTTTGTAGATTTTTTAAATCTTTTCCAGTGTAAAAGCCTCATTAGGGCGCCCAGAGCGCTCAGCATAATTTGTGTCTGTATAATCGCATTTGAATTCAACAAACCAGCGACAAATGATTGCTTTCGACAGAGCAGATTCCTAATAATACTTTTTAAGCCATTCTTGAGTTTTAACGGTACTTTTTCCCGTCGAATATCTTCAAATTAGGGTCATTAGGGTCACCATCTATGTACCAGTGTCTGGACTTTTCGAACTACATGTTACTTACCGGATACCCTGTATATCAATCTTAAATATTTTGCTGTAATCACTTACATTTGGACTATATATCATAATTGTCAAGTTAAAAAAATGCGTTATTAAATTTTCATTAATTTCGTCCAAGAACGTGTTTGTATCGCCCGGAATAGCTAGTGTCTCTAAATGCTTGGTCTCAAACTTAAAAGTATATTACTCAAATTCAAAACTTTAAAATTATTCTCGTACCAATACTCAACCGTAAATGGGTTATAACGGCGTGATAAATATCACGATAAATGATCTTCTAAATTATAACTGTGATAGATATTTGCCCACTCGAGTCGAGAAGGAGGCGCAAAAGATTTATGTTCCCATTTATCAGGACTCCACTCCCACTGTTAACTTCGCCAATTCGAGATATGTGTCGAGATATCGGCCCGTCAGGATGTTGTTTCTGCTCGAATTGACCCCATTTGTTTTCCTGACGTCTTCTTTCAACTTTCGCCGCTCAAAATATGATTAATGTCAGCTCTAAGTTTGAACTTATTCCGATATCATCGATCTTAAGTGGCTTTAATAGAAACTTTGTTATATGTTTTGTTAATTTATTTCTTCGGCGAAAATAACTTCTTATTAGAAAAATGTCATCGATAATTCTAAGCCAAAATGTTCAGTTGCCAATAATATTTGAAAAAATCTAATACTTTTAATATTTTCTCTAATTTTTAACCGACTTCTAAAAGAAGGAGGTTCTCAATTCGTCGACTATGTATTTTTTTTGTATGTATGTACACCGATTACCGATTACTCCGGAACGGCTGCATCGATTTGAATGAAATTTTTTACACTATATAAAGGAACTATAAGTTGCTGCGGTGGTCCCATATTTTTTTAGATGAAATTGGTGCAGTAAAATCCAAGATGGAGCTTACAATATGGCGGCCAAAAAAATTAATTTTGTTCGATTTTCTCCAAAATGGGTATGGAGGAATTTTCGGGGTTGTACCCAACGAATCTGAAATTATTTTTTAAAAATTCAAAATGGCGGATTCAATATGGCCGACAAAAAATTAATTTTGTCCGATATTCTCCAAAATTGGTATGGGGGAGTTTTTGAGGTTGCACATAACGAATCTGATATTATTTTTAAAAAATTCAATATGTTGGATCCAATATGGCGGACCAAAAAATCAATTTTGTCCGATTTTTACCAAAATTGGTAAGGGGGAGATTACGGGATAGCATATGACGAATCTAGAATAATTTTTAAAAAATTCAATATGGCGGATCCAACATGGCGGACGAAAAAATCGTTTTTGTCCGATTTTCTCCAAAATTGGTACGGGGGAGTTTTCGGATTCGCATATGACAAATCTAAAATAATTTTTAAAAAAATCAATATGGCGGATCCAATATGGCGAACGAAAAAATCAATTTTGTCCAATTTTCTCCAAAATTGGTATGGGGAAATTTTCGGGGCCTCACATAAATAATCTGAAATTATTTTTAAAAAACTCAATATGGCGGACCAAAAAAAAACAATTTCTTCCAATTTTCACCAAAATTGGTACGGGAGAGTTTTCGGGGTCACATATGACGAATCTAAAATTATTTTTAATAAATTCATTATGGCGTATCCAATATGGTGGATAAAAAATTAATTTATTTTCTTTAAATATCGATATTGGAAGGTTTTGGGGCCTATATTTCCAATCTATAATTAATTTGAAATTTAAGATAGTGGATTTTCAATGACAGACTAAATATTCGTTTGACCCAATTTGATTGGTATTTGGAAAACTCTAAGAACTAAAGAATTTTTAGTAGTTCATTTTAGGGTGATTTACAACTTTGGATAAAATGGGCACTTTTTTGCCAATTTGGAGTCATTGCGAAGTACACTAATCTCGATTAGTACTTAGTTCAATAAATTTATGAATATCATAATGAATTCTAAAACTAAAAATAGAAAAATAAAATTTTTATAAAAAAAAATTGAACCGACTTCTAAAAGTGCGCTAAAAAGTGAAAAATAACTATAAATTTTTATATGAAATTGAACTTTTTGAAGTCGGCGCCAAACTAATACTTGACAAAATGTGATTTGCATAAACAGATTAAAAATACTTTATTTGTAATTGCTTTCTTACCATAATTTGTATATATTAGTAGTTATTTATTTCATTTAGAAATAATTTGGCGCCGACTTCAAAAAGTTCAATTTCATATAAAAATTTATAGTTATTTTTCACTTTTTAGCGCACTTTTAGAAGTCGGTTCAATTTTTTTTATAAAAATTTTATTGTTTTATGTTTTGTATTGTGTGGTGGAGAATTGACAGACAAGTTTTAACCCAAAGTTAATGCTGTGTTTTTCAGGTAATATCCGCATTGGAGACAGTTAATAAGAACAGATTACTGGAAAAGCTAAGGTATATAAAATTTGTAGATCCTGCTCTGCAGTAATTTGAAAATTATAGTCAACTTTTATAAATTCAACATCTGTCGATACCGTTCATAAAACATTATATATTTTAAAGAAGTTCACTCACAGGCGACATACAGTGAGCTTTGAAAATGGTGAATGAGATTTCACCGAAACGTCAGCTGCTTTACAGTCCTGAGAGGAACTCAGCACATACACGGGACGCTCGAAAATCTTCGATTACATATCACACCCGTGAGAATATCCGACAATATATATATATATATATATATATATATATATATATATATATATAAAAATTAAAGATACATAGTATTTTGGTAATTGCTGTCGAATAAACAACGCCTTTTTAAATGTAAAAATGAGTGATAAAGATCACAGTATAATGACCAAAATGTTAATATGATAAAAAAAAAACAGAAAGATTAATCAAATAAAAAAAGGTTTTTTTAATTATCCCGGACTCAAAAATCCAAGAAAATAAAGAAAGATATAATATATATATATATATATATATATATATATATATATATATATATATATATATATATATATATATATATGGAATTGATAATATTGTAAGTAAATAAAAAAGTGGTACTTTCTTTTCTGCAAAAAGTTAATAATGCATTTTGGTTAGTTACAAACGCTAAAATGACATCTACTAAACTCAACACTGCAAAAACTACCCTATCAAGAAGCTCGAAGCTGTTTTCATCGCCAACTTGATTACCATTGATTATCAAAGGAGATTGGCGATAATCGTTGATATTAGCTATCGGAAAGTTAAATATTCTGAGGACGAACGAAACAAATTATTATTTTATGTAATAACTACTTATAGACCATTACAACAAGCTTGTGCATTAATAAGACAATGTTACGTAATTTATAGCATGACATATTCGGAGTACGTAAAGAAAAATTACCAAAATTTATCTGGCCTTGAGCGACTATTCGTTGTTAAACCACAGAGCTATAATCGTTGTGTTAACATTTTTTCTAACCTGAATGACAAAGGTGTTTATTTTAAGCTTGATCTTAATTAGTTGATTCATATTCTAGATTCTAGATAGAGCACTTCGACCTGTAAGATCTTTTATACGTAGTAGGACTATGTACATCAAGACTTTTGTCTAGGATGTGTTTTCCTGATTTTAATAGAGCAACTGAGAAATTCATTTGTATTCCTTTGCGATGGATTTGTTAATCTCTGTTCGCAAGATCAAAACTCTTCCCTTATGCTTTTTGGTAGTCCTGGGAAAGAAGATTGTTCTACGAGATTGTCCGCGTCCTCTCATCCTGCAATCATCAGAAGACACCTTGAAGTCACAGGTATTTAATTCAAGAACCTTTGATTGACCGAGAGTATGTAAGAAAAATGGAATGGAACATAAATCAAAAATTATGTAAACAATAAAGAATAAAATCTACCAAGAATTGATTTAAAAATCACTTCTTCAACTACGACAGATTTGATTTAAAAAAGTGCGAAATGAAAAGTAAATCAACATTTATTAAATTAATCTAGTTTGTAAGTTATTTTTTATTATGTGATAATTCTGAAGTTGGTTAAATTTAGAAAATAAAAATATTTTTATTTTGTCAATCCAGAATGATTTTATTTTAAGTGAATTTACCGCCACTGCAGAACTTTTTATAAACATGTCCTAAATCCTGTCGCTTGACAAGACTGCTGACATTAAAACAGCTATTTAAATAAAAAACTACGCTGTTTTATTGTACGAAAACATTTGAGACATTCGTTTAATGAGGTTATAAACAACAAGATGCTATCGGGGCATTGAGATTTTCACTTGCCAGAGGAACTTCTACGAATCAAAAGGAAATATTTAGTTAAGGAAAAAGTTATTACATTATTAAAATTATTTAATATTTTTTAATAGATTATCGAGCAGCCAAATAAAAGGGTCACTCTCATGAAACTTAGTTTAGAAATTTCTTGATATACAGGGTGTCCGGAAAATACGTGTATAACGTTTAATGACACACGTCAAAATAGGTCGATTTAAGCCAACGAAGTTATATTCGATACTGCTTCGTTTATACGATAGAAGACGTCATCAAAGTTTTAAGAAAATATTGATTTTACCCAAATGTGGTCACTGAATTTAAGGACTTTTGGTGTGTGATCTAACATTATAATAGGACGTTTTCTATTGGTATAGCGAGTGACTATAAGGTAAATGTATGTGTTATAAAAGTGACGTTACTTGTAAATATCGCTTCTTATTTTTTATGTCAGCAACGTTATGACAATCTAGATATTTCAAATAACCGCTTTTTTACTTCCTAAAAAATTTTCATTGAATGAGTGGTTTTGCAAAGATTTTTAATTTTATGCATACCCCAATTGGCTGTAATAATAAAACAATTTTTACAATAAATGTTGGAAGTATATGTATATATTTTAAAAAGATTGAAAAAAACTACCTAAAAAGAAAATATTAATTAAGCAAATATGCGAAAATGGCCTTCATTTGCTGAATATACTTATTAATACTTTTTAAAAAATGAAATTGGACTCTATCTAATATCTCAAGATTATTTTGTTTCAAATAAATGCACAAAATGTAAGACGCATCCCAATTAACGATATGGATGTAACAACTGTTCTTTTATAAAATTTTTATAAAAAAAATTGAACCGATTTCTAAAAGTGCGCAAATAGGTAAAAATAACTATATATTTTTATATAAAATTGAAATTTTTAAAGTTGGCGCCAAACTAAGACCTGAAAAAATACTTTATTTGTCATTGCTTTCTTACCACAATTTGTATATATTCGTAGTTATCTATTTCATCTAGAAATAATGGAGCATCGACTTCAAAAATTTCAATTTCATATAAAAATTTATAGTTATTTTTCATTGTTTAGCGCACTTTTAGAAGTCGGTTCAATTTTTTTTATAAAAATTTTATGTTTCGATTTTTAATTTTGAGTTTATTAATATCCATAAATTATTTGAACTATGTACTAATCGAGATTAGTGTACCTTACAATGACTTCAAGGTGACAAAAAATTACTTATTTTATCCAAAGTTGAAAATCACACTAAAATGAACCACTAAAAATCTTTTGATTCTTAAGAGTTCTCCAAATACCAGTGAAATTGTGTCAAACAAATATTTAGCCTGTCATAGTGAATCCACTATGTTAAATTTCAAATTAATTTTAGATTGGTAATATATGCTCCAAAACCTTCCAAAATCGACATTTAAAGAACCTGAAACGTAAATTTCTTAGTCCGATATATTTTATACTGCATATTGAGTTTGTATACGCCCCAGGAACCCCGCAATATCAATTTTAGTCAAAATCGGAAAATATAAAAGATAAAATTTTCACTCCCTCATATTGTATTTTATCAACCTAATAGTTGTAAAAAATTAACTCATATTTGTAATACACGACCCCGAAAACCCCCGTATACCAAATCTGGAAAAATGCGAATAAAGTAAAATTTTCAACCCACCATATTGACGGATGCCATACTGAATTTCAAAAAAAAAAATTAACATCTTAATCTACTCTAAATTTAAATCCTTCAAAGCCCCCTGGTACCAATCCGGAAGTTTAGAATTTCTAAACCGTCATATTAAATCTGACATCAAATTTTTTTAAAATAATTTTATATTCTCTATTTACATCCTCAAAAACAATTTAGTCTTACCTTTGAACAAAATCGAAAAATGTAAAATTTTCAGGACGCCATATTGGTACCGCCAGATTTAGTTTTTCAAAAAATATTTTAAATTAGTAAATAATACTAACAAAAATCCCCGAATACTGATTTTAGACAAAATCGAGAGATGCAGAATCTTTAATCCGCCATCTTGGAAACGCCATATTTAATTTTTTTTTAAATAATTTTAGATGCGTAATGTGCGACCCAAAAGCAATTTTGTAGAAAATCGGACAAAATTGATTTTTTCGTCCGCCATATTGGATCCGCCATATTAAATTTTTTAAAAATAATTTCAGATTCGTTGTCTACGATGCCGAAAATTCCTATATTCCAATTTTGAAGAAATCGGACAAAATTTTTTTTTTTTGTGTGCCGGTCGACGAATTGAGAACTCCTTTTAGAAGTCGGTTAAAAATATCATTTACAATAGTTTTTGGGCATATTCAACTCACTTTCTCTGTGGTGAGTACTAATACTTGATTCTTTTTAAAGTCTAATACTTCGACGCCTATTTCCTGCACAAAACACATACACCGAGAGTATGTCAACCTCCTCGGAGTGCGTATGTTTATAACAAATAAGCTGATCATTTTTCGGGAAGCCACTCTCGATATTCGTAATTGAAGGATCGATATACATATAAAAAACTTTGATGGAGCTTTGTTTCTTCATCGGCAACGAAAAGACACTGGGCTTCTTGATTATTTTAGAGGTCACTGAGAGCTTCGAGGAGTGCAAAGACCAGTTGATAGTTTTTTTAGTTGCACTATAACCGAACCAATACTGGGTATCATAGTCTGTTCCAGTGCATGATAAAGATCGAACTTTTATAAATACTTATGATCTTTGACAGTAATTGAAAACATCATAAAAGATGTTATCATCACTATTATATCATAAACTTTTATTTAAGACATGATGATATACAATATGATACCAAGATAATTCTATGAACAAAATAACCGCAACAATGTGAGAGGAATTTTAAAAATAACACACTGAGAATAAAATATGCAGGAAACATCATTATAGAAATTATACCCCTCGTCTTATACCTCGCCATTTACGGTTGCCAATATATGATTATATTGATTACCAATGTGTGGTTACGTATTATTATCCATTACTTTAATTTTTATGCGGTGTTAACATGCACGCTCTATTATTACTGGCCGTATTATCGGAAACAACAGTCCGTCAATTTCAAAGAAACTTATACCTATAATCAGTTGTTCTTGCATATTAAGTTGAAAATTATAGCCGGCGATAATTAATGCAGCATAGGTCAAGTAATGAATGAAAACTTCTCTAATTGTTGTTCTTGGTGCGGGTTTACTGCTTTCTGTGCGTGTAAATTCATTAACAAGTAAGAAAACTGCCTGTTACAAGGTTACAAAGTGTTTATTTATGTTTAGTAGTTATGTTTTTTCTCATCGTTGGTGTGTATAAATCAGTATTCTTATTGCCAGTGGCCTGTAAAGAATCAAATGTCAGCGAAATATATTTTTTAGCACAATTTATTGGAGTCGGCTTATTTTTAAATTGATTATGAAACTATAATAGGAAACAAAAACACTGGCTATTTTAAGGGTAGATGTCTCAATGAGAAGGGAAACATGCCGCAGAAAAGGGGAGATTTCACACAATTTCAAACCTAACTTTTGTATACTTTTTTTGCATCTCTTCTCGTGAACAGATATTGCAAATATCGCTGTACATTGTACATGTCACATGAAGCCATTGTTGACACTTTATACACTGTATTCCATCAACTTTCTGCGTTGTTTTTGAATATTACTCAAAACATCCGACACAACAACAATCATCGCCACCAGTGTCTACTCTTTTTTGTTAAAGGTGCATCGTTGCTACCACTCCAGATATCTTCCTCTCATATTTTTAGGGTTGGAGTTTTAGCCTCTTTTTTATCTAATTTTAAAGACTTACTCGTTATTTTACATTTCTCGTTTTTATTTATTTCTTTCCTTTTTGGCTTTTCTTTTTCTTTTTAACCGACTTCTAAAAGAAGGAGGTTCTCAATTCGTCGACTATGTATTTTTTTTATGTATGTACACCGATTTCTCCGGAACGGCTGCACCGATTCGAATGACATTTTTTTACGTTACGTTCAGGAAGTTGCTGCGGTGTTTCCATATTTTTTTAGATGAAATTGGTGCAGTAAAATCCAAGATGGCGCTTACAATATGGCGGCAAAAAAAAATTAATTTTGTCGGATTTTCTCCAAAATTGGTATGGAGAAATTTTCGAGGTTGTACCCAAAGAATCTGAAATTATTTTAAAAAAATTAAAAATGGCGGATTCAATATGGTGGACAAAATATTTAATTTTGTCCGATTTTCTCCAAAATTGAAGTGGGGGAGTTTTCCGGGTGGTCTATAACGAATTCAAAATATTTTTAGATAATTCAATATGGCGGATCCAATATGACGGACAAAAAAATTTAATTTTGTCCGATTTTCTCCAAAATTGGTACGGGGGAGTTTTCGGGGTCGTACAAGACGAATCTAAAATTATTTTTAAAAAGTGCAATATGGTGGTTAAAAAAGTAATTTTGTCCAATTTATCTCAAAATTGATATGGGGGAGTTTTTGGGATAGCACATTACGAATCTGATAATATTTTTTAAAAAATAAGTATGGCGAATCTAAGATGGCGGATTAAAGATTCTACATCTCTCAATTTTGTCTGAAGTCAGTATTGGGGGATTTTTGTTAGTGTTAATTACGAAATTAAAAGATTTTTTGAAAAACTCAATCTGGCGGATTCAATATGGTGTCCTAAAAATTTTACATGTTTCAACTTTCTCCAAAACTGATATAGGGGGGTTCTTGAGGGTGTAAATTATGAATTTAATAGTATTTTTTTCTGGATTCAATATGGCGAATGCAATATAGCTGACTAAAAATTTTACATTTTTCAATTTTGTTTAAATGTGGAACTGAATCATTTTTGAGGATGTAAATAGCTAATATTAAATTATTTTAAGAAAATCTAATATGTTAGATACAATATGATCGTTCAGAAATTTTAAATTTCTGGATTTCATTTAAAATTGATACTAGCGGGTTTGGAGGGTGTAGATTTAGATGAGATGAAGACGTTAAAATTATTTTTTTGAAATTCAATATGACGGATCCAATATGGTGGGTTGAAAATTTTACCTTATTCGCATTTTTTGAGATTTGGTATTAGGGGGTTGGGAGGTGGTGTATTACGAATATGAAGGTTAATTTTTTACAACTATTGGGTTGATAAGATACAATATAAGGAACTAAAAATTTTACAATTTCCAGTTTTATTCTTGGGGCGAATACAAACTCCATATGCAATATAAAACATAACGTCTCAAATTCTTTAAATATCGATATTGGTTTTGGGGCCTATGTTACCAATCTAAAATTAATTTGAAATTTAAGATAGTGGATTTACTATGACAGATTAAATATTTGTTTGACACAATTTCATTGGTATTTGGAGAACTCTAAGAATGAAAGAATTTTTAGTGATTCATTTTAAGGTGATTTACAATTCTGGATAAAATGGGTATTTTTTTGCCACCTTGGAGTCATTGCGAGGAACACTAATCTCGATTAGCACTTAGTTCAAATAATTTATGAATATCACAATGAATTCAAAACTAAAAATCGAAAAATAAAATTTTTATAAAAAAAAATGAACCGACTTCTAAAAGTGCGCTAAAAAGCGAAAAATAACTATAAATTTTTATATGAAATTGAAATTTTTGAAGTCGGCGCCAAATTATTTTTAAATGATATAATTAACTACTAATATACAAATTATGGTAAGAAAGCAATTACAAATAAAGTATTTTTAATCTGTTTATGCGAATCACATTTTGACAGGTATTAGTTTGGCGCTGACTTCAAAAATTTGAATTTCATATAAAAATTTCTAGTTATTTTTCGCTTTTTAGTGCACTTTTAGAAGTTTCAATTTTTCAATTTTTTTATAAAAATTTTATTATAGGGAGAAACGCCACGTGTCTTTATTTTCACTAACAAATAAAAAATTTTAGATAAATTAAACACTTACGAATGCAAAATGTTCAATAAATCCCCAAACAGTTTATTTAAACTCAAAGAGCATAGAATAATATGTTAAGATACATTTGTCTACATCGTATAAAATTATCTCTGGTACCTTCTGATGCATGTGAGTAAAATGACAAAAGGCGTGGCATCTCTACAACCGCGGCAACTCTCCTGCACTTACCCTATTAGTTCGATTATTTGCGCAAATTGACAGATATTTCTCGAAAACTTCATTTGGCATCTTCTGTGCTAGCTGTTTAACGCAAGCAATTTACTCTCCGATGCTATAGCTATGAGAAACATCTTCAGGAACCTTTCTCTGGTGAAATTAAAATAGTGAATACAGTTGAAGACACAAGTATTCATACCTGATCTGTGTATACCAAACTCTAACACGATTTATAAGTTTTAATGAATTCTTTAATTTTCCATTAAACAAATATTAACGAAAAAATGTGTGTCTCCACACAAAAATAAATCAATAAACGCAAAAACTTTTTTGTGTTCATAATCTTAGTACAGATAAATGAGTGTACGACCGGATACAATATACCAACATCTTGTACAGGTGGAAATTCAAGAAAATAGAGAGACATGTGGAAAGAAAAATGTTAATCCATAATCCGATGAACTGAACACGTCACTTTTCGCTAGATTTATCATCGGGGCGTAATTATGGACAAAGTAAAAGTTGAAAGAGTGTCAAGAAAGGAAATAACGATGATGAATCGCAGGCATCAATCATCAGCAGCGCGAGACAGGCCGGCTTGTTCAATTTTCAAGCTGACGACGTGCTCGGAACTGATGACTTTCTGGAACATGTTCCGATGTTGTCATATTTTCGCGAATGGAAATAAACTTTTTTCGATATTAAGGTAAAAATTTAAAGATACAATGTACAGGTGCATTTAAAAAAATCCATATAGGTCAGGCATATTCTACATTTTAATATGTTCAAACCGTACTGATCCTTAGATAATGAACTATCTATAATGTTACAAAAAAAGACACTAAAATAAAACTTCGCTAAGGAACAACAGATTTCAGTCTCGTTGCAATAAACCTACTATGGAAATATTCTTGGGACGTCCTTTTTAGAACCGTTTGGAACATGGTGAAAATTGAATCTAAACCTCACTTCTATCAAAAGTTACTCGAAAGAACTTAGCTTATCAATAAGTTGTTGTTTTTTAGATTTTAGATTTCTTGTATATGCTCACCATATAATTCTATTTTCGTGATTCTCTTGAAGATATTATTGAAAACCGCATTAAAATATTTCGCTTATAGTTAAAGAAGCCGTTAAAAAGTTCGATAACTCAAAATTTTTTCAGTTTTTAACCCTCTTGTTACAAATGTTTCTGTAGATTAGCTTAAAGGACATCAAAAACTGTGTTGTTGTGTAAACAAATATTAAAAAAATACATGTCAAATTGACAACCACCTTTCTTTGAAATCAGTTAACTACTATTGGAAATTCATGATAATCAAAACGGAACATAACAAAATAATTTAACTAAAATATGGTTGTCGGACTTGCATTGTCTTTATTTTTATTTATTTTTACGACATTTCGATTAGATTGTATCTCTAATCGGTATCAAGTTTATAGTTGATAACGATTAGAGATACAACCTAATCGAAACGTCGTAAAAATAAATAAAGATAAAGACAATGCGAGTCCGACAACCACATTTGAGTCAATCTTCAACATTGTTTACAACCTTCAAAGAAAAAAGAATTTAACCTAATAAATAAATCATCTATTCCTAATCTGTATCTATTAACCAAAAAAATATCGTTATTGAAAACAATGCCAGCAAAAGGTAGAAAAACTCTACATTCAAATATCATCCATCTTAGGAGAAAATTTACACTTTAACCTGTCCTTCCGACGTGAAAAACCACTCAAGGGTCACACTGCGGCCCTGGGCCAGGCCGAAGCTCATAATTCACCCCGTTCCGGGCCTGATTTATGTCTTTAACGGGGTCCGGAGACTACTCGAGTTTATCACGGTCAAAAGTGGGATGTAAGAATTATTACGAGGGATAACGGGAAAGTATTTGTTAGAAATATCGATGTCGGAAATATATTACCAAAAAAATAAGTGGCAAAAATTACTAGTTAGGAGAACTATTCCTGAAATAAATGTTTTTGCTGCGTTCTTTAAGTTAATTATTTATTTACTTCACCTTCATTACATGTTAACCACAAATTAAGGTAGAATTTATGCTAATAAATATGACCAAATGATTAAAACAATAGTCATTGCTATAATGGATTTCTTTTGTCTACGGTTCGCTCCCTCAATGACTTTGGTTTTAATTCCTCCGGAATGAGTATGCCGCGTTCAGTATTTGCATGCTTCTTTCCGATCTGTCCTTTGCACAGCCAGGTGCATGTCGGTACCCTGATGAGTCTAGTAGAGACGAAACATGTATCTCTGCCGTATCACTGTAGCGGGGAGGGTAAGTTTTGACTTTCTTCTCGGTATGGTGGTACAGGTAGGCCATCATCTCGATGGTGGTGGAATAGGATAAATTGCGTTTTATAACAATTTATTCTAACTGTGCAACCTCAAACACAGAAAAGATAGGATGGGGAGAAGTTTGCATTTACTGTTCGTATTTTACTTCATTCTATACACGGAGCTGCATATAGTTATACGTTTGCTGAATGTGATTTCAGCACTACAACGGCATAATGTGGATATATCCACTGCTATTGCATCTCACACGGGTGAATCCGTGAAAGCCGCATAAACATATATACGCCATCCGGCGGGAGGTCGGCGAAGCCGCGTTCAGTATTTGCATGCTTCCTTCCGATCTGTCCTTTGCACAGCCAGGTGCATGTCGGTACCCTGATGAGTCTAGTAGAGACGAAACATGTATCTCTGCCGTATCACTGTAGCGGGGAGGGTAAGTTTTGACTTTCTTCTCGGTATGGTGGTACAGGTAGGCCATCATCTCGATGGTGGTGGAATAGGATAAATTTGCGTTTTATACCAATTTATTCTAACTGTGCAACCTCAAACACAGAAAAGATAGGATGGGGAGAAGTTTGCATTTACTGTTCGTATTTTACTTCATTCTATACACGGAGCTGCATATAGTTATACGTTTGCTGAATGTGATTTCAGCACTACAACGGCATAATGTGGATATATCCACTGCTATTGCCTCTCATACGGGTGAATCCATGAAAGCCGCATAAACATATATATATATATATATATATATATATTATTGCATTAATCTTTCTTATCTTTAGTTATATTATATTGGTTTTTTATTGTAAACTATCACAAAATTATAAAATGTATTTTCTGTTGAAAAAAAAATAAACAAATAAATAAGTGAGTAATTAGTTAAAACCAAGAAAACCAAGAGAAGACAATATTTCTTATCCTCATGTTTTTCAGTACAATGAAATAACAGATTTTATCATCTTATACGATTATACAATGATGATAGCGTTGGCGGCACCCTTGAACTTGAAGGCTACCATTTTTATGATTTTGCTTGCCTCGCCGTATATATTGTTGCACGACTTTTGTCTAATAGTGTATATTTACGGTTTTGTATTAATCCAGAGGTTCCTTGTGAAAACACACTTCGCGAAAATCTAATTTTACATCTCGTTTATTTTACTGTTTTAACTTGATGTAGAAAAAATGTAGAGTGTATTATTATTATTATTATTATAGAGTTGATCCATCAGGTTTGTTTCTATTTAAACACATCAAATATTTGGACTAAAGTCAAACAGACTATTATAACGAAGTCTTTATAACATAAAATATTAACCTTGTAAAAAAGAACTCCAAAAATGAAAATCCAAAGAAAAGTAATATTCGCCTTTCTGTCATCACTCCTCTAATTATCAAAGACAAGGACTTCCCATTCCCGGTCCTGATTGATGTCCGCAGTCTGTCTAAGCCCGGAGCACAGACAAGCTTGAGCTCGTTGATGGATGGCCTTTCTGGACATCGTCCCATCAACTCGGTGGCTCGTTACAACAGTTTATTATGGAAGTCGGCCGACGAGACAGTGATGTATTAGTGGCAGTGTGAAATAGTGGCCGGACAAGTTTGGCTTTGGACAGAGCTAATTGAAGGAAAAAATTTAATCGATGTACCGGGGTGCAAAGGAATTTACATGTCTGGTCGCTTTGGGTACAGAAAACGCAAACGTCTCTTTTTCGTCGTAATAACGACGTTAAGTAGTTGAAAGTTATTTTCAACATACTGATTAAACGATGCTGGAGTGACAATATTTCGATACAATTTATTATAACAATCAGTATTTTCTTTTATAGTTACTGCATAAACATTGTAATTTATTACGTAAGGTAAACAATGATGATTTGTTATAACTAAAACACCATGCTTTTTGTTAGAACAAACGAATCGCTGATTTCGCTGATCTTACTGATGTATAGGATTTATATACAAGGGCCAATCTAATTTTTGAATTTGAACTATACCGAGGTAATTAATCACTACGCCAGCTGCATATAGTCATGCGTTATCGTTGATTAATACGAATTTTTCGTATCTGATATTGTCGACAAATGACAAAACATGATCTTATGGAATGTTTTTCATATAAAAATCACCAGATCGTCCACTCACTTCCACTAGTTCAGGGCGTCCCTCCCAGCCAAAACCTCGCCAAAGCATTGATTCACCTACTCCAAAAGTAACGTTCTTTATTAAATTGCAGCTAGCGTGTCAGTCGCCAACTCTTCGATAGACATAGTTTCCAGAACTGAATTTTAGTCTCATCTATTTAGATATTTCTCTAATTCTCGATATTGTATGTAATTAAATGTAATCATTTTTAAAACAAGTGAATATATTTATTTACAATTCTAATTTTTCCTCTTTTTCTTACATACTCGTTAAGTAGGTTATTAATGAATTAATAGGGAATGTGTTAATTTAAGGTATATTTCGAAATGACAATATAATATTCATATAATACTAACATGTGAACAAGTTTTACCAGCACAGCTTAATACTAACACAATTTCACTAGTGTTGTTTTTTATTATGATCAATTGTTTTCTCGTTGAGCAGATTCCGTGTTAATTATCGGTCTCTAATTGGCTACAAGAAGTGACCATTTGGTGGGTAATTGATGCCTCGACACGGCCGAGGCTGAACGGCCATCAATCAACAGGTCTCCTGGTAGTTACGACAGTTTATATTGATTGGATGTTGCTCTTTAATGGTCTTGTTGTGTAATAAATTAACAATTAACCACAGTAATTAATTATTACGAAGGAGATGAACGTTTCTTGTAGTTTTTCTTATTGTGTAACTAAGAATCGTGAAGTTATAACTATAGTACTGGCCGAGAAGTCTGTCTATAAGTAAGAAAGAATTTTTATTTTATTAGTTTGACTATTATTCGTGGAACTTAATGATGCTGATGAATTTTTGGTCGTCATGAAACATTACTTCAGTGGTGACTGAATAAAATTTTTAAAAAATTAATTATATAACACCATCTTTATGTTAATGAAAAAAGAAAATTTTAATATCAAGTCTGCAATATACTGATATTAATTATTAATCTACATCTGCACCAGCTTTAATTTGTTTATTTGAAGGTTGTAGACAATGTTGAAGATTGACTAAAATGTGGTTGTCGGACTTGCATTGTCTTTATTTTTATTTATTTTTACGACGTTTCGATTGGGTTGTATCTCTAACGTTATCAAGTATAAACTGTTTATACTTGATAATGATTAGAAAATTAGAAAAGCCTAATCGAAACGTTGTAAAAATAAATAAAAATAAAGACAATGCAAATCCGACAACCACATTTTAATTTTGTTACTATTTATTGATTTTATGTCAACTTTCTATTACATCATAAACAATTTTCTATTAGATTTGATGGTGTTTTAATTTTTAATACCATATTTTAATATTAGGTACAACTACAACAAAGGGGTCATTGGTCAGGCTGGAAATCTATGAGTTAGTTTATAATGTTTTGATACTAAAATTCAAATTACAAATAACAATACTAAACAATATTATTTATTATCGAATATAATATTAACTGCGGTGATCCAATCATTGGAAATAATTACATAACTACCACATGGACAACCTCATAAAGACATTTAGCAGCCCTCTGTTGCACGCAGTTTGCCTTTAGGTCTATAATTTCCGTTGTTCGTAGTAAGGGGTACATTATCGATAAATCTTTTATCGATATTGATATCACAGTAACTAAATATTATTATTAGGCAAAATTCATACTGTATAATTCGGACTTTCTGGCCATAAACATAGGTTTTCCTGCCAATCGTAGTAAGTAGTTAAAATATTAAATAACTTAGAAGATATAGATATTATGATATTAGGGACAACTCTGAGTAGTTTTAATTTATATAACTTTATTCAGTTGGTAACAGGTAACTATAAAGTTCAGGACCGGGCTTTAAATTTCCTTCGTCATTATATATAAAATTATTCTAGATATAAAATAGGTAGCGCAAAATATGAAAATATAGGAAATACCAACTTTTTTGTATTTATTTCACACAAAAATTTTTTAATGAATTTAAACCACTATAATTAAATAATACTTTTAATGATTATGGGCTAATACAGTACACGACAATAATTTAATGATCTAAGGAAAATTCGAACGTCCTATATCACATGACCAATGTAATTTTTACGTTGTTTGTCAAATTGACGAGTTTTCGTAGTACATCTATCTTTCAAAAAGCGTTTTTATATATACAGACTCATCGGATTTGAAACAAGTAGCTATTCACCAATACTGTATGCCTAGTTCTAAAACCTTTGGTATATTATATTTAATAATGTCACTTAATGGTATTAGAAAGAAAAGACGATGTACTTAAAAGACCGTAAAATTCGTTATATTTCTATTTAGTTTAAAAAATTTCCTTTACTTCGATACATTTATAGATGTCATTTGGCTGTTAATATTTTACGGTCCAACATCCTGCCATCACATGGTAATTTTAAAATTGTAACTGTATTTGTGAATTTCCCTCTAGTCTCAATACAACTCCATTAATCTGATTATGAGGTAGTCGATGCAGTGGACCAGTGCGAAATTCACAAAAATAAACTCGCCACCTTTCCCTTTAACGGTCGAAAACGTAAATTTTTCAATGCATTCTAAACACCACAGAATTCTTATTTTTTTTATTACTTTTCAAGAGATCCCTATTAGGATTTTAGCAAAGAAAATATATTCTATAGGAAAATGTAATCACTTAATCGATACGCAAAATATCGATAAGCGTGCCCTTCTGGTAGGTCATGCCCTTGAGCCACGCAATTTCCGTTCGGCATCCTGCAAAAGTGATTAATATCCCGCAGTCCTGATATCCATTATGGCTGTTTTTGTTTCGATTATACGGCGATATTTTTCCTGCGACAGACCCTTAAGGGCACATGACTCATTGTGTGTTTGGCCTTAACACAATATGATAGATAGATTATAATAGGAGGGTGGCGTACGTCGTTAATTTGCAGGAGAGTTTTAGGAAGCTCGGTGAAAATTGTATTTCTTATAGAAAAGTAGGATAAGAATTCTCCAGCAGCTAAACACAATTAAATGATGCATTAATGCAATTCTAATTTGGATGGGAGCAATAATTTTTTAAGTTATTTTGTGGTAAATTAAAGATCTCTTCGAGAAAATTAAAGGGATTACATTTTTTGTTGTTGAAATTTTGCAGTGTATAAATCTGATAAAGTGCATAAAATTGATAACGAACAATAAAAAATTAGAAAACTCCGGCATTGAAAATAGAACTTTTTATTTGAAGCAAAATGAAAGAATTATCTAAAATATAAAACGGTGAAACATGACCGTAAATCAAAACTCCCCCTAAAAAACTTCCCTCCAAATTGGAATATTGGTAATTTATCTGTAGGGCGTGGGCCATCATGTGTTTAGTGTCGCACATAAATTCGGATAAAAGGGGATTTTTTCCCCGTTTGTATTTGGTTATTAAATATTGATGATGGTTGATGAATGATTTTAAGAAGGTGCATATTTTTATGTTGCTGGTTATGATTTTTGACAGAATAAAAAATCTCTAAAGGGATGTAATAATAATGGTAAAAGAGATACAATGTTTTTGTACTTTTCCACATAAATTGGCATCTACTTCACCGATAATACAAATAATGTTTGTTTTTAAGTCATTAAAAGTTTACGATTTATTAGCATAAACCAAAGATCATAGTCCTAAAGAAAAAATTCTAACCGTGTTTTATTGCATGATCGTGATAGAATTAATTTAATAACATTCCCCTTTAACTATTATGGCACCCATTTCAAAAAAGTATAAGCTAACAAGTAGATATATTTATTTATTATATACAAACAAAAAACATATCACGCAGTATATCCTGAAAATGCAGCCAAAGGTCATAATAAAAGAATCAATTATCCGTCATCAAGGGTTGGAATATAAAACACAAAAGATCCAATCTGTAAAAGTAAAGACCAAAACATTATCCTGTCAGCCTAGACATGATCTTAAAAGAGTGTATATAAACTTTCTAAGTAATCTTGAATATAGATTCATAATTGAAGGTGACTTCAATACCAAACAAAGATTTAAGAAAATGTACTGACTGACTGGAAAACATTCTCTATAACCAGGTACTTAAGACATCCAACTGTGGAACTGTACCAGCAAGAACAACATCAAAATCATACAGTGATTCCAGAATAAAGTACTAAGGAATGTTACAAATGTACCTTGCTACCTCAGAAGCAATGACCTCAATCGGGATCTGAAGATGGACACTGTGAATCAATCAACAGAGAAATATTCCAAGAAACGTGAAGAACTACTCCTCAGCCACGCTAACATCGAAGGTATCCAGCTCTAAGATTACATGAATTTAGAAAGAAGACTTAAAAGGATAAAACCTTTCGAACAAGTTAAGTAGTGCCAGTGTAGAGCAAAGTCCTAAGTGATACACAACAATCAAATGTAGTTAAGTTATTAAAACTTGTCATTCTGCCTTATGACTGATCTAAATAGTCAAGATTCTTGTTATTTATACGCATAAAAGCCACTACTATATAAAACGACACAGCTAACAGTTTGTTGTTGAATATAAAATAAATTTTTAAAACGTATACAACCTCAAAACACAATATCCAATAAATCACCCCGCATTCTGTAAAATAGATTTATCAAAACCTTCGCTTCTGCGAAATATAATAAATAATGACAATAAACATTTCATCCACGGGCAGATTTATCTGTCACCGGGCCCGGTCCACGTCGAGCAATAAATAATACTCTCTGGCTACCTTTTGACAGCCGCTGCTTCCACGCCTTGAAACCTGATCATGTCAATATGTCCAATTAATTAATGTCCATATTGGTATGAATAAAGTTGGAATATTGAATTTCGTAGATATGCAATGATCAAAATTTTTTTATATTATGTATACACGGTAACTCGAAAAGTGTTGAATTTAATTTAAAAATTAATTCGTTTTTTAGATCTAAAACTAAACTCCAGTTTTGTAATAAAAAATCCGATTAAATTTTAATCGAAGTACCATGAGAACTACATCATAAAACAAATTTAGTTTATTATTTTCAACTAGTCTCAAAAAAGAGAGTTATCAATTCTACGCATATATTTCTATATTTATCTTTTTAATGTTTGTGCATAACTTTTGAAATTTTCAACATATTGTGAGAGGTTGTCAAAGATCGTCTCATAAAAATATTTTCCAAGTAAATGTATTGCAAAGGAGTTAAAAACTGAAAACACTGTTGGTTAGAGAACTAATCAACTGACTTCATTCATAGCCGGCGCATCTGTAACTAGAGTAATGAAAACGTATCCAACGGCTGCAAAGAAATTAATTCTAAACCTCGGATCACTACATATAATGTAGAATTTATCATACTTACAATACTTGCGTCGAGCTACCAAAACGTTGAAATTACATCACATAAAAATTTGGACCCGTCACCATGTGTTTCCCCTAACAAAAAACACAAACTATAAACAATAGAACAAAGTATTTAGAAAACTATAAAACTATTCTGTACTTTACAATTCCAAAAAGTCTGAAAAAAAAATCAACCAAAAATACATGAAAAATTGAAGAAACATAGGGGAAAATTCAAATAACGTCTTGAAGGGATAATGAAATTTCACACATTGTTGCCAACTTACAATTGGTATTCATAAATATTTTTTTTATTCATATTTTTTAGTAAAAAACCTGTAGTTGAAATAATAATTTATTATTATAAACGCGTATTATTAACATAAGTTTCTTAAACATTGTTAAATAGACTAAAAACAACATTGTTAGTTTTAAACCGAAAATCCCTAATTTTAGTTTAAAAGTCATAGACAACTAAAGTGGGGTTTTAAGTTGCAGAACACACGCATATCCTCATCTTTACATAATACATATATTAACATTAATTCCTATCAAAGCTATATAAATTTGGTTATAAATTAGTAAATCAACAACTTTTTCCCAGCAATAAACCTACCTAAAGATCGTTTCGAAAATGTCATCAAAATATCTAACTCCTATTAAAAATTCTGCATGAACTAAAATTACCAAAATGTACACATCGATGTGATAACCTCCTTTTTTTAAAAGACGATTAAAAACTCTGTGTAAAACCTTCAATAGTCCAGTTTAGCGCTGTCCATTTTGTCTGACATAAATCTGTCTAGGTAATAAGTGGCAAGTTTCGGAGATATAAGCGCGGATGAAATATGTCCGGCAGCTTTTTCATGTATTATTACGCATCAGTGCGATTTTCCGAACGAATGGATGGACGTACAGCAGCAAATTGATTTGAATCAAACATGGAATAAACAAAGTATTTTCAGGTTATAAATTTAGCAAACCGACAAATTAATAAAAGATATTTTATAAAATTTATACGTGATGGTAAAACGTTTCTTTTTTGTTTCAAAAGTTTTTATTATATTAATTACCTAACCATTTCTTATTGCACGTAAAGTGAGTCTATTGAGAAAAATTTCAATAACTTTCATTTTTCACTTTTTTCACATTCAGCTTTAGAGAGATAAAGATATGGCACAATTTTCGTTTACATATGTTTGTTATCACATACATACTTCGTCAGCAAACTCTAAGTAATTGAGGTTCCATTTAATTATTGTTTTATTTTATGTGATCTTCTTCATAACCCAATCTCCTAGGAGTTAAAACAAAATGAAATACAAAATGCAATCTTGTTTTACTCCGCTCTACATTGATATTATTTCTGAGATTTCTCCCGACTGTCTTAATCAGATTCTTTATTCTTCTTCATATAGTTTGACCAAGTTAATGTATTTTATTGGTACACCATATAATCAATCTTAGTATCTTTCTTATTTGTTCCCTGTTTACGGGATCAAAGATGTTTTGGAAACCAATAAAACTTTCAGTTATATGCTTTAGTCAGTCACTTGCTTACTCCAGAATAATTTTTAAGGTATAAATGTGATCGATCGATGACAGTGTTTTGTTCTGAATCCTGTTTGATTACTTCACAGTCTTTGGTCAAGTTCTAGTTTTAGTGTGTCTAATATAATGGTAGTTAGTATTTTAAATGTGGCGCAGAAGAGCCAGTTTCCAGCTTTGCTCAAATCAAAGATTAATTTAAACTAAAAAAATGAAACGAATTAAAAAAAAAACAATTTTAAAATATTCCTTCAGAAAATTAAAATATATGAAAAGCAAAGGATAATGCTTATCAGGAATTGTTAACTGTAAAGAGGGTTAAGTATAAGAAAGAAACAGCTATAATTAACATACAAGGAGAACACGTCAAAATAATGGCTCAAAATAATGGCGTTAAAGCTGTAAAAAAACTAAAAATAGAAAATCATGTGGCATCTATATAGAATTACTAAAAAGTGAAACAATAAAGCTTTTTAACACGTTTACATGGATAACCAGAGCAAAGAGTCGAATCTACGCAAGAATACATAGAGATTTCATTGAAAAAAAAATACAATGAGGAAGAAAAATAGGGCGAATTTCGTGATGGTAGATTCTGTAATGATGACATTTTTGAAATGAAACAAATAATTGAAAAATATTAAAAATACCCATTATTTTTAACACAATCTATCGAAATTTTTAAAAATCACTAAAGGTTAAAGACAGAGATGCTGTAACTCATCCACATTATTCAAGATATACGTAAAGAAAGCTTTATCAAAATGGAAGCAGAAATGTCAAAGAATGGGAATACAGCTAACCGATATAACCATATATATTACAATAAGCCGATGATCAAGCAGTACTAGCAGGCGACGAGGAAGATCTGTAATACATGGTAAGAAAACTACAAGAACCGTGTGAAGAATAGGGTCTGCCAATAAACATTGAGAAAATCAAATTATTTTGCATAGGAAATAATAAGAGTAACCTCTAAATCGTTGATAATACAGAGATGAAGAGATGCGACGATAATAAATATTTAGAAGTCATCTTTGACAGAATGGGAACAGACGATAAAGAAATTCGTGCAAGAATTATCTAGAAGAGTGACAGCAAACTTAAATGGGATACTGTGGAACAAAAATATAACAAAAAACGAAAATGCAACATATTTAACACAATGATGTAGATGTAGATGTAGATTGTATCACACAGCAGGTCACGGTTGAGAGGTCCTTACACTGCAGCCTTCAGACTTATTGTCTTGCCTGCTATTTGGTTCTAGGTGAACAGGTTAGTTGCCTTGATCAGGTTTAGCAGCCTGCTCACTAGTTTATTCTCTGAGTATAAGCCTTCTGGATGAATTGACCCCTAAAGGTGTTTCCTGTAAGGCAAAAGCTTTACACTCAAAGGTGATGTGTGAGTCCATCTCATCCTCTTCATGACATAGTCTACATAGTGGTTATTCGTGCATTCCACTGCATTTATTTTTAGTATAAATTGTTAAGAATTTATTTAGTTTCACTTGAAAGCTGCTAGATATAACAACTAGCCGAAACGTCGTAATATTCACCACAAAATAAAGGTAATGGAATTCCAACATATATCTACTACTATGCAAGGAATACCGTTGTCTATATGAAACAGATTATATTTTTTTTTACTCTTTAGTGTATTTTTTTAAAATGGGTTTAGTTTTTTTTTTAAATAATACGTTTTTATTATGCAGAACTAAGAACCCATTATTTCAAGTATGGGTCCTCATTAAAAGCAAAATTGAAACTTCTGTTTCAACTGAATAAATCTCATCCAGCCAACAAGACTTATAAGTGCTATTCATATAAAAGTGGCCGCTATCGGAGCATTAATTATAACCCAGTCATGGGCCGGGCGGTCAGTACGCATACGGGTGTCATAAATATGCCTCTTCTGTTATATCTGCCGCCATTTGCAGACTCTCAGAAAAGATTACGAGAGTTTAAATCAACATTTAAAGTTTCCTTTACAAGTTTCGATAGTGTCAATAACGTATACGTCTATACGAGGGCGACTCGGATCTATTCTTTATAAATGTGTAGAAACTAGCTTATACGATATTCTTTTAAGTGAGAAATATGATTATATCGTGCTTTGTTGCTAAAATGGGAAATGTGGAATTCAAATTAAAAGTAGTTTTGAAAGATAACATGTATACGTTTTCTATGCGTGTCTTTGAAACTATTATAACGATTTTCACGAATCTTGACCTCAAGATTTCAAGGTTTAACATTTCATATT
This sequence comes from Diaprepes abbreviatus, assembly GCA_034092305.1. Classification (NCBI taxonomy): domain Eukaryota; kingdom Metazoa; phylum Arthropoda; class Insecta; order Coleoptera; family Curculionidae; genus Diaprepes; species Diaprepes abbreviatus. The sequence goes on from JASJET010000074.1 coordinate 4,616,150, forward strand.
TTAATCAATTTTCTCCACCTGTTTCGAGCCCTTTCTTCTTCTTTGTAGTATTTCACCTATAGTCTTGTTTCAAGTTTCCCTCGATCTATCCTATCTATTTTTGCCATTTTAATTCCCCATACTTTCTTAACCTGTCTACTTCAATGTGTATGCAGCATATGGCCGAACTATCTAAGCTTAATTTTCCCTGGTGGTTTTATTTCTAATTATATCATTTCTGATTTTGCTTATTTTTCTAATACTCAAAGTTTCTTTGAGATATTTTGTCTCTGCTGCCTTTAACTTACCTTACCATCATCTCTCTATAATTTACTCAGTGTTTATGACGATTCCTAAGTTTTTATATTTTTGTGATTGTTTAATGGTATTGTTCTTTAATTTTATATTTATATTTTTATAATTTCCCTGCATTTAGTTTTTTCTGCCTTGATATTGTAGCATTTAAATTTACCAGTTAGCATCAATGCTACATGTTTTTAGTAATATGATATAATTTGTATATTTTTACCTGATTAAATTTAATTATTTACCCCGTAATTTAAAATAGTAAACATGGAATTTATTTTTTTGGTTCACAACTCTTTTGGTCTTGTAACTTATCACTCTTTTTTCTTAACACAGTTTGTAAATTGCTATAGTTTATATATCACATTATTTGGTTTGAATTTAAAACTAATAAAATATTTTATTTTCAATAAACTCTCATTTATTTACATTCCATTTCAGTATTAAAAGTTTAAGGTTATAGTCGATAATGTGGGGATGTATTCCCGATTCGTTGACACGAGCACGGCATGTCGAGATAGATCATTTAAGGTTGAGTATGCAGTATGGAATTTGTGACAATTTTTTTTGAACTTTGTTTTAATCATGATTAGTAACTTTGGACTGTTTGATCATAATTTTCTCTTTGATAATTTTCCATGGCTTGCCAATATTTGATGTATTACCTGGTGGTCAGTGTAAGTTCGGAACTAGGTTAGAGTGCTCCAGGTTGAGAATAAGGTTGGCAAACGTAAATACAAATATCCCTAAGAATTGTCACGTCTGGTTGCAAGAGAGATTTTTATTTTCGTTCCCTTTACTGTTGAACCGTCGAAGGCAGCAGACCAATCCTGCCACTAGCTTTGAAAGGGCGGACGGTCAAGTGTTTTTTTTTAAAGTCCACTAATCAATGAGGGCTATTTGAAGCCAGTTCCTTTTTATCTTTGGGCTTCATATCATTCTTTTCATCTTGATATTGCTGTCAAAGCTTTCTGATGGTTCCGGCCCTAGTTTTCCTGTCCTTGTGACCACGACTATTTTAACCTTACCCTGCATTTGGTTGGTGAGTTGGAAGTGGCCCTGTGAAGCCTCCATTCATCCACAACACAACAGGAATCCTAGCAACAGCGCTAAAAGTGAGAGGTACCATAGTATAGACCAGGTAGGAGAAAACTTTAAGTTAAAGAATTGGAGCTATAAATCAATTTTTTTAAATACAAACAAAACAACATAAATATATTTTAATGTGATATAATAACATGTAAGAACTTTTTGATAACTCTATAAAACTTACGTTATTGGCAATTAAAGGTTCTAGAACATTTGCGGCCAAATTTTATATAACCTTTTAAAAACGAGTAACAACCATAGTTATCAAGAGAGTACAAAAACATTGTAGGCACCATTTTAATTTATGTGCATAATAATTTTTTTTGGGAATAAAATGGAATTGTCATTTTGTTTTAATTAAGTCGTTTCATTGTGGAGCTATACACCAACAGTCAATAAATTAAAATCATTCCTCATACCTAAGTGTTTTCCTGTTTAATCACTAGGTAAGTAACACAGATAATGTAAAACAGGTGGCGCTTACTGGGTAATCAAAGCAGAACACAACTATTTCTAAAAGAGATACGAACCTAGCCTCCGACATATCGAGCTGCCGTACGCATCCGTTGCCGTACCCTGTAAAAAGGAAGACGCCGCAGTATTTATTCCAGTAAGTTCAAAATGTCTCATTTTTTCTTTAGATTATCCTCTGTTTCATTTTTTTAAGTTTTTGTCTATATTCCTTCAGTATATCATCTACTCTGATTATAGATGATAAGTTTGTCTACCTGTCTAATCCTTCTGTTATTGTGAATAATTCTGATATTCTGTTGTGTGTTTTCACCTGGTTAGTTGTATGTATTTATAACCTTTCGACTGCATTAATTACATAGGTTTACAAGGTTCTGTAGCTGGAGGTAATTTCGGAAGTAATTTGCTACATAGAGTCCGAATCCTAAGTCAAGATTGACCCTTTATTTCAGAATTTTGAAATACTTGAGGTTATGTACTCGAAAAATGGGTTACTGGCTACTTTTGATGTTATGTACAGGATGTATTAAATTTTCTTGGTATTTTTTTTAGTTGCAGTATTTAATTCCACTTTTACCCTTCAAAATAAACTATTTAGCGGTAACCTACAATTTTTTTCTTATAACCTTAGGGCCATTTTAAGTTATGAAATATATCCCTACAACGTCATGAGCATTCACATTTCTAATATATACATTTCTCTCAAAAATTTGTCCTTGGAGGCTTTTGGGATCGCTAAGAATGAATATGAAGTCAGAAAATTGAAATTTTAATTTCCAAAATGGTGGATTTAAAGTAGCACATCAAAATTTACAAAAAAAATAAGATTGGTATATAAAAAATTTCATTTGGAAGTTTTCGAAGTCGCTAATTATGAATATTATGTCAGAAAATAGAAACTTTTATTTTTAAGATTGTGGTCTCTAAAAATCTACTAACCTGGACTTAAAATGGCCGTAATTTTGCAAGAAAAAATCGCAGGTGACTGTTCAACAACTTATTTTAAAGGGTAAGAGCAGTATTCAATGATTCAACTGGACAAAAAATTTAAAAAATTTTGTGCATCCTTCAAATAACTTCAAAAGTAGCCAAAACCTCATTTTTCGAGTACATAACCTTTAACATCTCAAAATCCTGCCGTAATGGGTTTCTACGCAGTAAATTACTTCGGACATAACCCCCAACTGCCCAAGAACAATCATGACCCCATTTTTTATAGACCTGTGTTATCATATGACCTATTTCCTTTGTAACAGATTTTTTAAAATTTTTTGCTTTCATTTTTCCTTTTGTAATTTGGAACCGTTCAGGCGACTGTCGAGTCTTTAGTAAGGACTTTTCTCTTATACTTGACCAATTTTATAATATTTAGGAAACACTCTAATACGGATTTTTCCATGTTCATTGCGATTTCTTAGCCAATTTCGTAACTTTCTGATTATTTTCCTAATGCTATTTATTTTCTGTTATTAAGATTTCTACAATTTTTTTCTGTACAGTTTTGTGTACTTATTCCTTTTGTATTATGTCTATCGCTGTCCATGGGTATACAAAAGCTCTCTTCATTTTCTCATTATCTCATCCTTAGTAAGAAACATTTTTTAGTTTTTGTAATTTAAAAAAACATTTAAATTTTATTTGGCCCTGTTTCATTATTTGTCCAGATATCTCTCAATATTTATTTTTTATTTCCACTACTTTTGTTTGTTGTCTGAGCTAATTAAAATGAAATTTTAATATGGTGAATCGAAAATAGTTGAAATTAATATTATTAACCAATAACTCACAATAATTTTGATATGAAAATAATGTTTTAAAACGTCCAAATTGTTTTCAAAAATTTTCGAAATATGTTTTGCTTACTTTTTTCTTTTCCTCTTCAATTTTGAATCCAGATTAAAATTCAAACTAAAATTTAAATGCACATACAGGCTCCGCAAAATCACGTTCAGACTGAAACTTGACACCTATTTTCATTATCCGCGAGCGAAAACGTAATAAAAACGTTTTTTTGACGACCATTTGGCCATAAAAAAGTCCTAAATCTCTCGGCCTATAACTACGGGTTGTAATGGACATTTAGAGTTTCTTGAAAAGCCGTTCAATGGTGCTCGTTAAAGCCATTGCAGATTTATTTATGTCCCCATAATTTACGACGATGTTTATGGCCTCCGACTATAAAGTATATTATATGTGTGCGAGTGAGTGAGTAATGGCTATGTAGGGCTTTACGATGTGCGGTAAATTTTACATGCTGTGGATATGAAGCTAAGTCAACAATGTATTTTAAGCTAATATGATGTTTAGCGGAGGATAAAGGTTAGGCTAAAGGAGTGTCGGCAATGAAAATTAATTTAAAGAATTTTAAACAAAGATTAACTATTTACGTATTTATACCTTCCTTACAATGTTCAATTCTTAAGACAAAAAAGTTTTAAAATATTTTTAATGGTTTTTCAGTTGTAACTAACAATGCTTAAAAAAATTCCTAGATGAACTATTTTTTTATACACAGCTGTGAAAGCAGATTTCACAATCACAATCTGCTTATATTAGTCCATTGCACAATATAACTTTTCCCATTTCATTACACTCTTTCCTATTATTGACCTTTCCCATCCAAAAGAGTACAGTTGTTTTCTTAATCTCTTCTCTTCCTACTAGGTTTCTTTATTTCTTCGTCCTATTTTGCCTCATCATTAAAGCATTATTTTTGGTTTTGAGAATCTTCAATATGAATACAAGTTTTGGTCTTTATAATGTCATTTAGGAGAGAATGCTATTGTCATTATATCATGAGTGGATTGACAATTTTAATTTGTAAATATATTAAATATATTTTCACAAATTTTACAAAAACGACTGTCTGTGATGCAATTTTTTAAAAATCATCCAAATTCAAGTCAGCCTACAAAAACTTCGACATTAACGCAGTAATTGGCTCCTCAAACACCATATATTCATCGAATATAAATAGAATTTATACTTTGATCAGTATCACCAGAATCCAAAGATGACAGCGTGATATTAACAAATGATATTCCTTCCTAGAAAACGTTAGTCTTGATTGATTTGTAGATAGATGTAAATGGATGCTGTAATAGGTCTTACATTTATCTTATAGAGGATATATGATCAGAATTTATCATTTGATACAGATGGGTTATAGTCCAGAAAAATAAGTGATGGATAAAATTAATATATGTATGTAAAAATAATCCTACTCAGTAGTCCCAGTATTAAAACAGTTTATTATGGTTTAATTAAATAAAAGCACAACTAATATTGTTTTAATAATAAAGTTATTTGGAGGCAGCGCCTTACCACTCTGATCCTTTAATATTTTCTGTTTTAAGATGAGAGAGAAGAGAGTTACAGAGATTCGTAATGTCAAATATAATAGGGATGTTACTGAATTTGATACACATGAATCAATGTTGTTTCAGGACTATTTTCCGATTCATAATCTTTAATTGTACCAAGCAAACAACATCAAAAAAAAAAACAGGCACGAGATAAATGTTTATATGTCACATGTCTCTGCCAAAACATGCCCTTAATTTTGAAATTTGGTTGTATGAAATAGGCCTTAATCCTCATCTTTACTGGTATGGTGAGCATTTTTATGAATTTCAATGGATTTTCTAATTTATCATTCAAGAAATTTCTTTTACGGGTCTCATTATCACAGCAATTAAAGATATTAAAAACAGGAAATCACACAATCACATAATCTCAGTTTCAACGAGAAATTACTAAAAGTAAAATTACAGTAAAGGATGAAACAGATTTAGCCAAGGAAGATGAAGTTATTCTCATTTAAAGCGAATGTATTCTGCCTAAAACCCAAAAGAATGATAATAGAAATTTGTGTGAATAAATGTAGATGAAATGAATAAAGAGGTATAGGAGTTCAAATAGCTAAAATTGTATTTAACTAATTAGTTTAAATTAAGGCAGAAGAAGATACCATCTGAAAATCTTGACAGATACAGAAGAAGAAATAGAAAAGATAACAATGAAGATAAAAAAGAAAAATCGCACATCAATACAAATCATTACATTTAAATGACGAGATAAATCAGAATTAAATATCAACACTTAATAAAATTTTCATAAAAAAAATTGAACTGACTTCTAAAAGTACTAAGTCTAAAAAATGAAAAATAACTAGACATTTTTATATGAAATCGAAAATTTTGAAGTCGGCGCCAAACTAATACCTGACAAAATGACAAATAAATAGATTAAAAATACTTTATTTGTAATTGTTTTCTTAACATAATTTGTATATATTATTAGTTATTTATTTTATTTAGAAATAATTTGACGCCGACTTCAAAAATTTCAATTTCATATAAAAATTTATAGTTATTTTTCACTTTTTAGCGCACTTTTAGAAGTCGATTCAATTTTTGTATAAAAATTTTATTTTTCAATTTTTAGTTTTGAATTCATTATGATATTCATAAATTATTTTAATTGAGTGCTAATCGAAATTAGTATATTTCGCAATGACTCCAAGGTCACAAAAAGGTACTCATATCTAAGACGCCATATTGAATCTACTAGATTCAGTTTGTCAATAAATATTTTAAATTCGTAATTAACACTAACAAAAATTCCCCAATAATGATTTTAGACAAAATTGAGAGATATCGAATCTTTAATCCGCCATCTTGGATCCGCCATATTTACTTTTTTTAAATAATTTCAGATTCGTAATTTGTGATTTCAAAAACTATGCCATATCAATTTTGAAAAAAAAAACAGACAAAATTAATTTTTTATCCGCCATATTGAATCTTTAAAAAATAATTTCAGATTATTTATGGGCGACCCCGAAAACTCCCCCTTAACAATCTTGGAGAAAATCGGACAAATTTAATTTTTCTTCCGCCATATTGGATGCGCCATATTGAATTTATAAAAAATAATTTCAGATTCGTTGTGTTCGACTCCGAAAATTCTCCCATGCTGGAGAAAATCGGACAAAATTATTTTTTTTGGCCGCCATATTGACAACGTCATCTTGGATTTTGCTGTACCAATTTTGAAAAAAAAATCAGACAAAATTAATTTTTTATCCGCCATATTGAATTTTTAAAAAATAATTTCAGATTATTTATGTGAGACCCCGAAAACTCCCCCTTGACAATTTTAGAGAAAATCGGACAAATTTAATTTTTCTTCCGCCATATTTGATCCGCCATATTGAATTTATAAAAAATAATTTCAGATTCGTTGTGTTCGACTCCGAAAATTCTCCCATGCTAATTTTGAAGAAAATCGGACAAAATTAATTTTTTTGGCCGCCATATTGGATTTTGCTGCACCAATTTCGTCCAAAAAAATATGGAACCATCGCAACTTCCTGAATATAACGTAGAAAATTTCATTCAAATCGGTCCCGCCGTTCCGGAGTAATCGGTGTACATACATAAAAAAAATACATAGTCAACGAATTGAGAAGCCCTTCTTTTAAAAATCGGTTAAAAATAATTTATATATTAAATCGGATCGAAAGAACTGTAAACACTTCCAAACTTGTCGAGTTATTTAATGTTTTTGAACATCAAATATCGAAATCGGAACTCATTCAGTCGATGCGAACAGACTTTACATTTCATTTACTTTATGCACCTCAATACCGTTCCGATCCTCATTCAACTGAACTACTATTCAATCTATCTACTTATTTATATTTTTCTTTAGCTCCATCAGTTGGATGCCGCCACAGCGGTTACCATTCTTCAGCTTTGATAGATGTGTCAAACGGTTAGACAGGCATTGTTGCCTACTCAGATAAATGACGTGAAGAAGCGGTGCGGCAAAACAATCTCCTTTGTTGTTTGGTAATTTACTCTTTTTTCATCTTGTCGATGAGATGATGCCTTTTTTGAACTAGACATTTCCAACTTTCGTTATGGTAGAATTATTTCAAGCATACATGAAGAATAGATCATTATAATGTACCTATTTTTAGGTTATATCATTAAGAAATTTGCAAGCTTTAATTTAATGAAAGTGTCAAAGCGAATTCACAGAACCTAATAACAAAAAATATTTTAGTTTTAATAACATAAAATTTCGACTTCAAAAAAACACACTAAAGAGCAAAAAATAAATTAGAAACTGTTTTAATTTCAATTAATTTAAGGAAGTCCATTCGCTATATATGAGTCAAAAGTGTTGTACTCAATATTTGACAAATTAAATTAAAATACTAATAAAAAATAATATACTAAAAAAAAGAAATATTTTGCTGGGCGTTTATCACTAAAATAGAAAATATAAAAAATAATTAAATACAAAATTTCATTTGACCCATTTAAATCGGTTGTCGTAGCTAGAGTGTTATTTGGCAACGTTGTGTTTTTGCTCTTTATGTTTATCTCCGAGACAGTCTAACTTTACTCTTTCATAATAAATAAGGTTACAAAATAGTAAAATATGTATGGGGGGTCAAATCTGGTGATCTGGCTGGCCATTCAAATGTTCCTCTTCTTCCTATGATTCTTTCAATGATTCAGAAAAACCTCAAGTAATTAAGCACGAGGTCATGCTGGAACATATCGGGTTCTTGTGGGTCTGGATACACAGGTATAAGTGCAATAATGAGATCATTTTGAAGAAATTCCACATTCTCACTAGCAAGAGTACCGTCAAAGAAATAAGAACCTAGAGATCTTCCTTCAACTATACTGTACCTTATTTCTTTTAGGGTTTTTGTTATTAACTGCTCCAATGAGGATTTTCTGTTATCCAATAACGACAATTTTGTCTATTAACAAAGCTATTTAAAGTTGATGTTGCCTCGTTAGAAAAAAATAATAATTTTTTTTTAAATATTGTTACTATTGCATAAATGTTGCATTTGTTCGCAGATGATTTTGGCAGTCAAAATCATCTTCCGACAACTCTTGAACTAAGCATATCTTGTAGAAGTGATACTTTGCCCCTTTCAGTATTTTATGCACACTAGAATATGTTGCATTAAAAGTTGAAGCTGTTTCCACTAGTGTGGATTGAGGAATATTTTAAGCTGTCCACAGACTATTAAGTTGATCTTCTTCTATTATTGAGGATCAACCAAATTTCCTAAGATCCTGAACAAGCCCGTATTCCCTGAACTTTGCCTCAACTATGCTTTGGCTCATAAGATGCCGATCAGAAAGAATTGCATTGAATAACTCAATTACATCTGTTTATGGGCGCATTTTATCTCCAAAACTAATCATGCATAATATTTCAATTTTTTCACGTTCTGTTAATTTTATTATTTTCTCACAAAACTGCAATAAAGTTAAATAAACATTCGAACACACTTGTTTCCCCTACTACGAACGTTAAATACTTATTTGAGATATAAAATGCTAATATCTAATATCAAAACCGACTTTTTGTGATATTGGAAATAAAAAAAACTTTGTAAACAAATTTAATATCGTTAATGTTTTTACAGGTGGATAGGTGGATGATCTTAAGAATTAAAGAAATGTTTCTTGACAATTTCTTTATGTAACATAGACTTACCTTGTCGTATTTCTGTCTGATTCTGTAATAGACAATGGGGTTTAGAATTAAAAAAAATATAGATGACGTATTAGCTCCTTCTTGAGTTATCCTGTAAATTTCGGTGTCCCGTAAAAAACTCTAAACTAAAAATAAAACTGGATCGGTCCCATAGACCCTACAACTCTACACTATGGATCAATTTTTTTAAAGTTGGAGCTTGATTAATGTAGATTACAGAGAAAATAAGGAGCATGCTGGCCCCCCTTTACAGAATCACTGTGAAGCCCATAAAATGTATTTAAAAAAATTTCTTTTTCATAAAATATAGCAACATGAACGTTTGCCTATCACAATATTTTCAACAATCTACAAATAAAAATCTTTAATTGTACCCAAAGTGAACCATGTATTTAGATTTTATAGATTTCGGATCCATTGATCTAGATTATATTGCTCAGGTTTAATGGATCCAGGATTTATGTCTCCAGGATCTGTGCCTATGAATTTAGGATAATTTAAAATTAACCGTGAAAACTCCTTTAAATCATGATTAATGTGTTTACTGTATACATTTTAGGTTAGAGTGCTTAGCTTTAGGTATGGGCTTCAGAGTTTTAATGGTTTCAGATTTGAAGCTGTGAAGTTTCATGTTCTGTTGGTATGAGGGTGTGATCCAACAGGTCTATTCCATACGTCAAGACAGGTATTTCTAAGAAAATCCCGTTCTACCCTTCAGAAATTATTTTAAGGTTATATTTAAGACAATATTATTTTTAGAACAGAATTTACTTTCTTTTTTACAACTTTGGTTGCAAAACATTGTTTTGCTTACCTTAAAATACTTTACAAGCATAATAAAATATTATAATTTTTTATGCCCAACTTCAAATTATTATAATTCAGCCAAAAATTGGCCAAAGTTATCATTCAAACACTTAAAGATTTTTATTTGTAAATTTTGAAAATAAATAACGTGAGATTAGGTGAGAGCAAATATTCACGTTGTAATGTTATATGAGAAAGACATTTTTTCAAAAAAATGCATTTTTGGGGGCTTCACATTAATTCTGTGAAAGGGGGCTCTTTATTGTTCCTTATTTTTTCTTTAATCTACATTAATCAAGCTCCAACTTACAAAAAGTCTCGATATCTTCATTTATTTCGAAGATTTACGGTTTTGAAACGAAATAGTGACGATTGGCTCATAATTCGCCACACAGTGAGTTTTGAAAATAATGAACGAGATTTCACTGAAACAGTCCTGAGAAGGACTTAACACACACACACACACACACACACACACACACACACACACACACACACACACACACACACACACACAGGGAATACCCGAAAACACACCCATAAGAATATCTGACATAATATGGTAGTATAATTCAAAGCAGTGTCAAGACCTTGATTTCCTTAAGAATTTTTACAAATTTTTACATTTTTGAAAACTGAATTTTCAAAATATGCACTGTAAAGTTGATCGAAATTCCGCGATAGTACAAATTACGACTTAAACTATTATAAACAAATTGATTTTTAATATCTCTAACATGGACAGCTAGAATTCAAATTAATTGCACAACCCGGCAATATAGCTTATCGTTAGTCATTGTGTCTTTTCTTTCACTCATGATTTCGATTTTTAACCGACTTCTAAAAGAAGGAGGTTCTCAATTCGTCGACTATGTATTTTTTTTGTATGTACACCGAATACTCCGGAATGGCGGCACCCATTTTAATGAAATTTCTTACGTTATGTTCAAGAAATTGCTGCGGTGGACCCATATTTTTTTGGACGAAATTGGTGCAGTAATATCCAAGATGGCGCTGACAATATGGCGGCCAAAAAATTAATTTTGTCTGATTTTCTCCAAAATTGGTGTGGGGGAGTTTTCGGGGTCGCACATAATGAATCCAAAGTATTTTTTAAAAATTCAATATGGCGGATCCAATATGGCGGTCAAAAAAAATCAATTTTGTCCGATTTTCTCCAAAATTGGTACGAGGGAGTTTTCAGGGTCGAACATAACTAATCTAAAATTATTTTTTTAAAATTCAATATAGCGGATCCAATATGGCAGACGAAAAAATCAATTTTCTCCGATTTTCTACAAAATTGGAACAGGGGAGTTTTCGTGGTCTCACATAATGAATTAAATTATTTTTTAAAAAGATTATACATCTCCTGATTTTGTCTAAAATCAGTATTGGGGTATTTTTGTTGGTGTTAATTATGAATTTAAAATATTTTTTGAAAAACTCAATCTGGCAGATTCAATATGCTGTCCTAAAAATTTTACATTTTTCGATTTTCTCCCAAACTGATATAGGGGATTCTTGAGGACGCAAATTATGAATTTAAAAGTATTTTTTCAGGATTCAATATGGCAAATCCAAGATAGCAGACCAAAAATTCTACATTTTTCGATTTTGTTCAAAGGTGGGACTAAATCGTTTTTGAGCATGTAAATAGCGAATATAAGTCTAGAAATTTTAAATTTCCGGATTTCATCCAAAATTGGTACTAGGGGGCTTTGAACGGTTTAGATTTAGATTAGATTAAAACTTAAAATATTTTTTTTCAATATAGCGGATGCTGTATAGTGGGTTGAAAATTTTACTTTATTCGCATTTTTTCAGATTTGGTGTTAGAGGGTTTTCAGGGTCGTGTATTACGAATAAGAAGTTAATTTTTTTACAACTATTAGGTTGATAATATACAATATGAGGGACAGAAAATTTTACATATTACGGTTTTGTCTAAAATTGATATTGTGGGGTTCTTGAGGCGTATACAAACTCAATATGCAGTATAAAATATATCGAGCTAAGAAATTTACATCTCAGGTTCTGTAAACATCAATATTGGAAGGTTTTGGGGCCTATATTACCAATCTAAAATTAATTTGAAATTTAAGATAGTGGATTTACTATAACAGACTAAATATTTGTTTGACACAATTTTACTGGTATTTGAAAAACTCTAAGAACTAAAGAATTTTTAGTGGTTCATTTTAGGGTGATTTACAACTTTGGATAAAGTGAGTACTTTTTTGCCACCTTGGCGTCATTGCGAGGTACACTAATCTCGATTAGTGAATTTTTATAAAAAAATTGAACCGACTTCTAAAAGTGCGTTAAAAAGTGAAAAATAACTAGAATTTTTTTTATAAAAGAAAGCAATTACAAATAAAGTTTCTTTAACCTGTTTATGCAAATCACATATTGTCAGGTATTAGTTTGGCGCTGGCTTCAAAAAGTTCAATTTCATATAAAAATTTATAGTTGTTTTTAACTTTTTAGCGCATTTTTAGAAGTCGATTCAATTTTTTTTATAAAAATTTTATTTAATTTATTTTTTAACGTTGCGACACTTATTTTCGAATAGCTAAAAGATAAAAATAAATTATTTTTTATGTGGCGACCTTCTGCCCTGTATTAGGACAATTATATATATGATCCGCCCTTGATCATGACTATTATTTTCTGCTTGTTATTTATTTTGTTCAAAAACAATCGAACCCCAATACTTGACAACATTGTATTATAAAATGGAAATAAGAAAAAACCATTACGTAGATATTTTACTGCTGAGTAATGATACATTGTTATGGCGAGTCATTTCTTGATGGATATAATGAAATATTTAACGTAATATTAGCTGTGAAATTAGTTTCAAACCTTTAAAGAAGTCTGATTACTTACGCACGTCAAATTCTGACATTTCAACAAATGCGGATCATTTTTTATCGGGTTTTTTTGTTTGTATCGGCGATTATTAGCATTATATCATAATCTTTACTTCAATGCGTATATGTTTTTTCCTTAAAAATTGATTTTTCGTCTTTTCGTGGGAATTAATTTGCTATACAAAATATATTAATAATTTATCACTATCAAATACCTTTTTATTTTATGATACAAGATTTACTATTACGTAGAAAACAAATATGTTGTTTCGAATAAGACAAAAATCCAGTGAAAATGCAGAACAGATACGAGTGGAAATTTATTTTGTTTTAATTAAAAATTTGTTGTTTATTTTTTCCACGACTGAAACAAGATGTGTCATTTTTGCAAGAATAATTAGCTGGACGTAAAAAGATCTCTACAAATCGGTAGTTCGAAAAGTCCCGAGACAAGCATATAGATCGCGACTCTAATAACATACTCATACAATTTTTAATTAGTATCAACCTTCAAATGATACGTGTTAAAATTTGACGACATTTCGACCAGTTGTCATCGATATACTGAAGTTTTGGTGACGCTCCTTTTGATATTTTCAAAACAATGAAAAAAGAACGAGTTTGCACGTTGATAAAACACTGTTATTTAATGAAAAAAATACTGATAAAACTTAAGAATGACTTTAAAAGTATTATAAGGAATTTGCTCTGTTGAAAACAATTATTTATCGCTGGGTTGTTAAATACAAACGCGATCATACAGACAGAAATGTTGCTAAACATTCTGAGCGCCTCAATAAAGCTGTTATACCGAAAAGTATAAAAAAAATTTACAAAATCGTTTTGAACATCATAAAGTGAAATCGTGTGACATAACTAGTATCGTAAAGGTACCAGTAGACTGCGAAAGCTCTGTTCAAAATAGGTACCGTGTTTGCTCACAGTTGACTAAAACCAATAACGTGTTGACGATTCAAAGCGGTGTTTGAAGCTATTTAAATGAATAGAGAGGATTTTTTCATGCGGTATATGACAATGGATGAAAAATGAGCGAATAACGAAAGATATAAGTCAACCAAAGTGACCAAAAACACAATAGTCAGCTGTCCGTATTTTGAAAACAGAAAAACCATCAATAGCTAATATTATGTGACGTTATCGATGTGTTTAAAGGAAGAAATCGCAAAAAAGCTGCCCCAAATGAACAAGAAAAAAGCGCTATTTCACCAAGACAATGTACCGTGTCACAAATCCGTCACAACGATAGCTAAATTGCATAAATTGTACTTTGAATTGCTTCCGCATCTGCCGTATTCCGTAGATTTGGCCCTCAGCAACTAGTACCCGTTCGAAAACTCAAAAAAATGCTCGTCGAAAAGAGATATGGCTGCAATGAAGAGGTGATCGCCAAAACTGACGCGTATTTTGAAGGCTTGGTTAAATCATTCTATAACGAAGGCATGATTGTATCACTCTAAAGGAGACTATGTTGATGAATAAAGTTGAATTAAGACAAAAAAATTATTTTGTGTTAGTCTCAAGACTTTTCGGAGCACCTTTTAACATAGCAATTGTTTTATTTCAAACTATTTTATTAATTGTAGATTTATTTATTTAACTGGCGTTTTTGTGAAGTCGATACCATGTTACTTAGGGGGATTGTTTTTAAATCATTTCTAAAATCTGGTACATACATATCGTTTTACCTTACGACTAGCCTGTATAGTTATAAGGGCCAGATAAGATGGGAGGAAAAATAACGTAAACACTAAAGTGTTTGAACATGTGTTTTTAAATAGTCGAAGGTCGGTTTTAATGGTTGACCATAAATGAAGTTTTTGTCAATAATGGCATTATGGACATGAAAACATAAAAAAAATCTTTATAAAAAAATTGAACCGACTTCTAAAAGTACGCTAAAAATTAAAAAATTTATCTATAAATTTTTATATCAAATTGAAATTTTTGAACTCGGCGCCAAACTAATCCCCAACAAAATGTGATTCACATAATAAACAGATTAAAAGTACTTTATTTGTAATTGCTTTCTTACCATAATTTGTATATATTAGTAGTCAAAAATTTCAATTTCATATAAAAATTTATAGTTATTTTTCACTTTTTAGCGCACTTTTAGATTTCGGTTCAATTTTTTTTTATAAAAATCTTATTTTTCGATTTTTAGTTTTGAATTCATTATGATATCCATAAATTATTTGAACTAAATACTAATCGGGATTACTGTACCCATTTTATCCAAAGTGGTAAATTACCCTAAAATGAACTACTAAAAATTCTTTGATTTTTAGAGTTTCCCAAATACCAGTGAAATTGTGTGAAACAAATATTTAATCTGTCATAGCCAATCCACTATCTTAAATTTCAAATTTTAAAATTAATTTGGTAATATGAGCCCCAAAACCTTCCAATATCGATATTTAAAGAACTTGAAAAGTAAATTTCTTAGCCCGATATATTTTATACAGTTTATTGAGTTTTATACGCCCCAAGAACCCCGCAATATCAGTTTTAGAGAAAATCGAAAAATATTTAACACTTTTAGTCCCTCATATTGTATCTTATCAACCTAATAGTTGCAAAAAATTAATTTCATATTCGTAATACACGACCCTGAAGACTCCCTAATACCGAATCTAAAAAAATGCGAATAAGGTAAAATTTTCAACCCACCATATTGGATCCGCCATATTGAATTTTAAAAAATTAATTTTAACGTCTTAATCTAATTTAAATCTAAACCCTTCAAAATCCCCTGGTACCAATTGTAGATGAAATGTTTTAAAATAATTTTATATTTGCTATTAAATCCTCAAAATCGATTCAATCAAAAATACACAGTCGAGGAACTGAGAACCTCCTTCTTTTAGAAGTCGGTTAAGAAAAGAAAACGCTCACATGATGTAGCCAATAAGACCCCATGAGAGATTAATAGTTACGTTAAGATTAATATCAAAAAGATGGCTTACAAATGCCATCTGTACTCTCACCAGAACGAGCTGATTTATTTAAGTTCTGTAACTCTTTACGATTAGCTGAACGAAAAAAGTGTGCTTATTTTGTCTCTCCATCACTAGAATCGCTTGATCCAACTTGCTATAAACAAGAATAGATTCGATATAACTCGATAAATTCGGTAAGGAAGTCATGAAGCCACAGGTACATAAAGGTGAGGTTAGCTACAACAACAATAGTTTAAAAGAACGAAGGTCTAAGTAAACAATTAAGGCAAAATTAAATAGCCTATTAGTGTTGCAATAAGTTTGGAAAAAAAGATATAGTCGTGTGTATTATTTCATTAATTCATTATTTCAAACTCTTTAATGGAATCATCAACATCTTTTGCTAAAATATTAATTGCATCTACTTACTCTCGCACTGAAGCAGTTTTTTCTAAAAATACAGTTAATCCTGTTGAACAACTTTTTGTAGGAAGTGTTGCATCTTCTTTACGATTATCATTAGATAAACGCTTCTAGGTGTGCTTCTTCCGAAACTGCTGTTGAAGTTACAATTTTTGTTATGGAAACTTAAAAATTGCACTTAAATTAATCTTTAACATTTTTTATGAGCACACATTTATTCTAAGTGTGGTTTTTGTTGTGGACTTTGGTTTTCTGATTATCTTTTAATAATTTCCGTAAACTTTTTACATTTTTTATTTATAGGTCCTAATGATTAGCAATTATTAAATTGATTAACGTAATAGGTTAATGACGAATTAATTTAAAATTAATTAATTTTTCCAAAAAATATTTCTTGCATTTTCGAATTTCAAGCGTTAATGAAATGAAAAAGTATTTTCTAAACACACAAGTATAATTCTAAAGCTAATAAATCAAAGGCAAGCCGAGCACCAGTCACTTATATAACGATGGAAAGGCAACAAATTTCTGAAAGAATACCTATTAAACGAACACTCAAGTTTTACAATATTGATTGTCCAACCCTGTTTCACTCATTGGTATTAATCCAATCATAAGTAAGTTTAAAGTCACAGTCCAATAAATTGACCAATATAAAAAGCAAATCACCCAAAAAATACTGGCGAAAAGAAGCAATGCATGTTCTTTCAATTAATGATCTTCTGTTGTATTCCTTTTATATTTAAATCTCAGCTCCTTAAGCAGAATACTTAAAGATGATTTACCCAGATATAATCTCTTTGTTGGTGAATATTTAAGCTTTTCTAAAAACAGAAAATACATTAAAACTGTTAAACTTAGATCAATGATACTACCTTCAAGGTTAGCTTATAACAGAGATTATACACTTATTTTCTTGGTACATATTGTGTGTTTTATTTTTTCGGGAAGATCTGTGGTTTGTTCTTTTCGACGGGATCTATTTTTTCCAGGAGAAAAAATCATTGGATTGTTATCTTTCCTTTCATCAAACAACTATTGATGACCATTTTTTTAATAGTAAATGCTGTACGAAATCGCACGTTGACATCCACACAAAAATGAGCTAGTAAATGTAGGTTGGACAAAGATTAAAAGAAGGAGGTTTAAAATCAAGACGTTGTGTCCAAGTTCCACGTCTTTCTGAAATAACACAATATAAAAATAATTTCATATATATAAATAATACGTACTTTTCCGAAGACTTCTTAAATGTCCCATATAATAGTTTATATCTAATAAACCTCATTACGTTTTTCATTTCTAACGACATTTCTATAAGCTGTTATCATGAAATTGTTATACGATTCACCCTATAGACAATCCGCCTCGAGCAACATGCCGCTTCGTGCCGCTAAACCACTAAAGTAGCAACAGGCAGGCATAAACAAATCCATTACACTCCACACTCCACGCAGTCCCTAGACAATTACATAAGCGAGAATGAGGCAACAACAACCCGCCATCTTGCTTCAACATAACGTAACAGACCTGCCCACAGTGTAAAACTCCGCCTTGTGAAGCCCATCTTTGTTTGAAGATAAAATGGGACAGCAGATGTGCTTTTACCTAGAACCGAGAAGGATAACTAAATGAAGACAGGATTTAAATCGGGTGTTGGAGTAAAGGAGAAAATTATATTTGGGTGAGCCGGAGAAAGATGAAAAATATCAGGTATAAAGGTTCTAACAATGAATAGCTTCTGCTCAGATAATGCAATAATAAAGGTATGTTGAAAGTCGAAGAGTGTTGTTTTGATGTTTTAAGGAGATATGATGAAGGATGATATAGGTTTAGAGTTGTAATGTTTTTGATCGTCGTTTATAGGGTGGAACATGCCCAACTGTTGTAACTCTAGATAGAGATATATATTATAATACTTATTTATAACTTAGCGTTGTCTTAAATTAATCATCAATATTCAAATAGTTACTCTACTGCCAACATTCAGGAACAAAAGTTTCATATAAATTGTAATTTATTTTTGAAAAAAAAAATAAATTTTGATGATTTGTGTCATAACACTCTGCTTGAAAGGAGGATACATATATATTAGCCTCAATTTAAACACGGCAAAAAAATAGATTTATTTATTTTTTACTGAAATCTTAATTTTAAAATTTCGCAATAGTTCGATGAATTTATAGATATCGTTTGACTGGCGATATTTTTCAGTCTAACATTGAAAAGTCGGCAGGTTTTAAAATCCTACTCATAGGTCTCGGAACTTATATTTATATAGGCAATTGTTTCCTGCGAATGTTGTTCTTGGTTCGATACAGCTCCATTGACGAGACAATAAGGTGGTCGAAGCGCGTATGGGGAGAGAGAGAATCAGCATTTGCAGCAAATAAACTGTTTGTATATATTATTTCCTTTATCTGCTTGAAAGGAGGATACATATATATTAGCAAGGTAAATATAATTTAATGCGGTTTGTTATATATGTAAATTCTCCTTTCAGGCAGACAATATGAAAAATATATATACAAACAGTTTATTTCCTGCTAATATCGCTCTGGTCCTCTCTCCAATACATTTTAATCACCTCATGATCTCGTCAGTGGAGCTGTATCGGACCGAGAGCAACATTAGCAGGAAATAACTGATATAAGAAATATAAATTTCAAGGTACGTCGACAGGATATTGCACCTGCCATCTACTGACCTCTATGAATCATTGAAGTAAAGTGAAAATTAAAAAAAATGTTGCTCTCGGTCCGATATAGCTCCACTGACGAGATTATGAGGTGATCGAAACGTGTATGGAGAGAGGACCAGAGCGATATTTGCAGGAAATAAACTGTTTGTATATATATTTTTCATATTCTCTGCCTGAAAGGAGAATTTACATACATAACAAACTATTTAACGGCAGAAGATTTTTTTATTTCTTACTGAAATTTTGATTTTTTAAAAATTTCACTTTACTCCAATGATTCATAGATGTCGTTCGATTGGCAATAGTTTTCAGTCTAACATCGAGGTCGGTAGATGGCAGGTGCAATATCCTGCCGACGTACCTTGAAATTTATATTTTTTATATCCGTTATTTCCTGCTAATGTTGCTCTCGGTCCGATACAGCTCCACTGACGAGATCATGAGGTGATCGAAACGCGTATGGAGAGAGGACCAGAGCGATATTTGCAGGAAATAAACTGTAAACTGTATATATATATATATATATATATATATATAATATCTTTGTTTTCTTAAACCATCTATATTTATTTTTCTGAAATTTCTTGGGTATGAGGTTTTTTGTTTTTAAAACAATCTAATTAAAATTTGACGTTTCGCCCATTTTTTTTGGGCTGTATCAAAAATATATTGTCAGTTAGTCTATGGATAAAATCTACAAAGAAAAACAGAACAATCAGCCATCATTGAAACAATCAAATACACTCAAAATAGACATACATATTTTACAACTAACACACTGTACTATATTAAAAACGTAAATTTAAAATTCTTTGCTAGATACGCACCCGTTGTTGTGCCACATATAACTCAAACTAAGAGTATACATTGCCAGTATGAAGGAATTTGGTGTTATCAGTACAAGTTTTTTTTTTTAATATATTTTTATTAATTATTTGTGGAGCAATTATTATATTATTAAAGAATCATATATTTTTTTGGTATTTTAGTATTGTATTTGTTATAATTTTTAATGCAGTTTTTAATTAATTAGGTTATTATAAATTTGGCTAAGATTTTTTATATCTTGTTTGTCATTTACGACATGCTTTTCTTTTTTAATGTAAATCATCTCCTTAATAAGCAGTTTGCGGTAGCTTTGGTCCTGGGCTAATATCTGTGTGTTTGCGAAATCAAATTCATGTTTTTGAGATGATTCGTGCTTATGTAACCATCCCCTATCTCAAAAGAACAGCGTTATCATCGGTCTAACAGACAGAGCACTAACTTTAACGTCTCCTGAATATCGAGCCGAAACACTTAAGAAAGTCAAAAAGATTCTGATTGAAAATAACTTTTTAGAATATCAAATTAATAAAATTATTAAACAACGAATTCATAAATTTTATAATACTAGTAATATAGACAAATCAACGAATCCAGATGGTAACAAAAAATACATAGCTATGCCGTACACTCAAGGACTTTCAGAAAAAATAAAATACACCTTAAAAAAACACGACATTGTTGTATGCCACAAATCTCAAAATCTTTTGTCTTCACTTTTCACTCCATTAAAAAGCAAAGTAGCAACCAAAAAGAAGTCAGATTTAATATACTCTGTACCTTGTCTAAACTGCCCAAAAAAATACATAGGTATGACAACGCAATATTTGGATAGTAGACTGAATGGTCACAAGTACACCAAAAATGCTTCAACTGCGTTACATAAGCACGAATCATCTCAAAAACATGAATTTGATTTCGCAAATACACAGATATTAGCCCAGGACCAAAGCTACCGCAAACTGCTTATTAAGGAGATGATTTACATTAAAAAAGAAAAGCATGTCGTAAATGACAAACAAGATATAAAAAATCTTAGCCAAATTTATAATAACCTAATTAATTAAAAACTGCATTAAAAATTATAACAAATACAATACTAAAATACCAAAAAAATATCTGATTCTTTAATAATATAATAATTGCTCCACAAATAATTAATAAAAATATATTAAAAAAAAAACTTGTACTGATAACACCAAATTCCTTCATACTGGCAATGTATACTCTTAGTTGAGTTATATGTGGCACAACTACAACGGGTGCGTATCTAGCAAAGAATTTTAAATTTACGTTTTTAATATAGTACAGTGTGTTAGTTGTAAAATATGTATGTCTATATATATATATATATATATATATATATATATATATATATATATATATATATATATATCTTTCATATTCTCTGCCTGAAAGGAGAATTTACATATATAACAAACTATTTAAATACGGCAGAAGATTTCTTGATTTCTTACTGAAATTTTGATTTTTTTAATGATTTGATGCGGTTGATAATGCAGGAAAAGATAGTAGAAGTCCGAGGAGAAGACACTCATTGTTGCATAATATAAAAAAATGGTTTCAGTTCAGTTATTTAGAAGTGCCATCAACAAAGTTAGAATTGCCATGTTGAAATCCAACGTCTTAAATGAATAGCGTACAGAAAGAAGAATTGAATTTAAGGCTAATTTAATTTTTAAATTGGGACCATTATACGAATTTTTCGTATCTAGTGGCCGACATAGAGCAACAGTATCTTGCAGGATGTCTTCGATTTAAACTTGTTTCTTTTAATGTTAATTCGAAAGCAGTCAGACGTCTTATATTCATTGGCTCTTTTTGAAATACATGGATGTCAACTTGCGATTTCATGAGATGTCATACGATACCTTATTGTCTATATAGAGGTACAATTTGTGCCGTAGCAGCATTGCCTAATTAGTAGCATACTGTTATAGAAAAAAAGCAAACGCGAATCACTGTCACTCACTTATATCAATAGACATAGCTTAATTTACTTTAGTTTGTGAGTTATCTCAGAAATTTTTTTTATCCGAGAGACAATAGGCGCTATTAATATGAATTAAGTATCAATATTTTTAAAATAGGTGAATGTAAAAGTATTTTTAAGCAGTAGCTATAGAGTTATGAAAAGGAAATTATATTTTTCATCCTTGAATAGAATTTGTTGATAGCATGCCAAAAAAGCTTTTTTGATGAATCTGTCGATATTTTCACTAATTATTAAAAAGTTTTGGTTTCAGTGTAACATGTTAATGATTTTGATAGAAATAAAAATTTCTATCTAATCAATGTTTTTTAATAATTTAAAAATAATTGCAAATTATATTAAAATTTAATACATGTTTCACATTATAACTTCAAATACATCATTTTATTCCACAAAACTATTTATGTATTAATTTAAATCTATTGTCTTTATCAGTGCTTCTACACTTTTCAAAGTCGTGGCTTAAAATACTCAAAATTTGCTTGAATCTGAGAAATTACAAGCGAATACTGAAGATTATTCTGATTGAGATTTTTGATGTATATAGATAATTCTAACTAAACCTCATAAATCATAGCAACTTAAAGCGAGGTACTGAATTAAAAATGTAATTATTTCTTAATTTTATCAGGTCAACAAGAAAATAATTTCTGTTTTGTAGTGTGAAAGATATACTAATTATTTTTTTTTACAAAGAATAAACTTTAATCAATAATATATTTTCATTTTGTTAAATGACCTTTTGCCATCTTTTTTGCAGCTTCAAAGAAATGTTGGTTCTTATCAGCAAAAAACTGAACCAAGTGAGATTTAAAGTCATCATCATTGAAGAGAGTTTTGCAAATTTTGCCGGGTCAGAGCTGTGTGAGGGATGCGACATCACTCTCCAACCAAGCTCTAATAATTTCTCACGAGCACTAAAGATGAGTGAGGCTTTTCATTATCATAATGGAACATAATTGTAGGTAAATTAGTATTTTTTGTATCAGTAGTATTGTAATTATGTTGCACTTGATTATGGCGTACCGATTTACTCATCCCAGAGAATCCCTTAGAATATATAGAACACGTTAAAATTAAGCATAACTGAACACACATTCTACAATGTGCATCTGTCTCTACGAAATCTGAGCTATCCTCTACTATGAAACCACATATAAACACTTTACTAATGACGGACTGGAACTATAAAAACCATAAGAACAGAAAGGCATGTGAACAAATCTGAAAAGCTAATGACAATTTACCAATAACAAGAAAACAAATCGAGTGCTACCATGCAACAAAATAATTACACAAATCGAGTCAACTCTTTTTCCACAAGATAACTACGAGTCTAAAGAAACATAGCAGGATAGGTGAAAAATTCTTAGAATGTTTATTCTCCCTGAAAAAAAGACGATATAATCGTCGTCAGAGTTACCGAAGATCGCAATACAACAAAAATGAATGATATCCGAATAGATTCTGCCTTTAAGTTTATGCCCAGAGATACAACCACATATTTTGGAACGGCACCAAAATGATGGACTTACTCTTAGAACCGGATGTCAAAAAAATAGTATTACGGAAAAAGCCAGCAGTGCCCAAAACTCTACCGACAAATATACAAGCAAAATGCCCTTTCTAACAAGAGGACTATGGTTGGTGTCCGGTGCCAATGTGTTTGAAAATTTCCAAAATGGTGAATAACAAAAAAAGAATTACATATTTTTTTTCTTATCTACGAAAAAAGGTTTTAAAGGGTTGAAAACTATCCCCAAAATCAGTTTTTTTTTTCACTTATTCCAGGTTCTAAATGAGATATATTTCACGAAATAAAATGGAATTTACTTCCAATAGAAAAAATAATACATGTTGACTAGACACGTCTTCTATTCTTTACACAAGTTTTGGGGTTGACATTTGAGGACGATTTTCACCCTTCATAACATTTTTCCACAGATACCTGTCTCCATATTTTTATTATCCACCACCCCGAAAGACCCATTATCAATGTTTACATGTTGTCTGCGCAAAAACTTGTAAAATACCTTACTAGCCTCATGCAACCACGCGTGGAAAAGATTACAATTTGTGTGAAACACTCGGAACTATTTGTAACAATTCTACATTCCCTGCACTTGGAAAAGATTACATTATAACAAACTTCTACGTAAAATTGCTGTATATGATAGATCAAAGAGAAAATTTTCTAACCACTAAACATTGTCTTAAAAACGCTTATGTCTTATTTGATGGCCAAACATACAGGCAAATGCATGGCACTGCCATGGGCTCACCAAGATTTCTAGTTGTTGCAAATTTACTCAAGATCTATGCTGAAATCGAAGGTCGTCAAAAATTCCTCCTCAAACCTACGCTATAGCATTACCTCGAAAATAACATTTATCAAAAGCTTACAACCCACAAGTTCGTTATGTACGTGGAAAGAGCCCTTTTCAACCTGTTGATACGTGAGGACCATAGACATAAAAATTAAATATATAGACTGAGGATCCTATAGAAACAAATTGGTTCACGCTTAGAAAGAAACAAGGAGTAGTATCTCTCTTTCTAACGGCCGTTAGGTGACAGGGGTAATGACTTTTGGAATATCGTACTTAGCTCCGCCATTAGAAAGAAAAGTACTACTCATCGACTGTTTTAAGCGTGAGCCAAGCTTCTATGAAATTCGCAGTCTATATGCATAATTTTTGTGACTATGGTGAGGACATACAAATCTGTACCTGGGATCATTTTTATTAGATTATTTTTGCCTCTTACCACCAAAAGTTCATTATCTGGCAAAGCTAGATTTATATGCAGCGGGTTTAGGTGCCCGGAGTATAAATTTTCGTCAAATGTTTCTAGAACTAATGACTTCGAATTTAAACATCGTGCACAGATATTGGAACCATTTAGTGAATTATTATTGATAGTTATAAATAAAGCTCTTTAAGTACAGTTTCTCACCATAAAACATTAATATTTGTTCAGACTGTTACCTTATCGAACCGTTCAAGAACCATTAAATTAACATAAGGTTTACATTCCCAAGACAACAAACACAAAAACGTATTTTTATTAGTCAGTTGTACAACTTAATTGGGACATTTTTATTCTAGAAAGGAATCTCGAGTTAAGCGGCAGTCGGTGAGCGGTGCATGTCGATCGGATCGGATTGACAGGTGAATGACAGGCTGAATAAGTGAAGCCTAATAAAGAGAAAAGTCGGTATTACGCAGATGGGCGATCAGTGACATACGAAATAGTAGAAAGCGAACTCAAATGGAATTAAACTATAAATTGCACTAAGAAACTGCAATTAATTTAATGATTATTTTTAAAGTCTCCGTCAAAAAAATGAACCTAAAGACCAGTGACGTATTTGCCATGGAAACTAGAGAAGAAATTTAATACAAGAAATCTCATTTTGTACAAAAAAATTAAACTTGAGATGAGAATTCTTGATTACATATCAGATTTTTCCTTCACTCGAATCCCTTTATCCAAAAACTTCCCTCTTTACAAAGGCGTTGACACGCTACTGGCCAGATCGGAAAAATTTTCGCAAAAAACAACTATCGAAGTGGAAAATGCCTTCTCAGAAATAAATCAAATAAAACACCAGGAATATATAGAATTAAACTAGGTATAATTATAAAAGAGGAAAAGAAACTTATAAAAATAATAACCAAACTAGTTGATAAATGTCCCAAAAGGAGAACAATACCAAACACAAAATAATGTTAAAAGGGTTTTTCTGTTGAAAAAGGGAGATAACCAAAAATTTAGGAAAATACAGATCCATTCCTCGATGAATATCAATCGCTAGAACAAGTTAGGTTTAGAAAATTTTTTTTAACAACAAATATATCATAGTTCTGTGTATCGGGATAATAGTTACTAGAGCCACACGAAAATAGAACCAGTACCGCTGAATGAAGGTACCAAACAACAAAGAGCTTCACATGTTTTTTTAATTGCTTTACGTAAATGAATTTTATAGCATGACCTGCACATTATTTGCATTTTTCTGATAACTGACTTGTTATGTCGGATATTATCACGGGTGCGATGTGTAATCGAAGGTTTTCAGGCATCACGTGTATGAGCTGAGTCCCTCTCAGGACTGTAAGGCAGCTGACGTTTCGGTGAAATCTCATTCACCATTTTCAAAGCTCACTGTATGGCGTCTACGAGTGAACTGACGCCTGTGACTCCGGTGCTGTCGGTACCGTGTACGCGTCGGACGCGTTCGTTTTCCGAATGGTTCCAGCCCATCAGGTTGCGAGACCTGATGTCTGAGAACTCAAAAAAATAGCGTTATAATCGGTCTATCTGATCGTGCTATCTCCCTAATGTCTCCAGAATTCCGACCAAAAATACTGCAAAAAGTAAAAGAGACACTAATAAATAATAATTTCAACGAAAAGACTATCACCAAAATAATTGATAAACGAACATATAAGTTTTATAATAACATAAAAACAAAAAACATAGAACATAAACAGCAAAAATATGTGGCATTACCGTACACTAGTGAGCTGTCAGAAAAAATAAAATACATTTTAAAAAAGCATGACATTATCGTATGCCACAGGTCACATAATAAATTAAATACGTTGTTCACAAATTTAAAAAGTAAAACTCCTCTAATGAATAAATCAAATATAATATATTCGATCCCTTGCACAAATTGTTCCAAAAAATATATAGGCATGACGAGCCAATTACTGAAAAACAGATTGAATGGCCATAAATATACGAAAAATGCCTCAACAGCGTTAAACAAACACACACAGGACGAAAAACACACTTTTTATTATAACAGTACCATTATAAAAAACAAAGATATGAATTACCAACAATAAGATAAAGGAACTGATTGAAATTAAAAAAGATAAAAAAACACTGTTAACGACAGAACAGATATAGGAAATTTGAGCCACATTTACGCAAGCCTAATTTAGACAAAAATATTAAGTATTCGATCCGGTCAAATAAGAATCAAAAATTGAATATCCTCTTAAACATGAAACCAAACATATACCTTATTTGTTTTTTTATGCATTGTAAAATATAAAAAATATTAAAAAAATAAAACACATTCGCATTCCACATATCCTCAGTAAACGATGTAAAATTTGAATTTTATTTAGTAACAGAACAGCAAAATGTCAAGGTGTGTACCGGTAAAATTAAATATTTTTAAAAAATTTTAAAGTTTTGAATACTGTTTTTAAGTGTCTTGTTTGTTTTTCGAAATTGTAAATATGTTTTTTATGTGATGTATTTTAATTATATATTTTTAGGAGGAAAGAATTTTGAAAATGCCTTGAATAAAGGGCGAAACGTCAATCGTTTTGTGTATTTATTAAATATAGAACCTAAACCCAAGAAAAGACAAAATAAAGAAAATATATATATATATATATATATATATATATATATATATATATATATATATATATATATATATATATATATAAACTAGATATCTATCTGAATCAAACAGGACCAGAATATTGCTCTCAAAATCTTTATTTTAACTACACTTTACCCCATACTAGAAATTATAAGTGTTATGTTTCTCTATGAATCGTACATCAATAGAAAAATACCAAATACAGAAAACTTAAATGCGCGGAGCAACAGACCAAGAAGTCTTGCTCAAGTATTCCATGATGTTAACGATACCTTATCGAAGAAGAATTTAAAAATAATTACGGTGGATTGCGAGGCAACGTCACTCAATCAACGTCATCGTTTTAAAGACATCCGTCGATGGTGAAATTTCAAATTCAGGAATTTTAGATCGAAAACTTTGATTTAAAGTTCGAAAGTTTTGATATTTTAGCATCTTAAAGATCGTACAAGGTCTGTAAAATAAAAAAAAATGCGGATTTTACATATTTGCAAATATTTTGGTCAATTTTTACTCAAAAGTTGCTATGTTTGTAAAAGTTTCTTGAAGGGAAAAATTGCAAAATATGTACAGACTTTTACCTGCCGAATGACTAATTAAAAAAATGGTCCCTCAGGTTTTACATGGAATTTTATCTACGTTACTAAAAACCACATCTCAACCTTAATATTCCCAGAACTTCCCTTGCCACTTTTTTTCACAATGGCCCTCCTAAATCTTTCCTTTTGTCTAAACAATTTAACTTTTTTCTGATAATTCCTAGAGATATCTTTCTAAAGAATGTTTTCGGTACATTCTAAATATTTTATTCTTGTCTGGTCAGACTGATGAATGGTCCTTAGCTACTGGTTTTAAAACGTTGTAAAGGAATGCCGAAAATGGTTTAAATGATCGGAGAGCATTGGTGTCACCCAGATAAATTTTCATATGTACTCATAACAATGATTTATATTAAATTAATATTATATATAAATTTCCAACCAATTAGACTTCTGTTTTTATTTCAGCTAATCCATTCAAATGAACTAAGATGAGGTATTTTTACTAATTCTACAAGTTGAGCAGTTGGATACTTAGTGATATTTATTATAAAACAAACTTTATTACAATCCTGTAAAAATGTCAAGCTTCTATCTGAAACGGTCAAGGGAACAGGTTATGGAAATTGACTATGTTGTGCAGTCATAAATCATTGAAATTTTAGCACATCTTCAATAATTTGAAATTTATTGTACCGCTATAATTTGAAAAGGGAAATACTGAAAAAAAAATCGAAAATCTAATATTTCGTATTAAATACAAGAAAATGTAGCTATTTAATATAAATGCCAATTATTTTGGTGGCTATATAAATTGGTGGTAGAATCAATATTCGTATAGTTGATGAATTACATGACAACTTATATTTTGAGAAATAATGTCTTTAAAAAGCTTATGACTCCAGTTCAAGAACTGAATTATATAATATATGGATTATATAGCAACAATGAAGGTCTTGTGGAGATGAGAAATAGACTCTCGCATACTATATTTTTAGCATTCCCACTTTTTATTTGATGTCTACATTTAGTTGTCAAAGATTGGAAAAAAAGATGTGGTAGAATGTGTTTCCCCTGAAAATAACTTAATATCCATTAAATTGAATATCTAGTTGAAAATTCTAGTGCGAGATTCGATGTGTACCTCCACTATCCAGATGAAATTGCACAAATTATCGAATAGGGACTTATGTATAGACACCTAAGACCAAAAATGACAAAGCCTGTAGAAAAGGTATTGGTTGAATCAGAAAAAACATAGAGATAAGAAGCGTGGGCTCTCAAATGCAATTATTAAATGCTCTGACTTTAATGAGAGTGGAGCTACAATAGATCATAGAGGATAAAATGAAGTTGACAGTTTGGCCACATAAATATATAATTGTTGATAAATAGTGTGATAAATTTATTACACTAGCTAAACAAATATAATATTCTAATCGATACATCCACCAGTATCACTTAATACTAACAGACTTCTCGGAATTTCTACTTGTATAACTTCTTATGTTACTACTGATACGTAAATAATATCTCACAATACTCATCTATACAAATAAAGCTTTAGTTCTCTTTTTTTACATTAATTGTAATCAGATTTGTTTTTGTTGAAATTTATCCAAAGCTTTCTCCACACAATAAGGAGGAATCATCTCCGCCAATGACTTATTTCTTGGAAACAGATACTTAACAGAGAAAAATCAAAATAAAACTAATATATCCAAATTCTATGCTAAACACTATGTTCAGGTATGCCTTAGTCAATCCTTAAATTTATTGTTTTCGGCGAAAGTTGTGCCATCAAAGAACAAGAAAGTTTTCCAACATTTACGGATATTACGTTATTTTTGTCGGTGCGATATAGAATACCTACCTTAACTCAATTCTAGAAAAGTTATTTTTCATTTTTATAACATTTTGTTTTAAGAGAGCATAACTAGCTAATATTGCAATTAATTTAATAATCCTAGATTTACTTATATAGCACTATTTAAATTCGGCCATAAAATATTTTATTTTAAAACTAAAATTTTGAGAAACAAATATTTAACTAAATTACTTTATTGTTATGTTGAATAAAGTATTTTATATTTCTTCATAAATTTCGTTTTCGGTACATTCTCTTTACACAAATTAAAATTGAACTATCAGCTTTAAAGTAATTTAACCACAAAATGAATATAATAGATAACTCTTACCTGCGCTCTAGACATCTATTTCCATCTTTTAGAAGTGATAAAAACCCTTTGTTTGTGATGTATTTACTTTAATTCTTCTAATATTGCTCCATTGTTATGAATGTAAAT
Source organism: Diaprepes abbreviatus (assembly GCA_034092305.1). NCBI lineage: Eukaryota > Metazoa > Arthropoda > Insecta > Coleoptera > Curculionidae > Diaprepes > Diaprepes abbreviatus. The sequence goes on from JASJET010000074.1 coordinate 4,646,392, forward strand.
ATTTCAGGGTGGTCTGGAACTTGAAAAGCCCAAAGGGTGTTGTTCTATTGCTATTTATTTACTGTATGGGTTTATAAAGCCAATGGTAAATGACATTTTGTTGCCTTTATGGATCTTTTTAAATTGCTCTCAATGGGATATTTAACAGAACTATTACTTCTATAGATACCAGGATATAAAAGATGGTAAAGGAAGTCAATAAAAGAAATTGTTTTTTTTTTTGGAATGTCCATGTTATGTTGAATTAGATTCAAAAATGATCAAAGGTCTCTTTTATTAGTTCGTTCAGCTACCTCTACTATGGTATTTTAGGGTAAAATTTATTAAATGTCGGGAACTTAAAATTTTTCGAATAATTTATTTAAAAAAATAGTAAACCAACTTCAATAGCAATTAATTTAATAACTATGGATTTACTTAGCACTTTTTTCAAATCGGTGTCGTAGTAGTATTTTTATTTTAAATTTAGGTGGATTCAGGGGCGAATCCAGCCTCTCTCTTTGGGAGGGGGGGGTTATATCACAAAAGTACAGTATGGTAAGCGAAAACAAGTTGTCGACGGGGGGGAGATACCAACAACATTCCCATTTTTAGTGAAAAAGGCAGGATCGGGTCTATTTTTCTGAATTTGAAGCTGTTGGAGAGAAGAGGCAATTACAAAAAAAAAATAAGTTGCCGACAGGTGGGGGGGGGGGGGAGCCAGCAGCATATCATTCTATTCAAGAACTAGAGAGAGTAATAAAACTGTTACCGAAACCTCCAACGTACCGGCTCCAATGCCGCAGTTAACTGCAGACTTCCGTAAATGTAATTATATTTAAATATTATAAGCTTTTATAAATTTACTGCAACAATAAAATTTCTGTGTCTATGAGCAAAGTACACCTTACGTATATCCCTAGAGATTTATCTTATTTCCACTTGTTTTTATACATTATTTGAGATTAGTCAGATACCCAAAAGATATGGCTTCCACCTCTATATTTATTCCAAAATCGTTAAACCTGGGCATTTTTTCCTCAACGAAAAACTTATTACGATGAACGCTTATGATACCGTAAGACATCAATATCCAGATAATAATGTTAAAAGCTCTGTTCAGATGTGTTCCAAATCACAGGAGTTGGAAAATCTACTATGTACCGAATACTGAAGGAGAAAAAAACCACTGGAATTGTTAGTACTCCCAAGCCACATTCGATCACAGACAGGCGAAAAATCTCAGTGGAAGAAGAGATGAAAACTGCAAGAAAAGGAGTTATATATATATATATATATATATATATATATATATATATATATATATATATATATATATATATATATTTTTTTTTTTTTTTTTCTAATATTTTCTTGGGTATAGCCTATACCCAAGAAAATATTAGAAAAAAATATTTAACAAAAGGTTTAAGATACAAAAATAAATTATATATATATATATATATATATATATATATATATATATATATATATATATATACATATATATATATATATATATATATATATATATATATATATATATATATATATATATATGAAGTAAAATACGAACAGTAAATGCAAACTTCTCCCCATCCTATAATGTCTAAACCATTCTTATGAAAAATATATGTGTCTAACAGATTTTGCCAAAGACACCAGACTAAAGAACACAGGTAGTTTGCGAAGAAAAAAAGGGTAAAAATGATTTATTACTCTCTCTAGTTCTTGAATAAACTATAGTGTAAGAGGCAAAATCGGGTCTATTTTCCTGAACTCAAAGCTCGGGGGGGGGGGTCGCCCCCCCCACCACCGCCCCCCCCCTAGAATTTGCGCCTGGGTAGACTGGGATTTTTAACCAACTTCATCTCTATATAAGTCAACCAAAAGCAATTTTGTCGTTACAAAAATACTATCAGCAGATCGACTGTGCTATCACATTACAAACAATCTGTAGTGATATTTTGTTATGTTTTCCACTCTTGTAATTGTAATATATTAGTTTTTTTGATAAATATTGTATTTTTAATTGATAAACAAAATAATTATGAGCCACTGTACGAGCTTCATTTCGATTCTATATTTTTAGCCTCTGCCACTCAGTGCCAAATGTCCAATTATTGTAATTTTGTCCTTCGCAGTAATAATAATAATAATCACATGATTTAACTACTGCCCCGTCTCGTATAATATATCTTAAAAGCCGTGAGCTGTCGTGACAACAGGCAGTTGTCACAACTAATGTCTCTTTCGCGTGCGTGTAACAACACAAGACAGTTACAGACAGGCCGATAATTACAAGTTGTTGCGGGCTGGCACCCACTAATATTGTTATCAGCGGGCCTGCCTATAATTTAGGCCTTTGTCTGAATTATTACGTTTGTGAGACGGTTAGACGGCAAAAGTGTTTATTACGGGTTTTAAGAATAATGCGTTCGAGAAGCAATGGCCGTAGGTGTGGCAAAAAATGATATGGTGTGGGTATTAACTCATGAAATTTTAAATAATATGAAAATTTCAAATTTGTGTATAGATAAGGTAAACTTTAGTACACATAATATATAGAATCATGACATCAAGATAATTATTGTAATACTCGTGTCAATAACTTGGTTGATATCAACGTATTCCAATGACTATAATTAACTAACTTCAGAAAAAGTAAATTCTCAATATATGTTTCCTTTTTCATATTTGAGCGCATTTTAATGAAAATTTCAGTTCTAAGGGATTTTAAAAATGGCCCCAAAGAAATATCTTTAAGATTGGTTTATTGCAAAAATTGAAGAAATTCGTTGGGTTTCATTCGCATAACTTTGAATAGGAGTAAGATATATTGATTAGACTATTACTAGGGCGCAAAAGAATTTTAAACAAATAAATAGATCCACGGATGTTCGAGTAAAGTCGGCTCGAGTCGACTAAGGGAGCGAGAGAGATATAGTCAACACGTCACAACCTCACCTTGATGAAGTTTTCACTTCTGTCGTGTGATCTTAAGCACACACAAATTTTGTTACTATGATTTTTTGTGCTTTTTTTTTGGAAATGGATCTGGTTTTTTTTTTCAATAATTTGTTTATCTTCTTCTTCTTTAGGTGCCATGCCTGTATTCAGACGTTGGTGGTCATCATGTTTACAATTTCCTGAAATCTTTCTCTATCGGCTGCTGCGCGAAATAGTTCTTCTACCGTGCAATCACACCACTGCCTGATGTTACGCAGCCATGAAAGCTTCTTTCGGCCTATAAATCTTTTTCCTTCCACTTTTCCTTGTATTATAAGGCGAAGTAGCTGGTATTTAGGTCCTCTAATTATGTGACCGAAGTAGTCGATCTGTATCCATCATTCTGAGAACATCCTCGTTGGAAGTGTGCGAAACCCATGATATATTTAGGATTCGACGGTAGCACCACAATTCGAATGATTCCAGTTTGTTTAGCGTTGTGGTTTTTAGTGTCCATGTCTCGCAACCGTATAATAGAATAGACCATACATAGCATTTCAGGACCCTTTTACGAATATGCATTGATAGGTTCCTGTTGCATAGAACTGGTTTCCATGTCATAAAGGCCTTCCGCGATATTTCTATCCTAGCTATTATCTCTTCATCTGAGTCCCCATTTACATTCAACCAACTGCCAAGGTATTTGAAATGGTTTACACGCTCTATCCTCTTCCCATCGAGCCAAAGTTGACATTCATCTACAGTAACCTTTCCAACGGCCATCCATTTTGTTTTTGAGATGTTGATTTTAAGGCCTCTTCGGCAGCTCACTTCATTGACTAGGTTTACTAATGTTTGGAGATCCTCGATGCTTTCCGCAAGAATAGCCGTATCATCAGCAAATCTAATATTGTTGATTACTTCTCCGCCTAGTCTTACTCCTTCTTGTCTGTCATCCAAAGCCTCCCTAAAGATTTCTTCAGAGTATACATTAAAGAGACAGGGTGACAGAACGCAACCCTGTCTTACTCCACGTTTGAGTACGACTGTTTTCAATTTGGATAGAGGCTACTTGATTGTAATATAGATGTTTTAGCAGTCTTATATCGTAGTGGTCTAGACCTGCCGCTTGTAGGCACTCAAAAAGTTTATCATGTTGTACTCGGTCGAATGCCTTTTCAAAGTCGATTAAACAGACGTATATGTTCTTTCGGAATTCACAGCTCTTTTGTAGGAGAACGCGCATACAAAATAGTGCCTCTCTTGTTCCTAGACCATTTCTAAATCCAAATTGCTTATCACTCACTCTATCTTCGCATAAAAGGAATATTCGGTTCTGTATAATTCGTAGAAGTATCTTAAGTGTGTGGCTAATTAAACTAATCAGCCTAAAGTCGCTGCATTTGGTGGGTCTACTTTTCTTTGGTAATGTTACAAACAGCGATTCTAACCAATCATCTGGTATTATTCCTTCGTTGTATTTGTTTATAATCATTAATTTTTCGCAGCATTAGTAAATAAAAATAAATTTTAATTACCTGTAATACTACGTCTATTGTTTTTATCTATAAAATCTATCTTTATTGGATGATTTAAATTCAGATTTGAATGTTACGATCTAGCTAACAATAAGAAACACAGGGATTGTTAAATTAGTAAAAAGTTAGCCAATATAGTCAATATATTGCTTAATCGTATGTTGATGACACGTTAATGAGTTCCAAATCTTTGCATTCGTGTGTTTATTTGATATTTATTTTTAGTGGATTTATTTTTAAAGATAGATATATTCATTTTTTAAGGTTCATTAGACTCTCTTTCTTATATTGAACTGTAATCTGTAATTTTCATTGCGTTTCTCTTTTTTAGTTTCGTAACCACTAAGAACTTTTATAATGTCCGTCCGTCTGTACCTAACAGCCTTAAAACTTTGTAATTTGTCAATATTTTATGATGAAATTCCACCTCATGCCTCAACAAAAACGGTCTCTGTCCAGGTCGTAGCCCAGTTATTTTCAACAACTATCCATATACCAGAAAGTGAGTAAAAAAAATTGCATTTACCGATGATATGACTTAAGCAGTCAAATACACATTTCTAAACACCACGGAACATATTGCAAGCACCAATCTTCAAACCTACTGCAAATGGGAGCTAACCCATAACCAAAACAAAATTGAGTGTACACCCTGCTAAGACATAACCTTGTGCCAAACTATCTTGAAGTAACAATGAATAGAATTTTGACCTTCAAGCAACATCTTATCAATATTTCTGCACAAAAAACAAAATCGTGCGAAAACTATGCCACACCATCTGGCGGCTACAGTACACTTGGGTCTTGTCTACCACTATCCGAATATGTAGCACCTACGGGGCCAAATAGCAGACATTTTAAAAGATTTTACACGTATTTATTCATTCATCACTGCCAACACTAAATCACACAGCTCCCTTAGACTTCAGAAGACAAGAAACTCCAATGTCAATATCGAAAAATATTGGATGACCAATACCTACCTGGATGAGGACACTGCTAAACTTCTCCCAACTCTGTCCTAAAGGATGGTAGATCAGCTATGTCAGTAGCTTTGATATACAATAGGGGGAGATCTGAAAGCGATCTCCAACATCGGTTGTCCGTGTAATATTGCAGAATAAACCTACTGGTTTCAAACCGCCTTAGCAATTATGAAAGATCGTAAAATGTGAGAAATAACTTTCAATTGCATATCCAACACAACAGAAACAGCATATTCAGAAGGCACAACTGACTTTTTATCCTCCTGTCAGTTACGGAAAACTCTTTTCAAGCGAATTAATACACCGACACAACACTTGAACCCAAACTGACATTACCAATCACTTCCGAAAAGTCAGCAAAGCCAACGCCAGCCAATACCACACGCTGCACGTAAAAGTTCCTTATATAGCTTCAACAACAAGCATAGAAGATGCTAAAAGTCGAATAAGCAGCGCAAGAATACCAGTCTTCACAGTGGAAGCAATCTGAATCGCCAAGACCAAAAAAAAGCACGTCAAAGTCGGAGCAAAGTGAAGGCAATGTTTTCTTGGATTATGAAGATGTTGTGTACCACGAATATGCTCCGAGAGGTTACACGATCACTCAAGAATACTACGTTGAAGTATTGAAAAGATTGCGTGAAGCAGTCCGAAGAAAACGGCCACAGCTTTGGACAGGCGGTGATTGGTTGCTTCACCACGACAATGGGCCAGCGCATTCATCCAACCTTGTGCAGCAATATTTAACAAAGCACCAAGTCGTACAGCTTCGCCAGCCTCCGTACAGTCTCGACGTAGCTCCCTCCGACTTTTGGCTCTTTCCCAGATTAAAAATGCCGCTCAAAGGACACCGGTTCAATGACAAAGAGGAGGTTGAAACTAATGCGACGAATGCACTGAAGGCAATTCCGAAAACTGACTTCCAGGACTGCTTCAGGAAGTGGAAACACCGCTGGGAACGTGTTATTCAATTAAATGGGGACTACTTTGAAGGATGTCACTCACCGGATATATGAAGGTAGGCTCGATACTTTTGGGACAATATATATATATATATATATATATATATATATATATATATATATATATATATATATATATATATGGGATCGTAACGAAATAGAAATTTTAATTTGCTATTTAGCGGCCTGAAAATGCAGCAAAAACATTTTAAAATGTAATTTTTAAGTTTTCATTTACATTGAAAATAATAAATAATATTGATATACCTGCACAGGTGTAACCGAAACAGATCATGCACGCTTAACAAAACAGAACAAAAACTCACGCCAGCTGTTCGGAGCTGTTCGAGAGTGATTTATTCAGTTCTCTGCGTGCTCTTTGTCCTCCTGTGTGGCGGGTTGCCTATAAATTTCCCGGATTAAGAATCCATTGTCCGGAGCTTATTTATTATGACCATTAACACTAGTAATAATGCATTTGTTATCCTTCAAAGAATCATATTTTATGTGGAACGTCATCGGCAGACACCGAGTTGCTGCATCACGTGTTTTGTTGTTAGGGAGTTTGGGTTACGAGAAACATGAGACGATGGGCCTACTATGGAGAGATGAGCGGTGGTTTGAAAAGAAATTTGAAGGTGTATACGAGGTGCTGCAAATTCCGGTTTAGGCAGAGATGCAAATAAATCTGATATTAAAGAGAAAATATTTTTATTTTCAAAAATATATTCAAATAATCAATTTTTTTAATTTTTTGTGTTTTTCGATGTTATGCAGGATCCAGTTAAAAAAAAACATCTTCTTATTTTAAGACAACGTCTTGTAGCCTAAATTGTGACTCCGATGTCCAGGTTTCATACCAGCTTTTGGGAGGTCTTCTGGGAGGCCTGCAGGTGTTCGGTTTCTTTTCTTTAAAAGTTTTGCAAGTCAATTATCAACCATTCTATCCATGTGGTCTCTCCATCCTCTTCTTCTTGCTTTAGACCATTTTACCACGTCTTGAATGTCACATAGCCACTTGATATCGCTACTTCTCTTTCTGCCAACCTATTACTTTTTTAAATACAAATATTTTCATCACTGGTTTATTATCAGGGTGTTGAAAATTAAAATAATTGTTGATTTGCCCAACTATAAAAAAATTAATTTATTTATTTGTTTGCTTCCCGGATATATCAATCTCAAAATAAAATGTTCTAGAGCTTGAAACATCAAAAAACGTATACGACTAGAAATGCATCAAATTTCGGAAATGACAATTAGTAAAGAGTCAAATGAATTTCTGTCACCTTTAGGATACTGTCAAATCCTTGACGTCCATCAACTTCAACATTCAATTAAAACTGAAAAAATACAAAATTTATTTTATTTTATTTTATATTTTATGAAAATGCTTCCCTCTGATCTGCCCTTTGCACAAACAGGTGCATGTCGGTACCCTGATGAATCTAGTAAAAGACGAAACATGTACCTCTGCCGTATCGCTGTGGCGGGGAGGGTAAGTTTTTGACTTTCTTCTCGGTATAGTGGTGGAGGTAGGCCATCATCTCGATGGTGGTGGAATAGGATGAATTGTATTTTTGTAGCAATTTATTCAATATGTGCAACCTCTAACACGGAAAGGATATGATGGAGTGAAGTTTGAATTTACTGTTCGCTTTTTACTTCATGTACTCACGAAGTTGCATATAGTTGCACATTGTTTCACGGATGGTGGAATGAATGGTTTGTTATTCCGGGTTTCAATCCCTTCGTTCAAAAAATCGTTTTCACGACGTTTCGCCAACATCTCATTTGGCATTTTCAAGTGCGGTTCGTCTCGTTGCTATGTATATATATATATATATATATATATATATATATATATATATATATATATATATATATATATGAAGTAAAATGCGAACAGTAAATGCAAACTTCTCTCCATCATATCCTTTCTGTGTTAGAGGTTGCACAGTTAGAATAAATTGTTATAAAACGCAATTCATCCTATTTCACCACCATCGAGATGATGGCCTACCTGTACCACCATACCGAGAAGAAAGTCCAAACTTACCCTCCCCGCCACAGTGATACGGCAGAGGTACATGTTTCGTCTCTACTAGACTCATCAGGGTACCGACATGCACCTGGCTGTGCAAAGGACAGAAAGGATATGATGGAGAGAAGTTTGCATTTACTGTTCGCATTTTACTTCATTCATACGCGGAGCTGCATATAGTTGTATGTTTGCTGAATGTGATTTCAGCACTACAACGGCATAATGTGGATATATCCACTGCTATTGCATCTCACAGGGAGGAATCCGTGAAATCCGCATTAACATATATATATATATATATATATATATATATATATATATATATATATATATATATATAATGGTATGTTATATTTAAATTCTGACGGCATATAACGAAGCTACAAATTAATTATCTTGTAAGTGTGATAGATATACATGCATAAATCTAAATATTATTATCAATTTGATAGCAACGAAAAATAAACCAGAAAAATAATTTGTGGTAGGTCGGACGGACAATTCTTGTTAGGTCAAATTAACAACTGACGACTTGAATCACCACAAATAATTAATGAAACCGCACTTTCGAGTGATCAGATAAGTCCCAAAATAATAATAAGGGTGTAAAATGTCACCCTGTCAGAAAACAACGAAATAATAATACATTTTAGCAGGAAAAATAAATGACGGTAGGCTCAAGCAGACAAAACACGGTGTAGGTTACTGATTTATTCTCGAGATAGTCAGTTTTTATGAGTGGGCTCGCAGCACATCATTAATTTTCATGCCTGTCCTGGCTACTGAAATGGTGGACAGAAGATTAAATTAATTATGAGAAAGAAGTGAGCTTAAATTGTTGTTAAAGCCATCACGTATTAATCAAAATAAAATATAACAAAAGATGGATATTTAAAATAATTAAAAAAGCTCGTTTGAATTTATAAAAAGATAAATATTACCCCTCAATAATTTATATATATATATATATATATATATATATATATATATATATATATATATATATATATATATATGTTTGTGCGGCTTTCACGGATTCCTCGTGTCAGATGCAATAGCCGTAGATATATCCACATTATGCCGTTGTAGTGCTGAAATCACATTCAGCACAGTATAACAAACTTCGTTCCATCATATTCTTTCCATGTTAGAAGTTGCACAGTAGTTTGAATAAATTGGTATAGAATACAATTTATTCTATTCCATCACCATCGAGATGATGGCCTACTTGTACCAACATACCGAGAAGAAAGTCAAAACTTACCCTCACTGTGGCGGGGAGGGTAAGTTCAACTTATATATATATATATATATATATATATATATATATATATATATATATATATATATATATATATATATATATATGTATATATATATATATATATATATATATATATATATATATATATATATATATATGTATATATATATATATATATATATATATATATATATATATATATATATATATATATATATATATATATATATATCGCTAACGTCCGGAAGGCCGGACAGGGCACTTGAAACTTGAAAGAAGAGAAGAAGAAAACAATTATCCTCGAATTGACAGCATTTGAAGGAATAACCGAACCCTGAAAACAGAAACATGCCATTATACTTAAAAACGGGGGGGGGGGGGGGTTGATAGTTGCGTCTTCCTAGAAATGACATAGAAAAACTTTCAAATCCACAAATTTCTGTTGTTCAGTACGAACAACACCGAAAGCCAAAGATCGCATACGAAATATCACTGAAATGCCACACACCACAGAACAGGTAATAAAACAGAAATGAAAGATGGAACAACTTGATGCACAAATGGAGACCATGTACCAGGAAAATAAACAGAGGACCCTTACAGATGCGATGGAGAAATAAGATAAAAGGAGTAGCAAATTTTAATCGTACCCAACAGCGACAAATAGACCGATAGGGCCAATTTTAGACGAGACTTCGTTGAATATAACTCAGGTGTACTGTAAAGAAGAAGAAAGAACTTATGAATATATTACACATTTAAAGATAAATAAATGGTTATGAGAAACTTATAATGTTCTTTGCTAAAGAACTCTCCCCTAATTAAAAAGTTTTTGTTGACTGCTATTTGCCGTTAATGTTTATAGTTGCACAATAAGAGTGATTAAGAATAAAAATTCCAAGTAATTAATAATTTTTCCATTTTGAACGCTACTGTCTAGTATAATGAGCTTCTCAAGACCAAAGTCAATCCGATTGTCACGCTCCGCTCTTCTCAGCCTCCTTTTCAGATTATATCGCACAGAAGCCGACATCTGAAGAACGTCATCAAGATCAAAAAGCTGCCGATTCATTTTATAAATTAAACAAGTTATTAACTTCAAATAACGGCCTCATTGTTGCTTTTATCTAAAAGTTATTGTCCAAAATAATTGATGTGTCTGGAAAGAGGGATGGAAAGTAGATCGACACTTTTCTAATCAATGTGTTTACACTAAATATACAGTAAGGTATGAAATTAGAACAATTTTTCGACACACGATATTTACCTAATGTAAAAAATTGATAGTAGATGTTACATTAATTTGTGAATATATAGCAAACTAATACTAACGAATTATTTCTCCAGATTGTTTATTTTACATCCTTCTAGTCATTATTATAATAAAAAATTCACTAATCGTGTATAATACTTATGATAATTAACCTTATTCTATTTATCTATCTAATAAGCCTCAATCATCCATCTTTAGACATAGCGTTTCCCTTGTTTACTCCATTGTTCTCTATCTCAAACGGTTTGTATCTATCTTTGTCCGGATTGCTTTTTTAAGTCGTATGTCCAACTTATTTGCGGTTTTCTCTTCTTCGTTTGTTTTGCCAGGGTCTCCATTCTGGGATTATTTTATTCCATCTATTGTCTTTCTGTCTTAAAGTATGACCCGCGAATTTTCATTTAAGCCTGGCTACTTGTGTCAAAATATCGCTTACTTTTGTTTTGTTTCGTATTTATGTGTTCTTCTTTCTATCTATAAGTTTGATACCTAGCATTTGTCTCTCCACTGCTCTTTGTGTTTAGCAATTCTATCTATATTCTCTTTGGTAAATGTCCATGTTTGGGATCCATATGTTAAGACAGATAGTATGCATTGATTGAACTCTCTAGTTCTTAGATACTGCGGATATTTCTTATTTTTTAGGATGTATGAGAGTTTACCGAATGATATTCAGGATAGTCTAACGCTTCTTCTTATTTCTTCAGTTTGATTGTCTTTATTTAGTTTTGTTATTTAACCTAGATATAAATACTCTGACACATCCTCCAATTTCCTTTGTGCGACCGTTATAACCATTTCTTTAGTTTGATTTGTCATTACTTTCGTTTTGTCATAGTTCATTTTTAATTCTATTTTTGACGCGTCGTTGTCCAGTTCTTCAATCATTTTTTGCAGTTCATCTCTCTTATCTGTTATCAAAGCTATGTTATCCGCGTATCTTAGATGATTCTTAGCTCTCCGTTTATGTTGATCCCATAATTGTCTCATTGTAATTTTTTAAAGACATCCTCTAGAGCTTGATTGAATAGTTTCGGTGACACTCTATCTCTTTGCCTGACTCCTCGTCCTATTTTTATTGGTTAAGTGCTATGTTCTTCCGTTATTTCGACAGTGATCTTTGCATAGTTATATATGTTTGTTATTAAATCTGGGTATCTATGGTTGATCCTGCTATTTTGTAACGAGTTCCTAACTGCCCAATGTTCAACGCTGTCAAAGGCCTTTTCAAACTAACTTTCAAATTAACCCTATTAGGTATTGTTGTTGTATTATGAATTGCTAAAATAAAAAAAAAACAGATAAATTTAACTTATAAAGGATGTTTCAACCACAACCTTGAATTTTTTTTGTCGCACCGTTTTCGTCTGTCAAATGCTGTATCAGACATAATTGGTAATTATTTTAATTAAAACATAAATATTAGATAAGCTTCTTCAAAAACGGCTAGAGTATGACAAAAAAAAATTATTGAAAATGAAAAAAGGAATACAAAAAAATATAACATACATGCGATCCATTTAAAATAAATATGTTTTGGACAACTTCCGGTATAACCGGAAGTCGCATAAGATCGCTGTTACTTCATCTGAAGAAAGCGTCATCGAAAACCCCATTATACAAATTTGCTGCATTCATATCGCATTACTTTCTGGGATATTTTAATGGGCGGTCGCCGTGAGATACCTTCGAACGAGCACTACAAGACACAAACGATGATATCAAAGTTAATGGTCACCTTACGTATAATTTGCGATATGCTGCTGATACCGCAATAATTGTTGATAGCTCTAAATATTAATGATCAAAATGGCAATCGAAGGAGATAAACTAGGGCTAAAAATCAACATAACTAAAACCAAGGCCATGGCCATAAGATATATATACTTAAATTTATTGATAGCTGAATAACAGCAGATCTGCAACAGACGTAGAAATACGTAGCCAAGTAGAACAGGCCAGAAAAACAATTCTTGACTTGAAAAATCTGTTAGGTGCTACGTCTATTCGATACTGTAATATGACGTAGAAACATGGACACTAAAGATCACCACGCTGAACAGATTAGAAGCGATTTCTAGGAATCCCATGGACTAAACGTGTAACCAACACTCAGGTTCTTAGACGTATGAACAGAGAAAGAAATATGCTGCAAATCTTCAAACACCGGAAGACGACCTATCTTGGGTCTTTCGTAATACCAACTACCAGTTCTTGTAACTGGATCGAAGAAAAATTTGGATTAGGTCGCAAGAAGTACTTATGACTCAAGAACATAAGAGAATGAACTGGATTAGATGCACATGCTTATTTAGAGTAGCTCTAGATCTAACTCAATTTGTCTAAATTGTCACACTTTCATTAATAGAGACGGTACCTAAAGAAAACGATGTGGGTAGTCAAGGAAATAAAAAACTGGTGTAAAAATTAGAAATTAAACAACTTTTGGACCATACCACATAAGAGGTTGTTGTTTTTTTATATATTTTAGTATTATAAAGGGTGTTTTTATAGAGGTATAGAACTTTTAAGTGGAATAAAACAAAGATGAATTTTTTAAATTGACATGAAATTTACTTTATTCGAAAGATAATCTTCTGGCATTATAATTTAAATATGACTTCTGGCATATGACCGCTACGGCTGGCTCGGACGTAGTCTAATCTGGAGGTCCAATTTTCGATGACTTTTTCCAACATTTGTGGCCGCATATCGGCAATAACGCGGCGAATGTTGTCTTCCAAGTGATCAATCGTTTCGGGCTTATCGGCGTAGACTAGCGACTTCACATATCCCCTCAGAAAATAGTCTAGCGGCGTTAAGTCGCACGATCTTGGAGGCCAATTCACGGGTCCGAAACGTGAAACTATGCGGTTACCAAACGTTTCCTTCAATAAATCGATTGTGGCACGGGCTGTGTGACATGTTGCGCCGTCTTGTTGAAACCACAGCTCCTGCACATCATGGTTGTTCAATTCATGAACGAAAAAGTCAGTAATCATGGCTCTATAGCGGTCACCAATGACTGTAACGTTCTGACCAGCATCGTTCTTAAAGAAGTACGGACCAATGATTCCACCAGCCCATAAATCACACCAAACAGTCAGTTTTTCTGGATGTAACGGTGTCTCAACATACACTTGAGGATTATCATCACTCCAAATACGGCAGTTTTGTTTATTGACGTATCCATTCAAACAAAAGTGAGCTTCATCGCTAAACAAAATTCGCTTATGAAAATCGGGATCAACGGCAATCTTGTTTTGGGCCCATTCACCGAATCTACGCCTTGCTAGGTGATCGTGTGGCTTCAATTCTTGCATGAGTTGGATTTTGTAAGCACGCAAACCAAGATCTTTCCGCAAAATCTTCCATAAAGTGAATGGACACATATCCAATTCCTGTACACGATGGCGGATAGACTGATTCGGGTCTTCCTCTACGCTACGCTCTACAGCAGCAATGACTTCTTCTGTATGCACTGTACGACGTCTCTGTAAGAGTAAACGTGGTGCGAAACGTTCCATAGTTAATCTAATTAATTGCTCTGATGGACGATTATGTTGACTGTAAAATTGACGTAGTGCGCAATACGTATTTCGAACAGAACCATGATTTTCAAAATAAATTTGCACAATTTGGAAGCGTTGTTCAGGCGTCAGTCTATTCATGTTGAAATGCCAAACCAAACTAAACATAAATCACTTGACAGCTGACAAAATGGCCGCCAGTTAAAAAAGTGTTGCCAACTTAAAGTTCTATACCTCTATAAAAAAACACCCTTTATAAGCAAAATAGTCACAGTGAGAAAAAAAATCTTAAAGTACATTTAAATAAATGCTAGACTGAAAACGAATATATTGAAAGCTCAGTATATTCATAATAAATAAACTGACTAGGCTAATAAAATTGATTTACCAGTATACCAGAAATGCCCCAGAAAGAACGTTTTTTGCTTATCGATATTTGACCCATCCCTTGGTCGAACCATAATTGATGACTCTCGGTGTTTTTTCCGATCTGTTGTTCTCGTTGACGCTTCATCAATTACTGTTTCGATACGGTTTTGGAACAGTTGCCTTTTACTTTGTTAAAAATGATAAGTTATTAAAGAATGAAGATTGCTATAATGGATATAGGGTGAGTCAGGATATATCATGTCGTTGTGCTTATGTTTTTTGTTATTATGAGTAATAGATTCAATGACGTTTTATTTAGTAAAACGTCTTTGAATAGATTAGTGCAATGACGAATAAGAATAAAGATCTTTTTTGCTCAACATGCTCAAGCTCTAAAGGGCCTTTTTTAGTTCTTACCTGAAGTCCTGAAAGTTTCGGCATTTTCATATTTTCCAGTATTTTTAACCGAAAAGCCAATTTATAAATCTACAATTATTAAATTAATTGCAATATAGAAAAAGTTTTGAAATCGGTTTTAAATAGTCTATATGTAACTAGTAAACTTGTTATGTATTTTATATTTTGTTAGTCCTTTTTTCAGAATTTGCTCAACTTTTATGGCCCACCATTTAACCATTAGTTGTACCACATGGCGCCACCTATAAAAAAAGAATATTCGAATTATTAGTACCGAACTATGACTTTATGACCGGTTGTAGAATGATTGTTTCCTACCCTTATATAACTTTAAAACTAATCAAACTTTAAAACATGATTTTCTGTTCGACCAGTGACGTAGAGGTTTCCATTTTATAGCTTTCAGGCTAGCATCTTTTAAGACAAAAATTATACAAGCAGTATATTTTTAATTCCTTGTAAAAAACATAAACTTTATTTCGAAAAATAATTCCAAAAACTATTTAACACTTCTACCATTGATTTAAATTACAAGTTGTAATTTAATCCAAGAAATAACGATAATATCCCCCATAAAAATGCCAAATCCATCACACAAATCGAATAAATAACGTCCTGAAAAACGGGACATACAATGTCGGATGTAGCCATAAATACTGTCGACTCGTATGCAACATATCTTAGGATTAGAACGATTGTATGGCGGACACCCCGGCCCGTTCCGTCTCGAAATGATACATTTTTTCATTTCGCCACCATGATTTGTTGGAACTGGGGATACGGCTCCGAAGACTTGATATACTGCCTGATAAATTAAAAACGTGCAGGATGGTATATGGGCTTTGTTGCCAAAAGTTGACGGAAAAAGTGTTTTCTGTATGTCCCTCAACTGAGAAAAATGTTAGAGTGTCAATGCAATGTAAGAAAAGGTGTTGTATATTACGTGTCATTCCTTCAAACTATTATTAAAAGTATTGACTTTGTTATCAACGACACATAGATTGAGATCTTGGTAAAATTGAGTACAAATTTCAAAGCAGTAGAAGCCAAAATTTTACAAAATCAGTTGAATTTATTGATACTCGTACCATCATATTGTCTGAAAAAAGGGCCTTGAATCAAAAAGAACTAAGAAGAACACATGAACTTAAACAAATTCATCAATACACAAGATAAAAATAAACTGAATGAACATATTAGGTCAGTAATAACAGCAGGACTGAAAATGGGCTCTAAAGTAAAAAACTCAGCGCCGAAACACAAAATCTTAAGAAACATTTTAAAATAAAAAACAACTCTAGCAAGATAGAGTTAGCACGATTAAATATGTTGACTAAACGCGAGATAAAAAGACGCAATAAATGAAAACAAGATACCAAAAACTTTAAAGAACACGCTCAGGGTAGCCAGAATAACAAATGGGGGAAATTTAAAACGAGAAAACAAGATAATTACAAATATAGGAGAGGAAATAAATAATTGAAAGATTTAATTCTAAGCTCTACGAAACTTAAATTAGAAACATAATGAGAGGGAGTTAATCAAAGTATTAAATGTTCGATCTGAAGAGATACCCAATATAACAATACGTGAAATTAAACATGCTTTGGAGATAATAATGACAAAGAGTGAGATAGATAATATCATATCTGAAATGTTGAAGGAGACAGATTATTTGTATCAAGAACTGGTAAGTATATATAACAGATGCCTGAAATAGGTGCGATTACAGGGGAAGGCAATGGGTGCAAATGTCCCCCCTTGAGTCAAGCAAAGTCAGAGTTCTTTATGATTATTACAACAAATCTTCTGGAAGATAGTTAATATTGAATAGAAATTGCCCTATTCTTACGTTTTCCCTAAAAAGCCAAGAAATCTTAGGAATATTGCAGCTAGCAGAAATGACAATCCGTCAAAAGAGTCACTTCATAAATTTAGACAAGTACAGACCTTTCACAAAATCTGATCGCTAGATTAATTTCCAAGCAAATAACCAACAAAAAGATTGCTATCAAACAAATGAACAAGGTGCCTGCATTTCGAGATTTAAACAGGTAACCTCTTAGAAACAGCGAGCAACGTTTTGAAGAAGAGCAAAAAGTATAATATTCAACTATATATTGCCTTTGTTGATTACCACAAGGCTTGCAACTCTGTAGAAACCTAGACAATACTTAACGCCTTGGTAGTGCAGATAGGTGGATAATAGGACTTCTTCAAAACTATTTAAAATGGTGTCATATATATTTCGACAGTTACACTGGTTAGATAAGGAAATAAATGTAGAATTCAATTACCTAAACTATTTAAGATTTTCCGACAACGTTGTTTTTCAGCAATAACCACCGAGAACTGCAATTGAAAAACTCAGTATATGCTCACGAAAAATTGAGCTCAAAATGGATAGAACTGAAACAAAATTAATGACAAATAGCGAAGCATCTATGCATTATATTAGGAGGAACACTTTTCGAAATAGATGATAACTATATACGAGTATAGATTAGCGAATAAATTTCAATGCAAAAAATCATCGGAATAATTCGGATGTCTGTTTTTGGAAAGTCCGACTACATACTAAGAGATAATAATATCTGAAACTGCGTAAAATCCAAAGTTTACAACCAATGTCCCATCCTAGCTGTAGCTTAAAATTTTGAAACGTGGAGTCTTGCAGAAAAAATCCACAAACACTTGCAAGAGCCATACCCGATATTAAAATAACTGGTAAAACACGTAATACCTGAATACGAGAACAAGCTAAAAAAGGTAATATTATAAGGTGCATCGTAAGGCAGTAACAGTGAGTGGATCATACAGCACGTAGACAAGAGAGCAGTTGAATATAAGTCAATATTTTTATTGAAGCCACGAATATGCAAATAAGGAAAAGAAAGACTCAATACCAGATAGCATGATACAAGGTATTGTACGAGCACAGTGGATGATGTTGCCGATAAACAGAGAGAAATGGAATAAATTGGGAACAGAGTGAACGGAGGATTTCATCCATTTTATCTCTTTAAAGAAAAAACCAATATGGTTAAACATTTTCTCGTTAAGAAACACGCTATTATTAAAGGGAGCTGAAAAAATCAACTTCTTGCAGCCGTAATAAAACACTTTTTTAATAATGTAGACCTTGATTTTTAAACCATTTTTCAAACAATGGAAAAAACCTTCTTTCTACTTTTCTGGAAAAACTTGGCAACACTGCATCAGTTATATCCCACGTCTCGTCGAGTTATGAAATCGAAATAGTGTCATAAACATTGGAAAACAATAACTCCGGCTGCGGGCCGGATATAACTGTTCCTTTTGCCAGTTTCCCTGCAATAACCATAATTCCTGCAACGGGGAGACGTAGCAATATCTAACTGAAATTTCGTAAAAATGCCGATTACCTTATGCAAACGGCGCGTATTGCTAGGAAGGGTAGCGAGTTTTTGACAAGCGGGCAACTTTATGGGATTATATTGTACTGTTTCTATTCGGCAATATGTAGGAATTGAATTTATGGCTTTATTGAATCTTTTCAAGAAAACGGGGTGATTTATATGGTTATTTTATGGATAAAGATCGCAATGAAAAGAAATAATACTTGAGAATAGGGTCTATATATACACTCATGGATAAAATTGTCCAATAGTTTTTGTTATTACATTTATTTTTAAAATGTTGACGTTTAAGGAAGTTCCCGTCTTACTATTTGAACAAGCTGACCTTCTAACTATCAGACAATTGTATTTTATAAATGTTCTAAAATTTATGAAGAAGTGTGATAAATATAAAAGTCAGTTCACAATGGAGGAGGCCTTACATTTCCTGTGGCATTATACACGGCTTCGCAGAGGCATGTTATGTATATCGGTCCAAAGTTATTTAATTTGTTACCTTTAGAAATAAAATCTATTGTAAATGTATATTCTTTTTGTGTGAGAATATCTGAGTGGATAAAAGCAAACCAACATCAGATGTTGTGATACAGTGTCATTATTAAATTAGTATTGGAAATGGAGATGATTTTGTGTATTGTTTTTTGAGTTAATATCTTTCAATATTGATTTAATATGTTTGTATGTGGTGTTTCTCTTTAAATAGGTATAAGTTTAATTTATTTATTTAATTTTAAATTAAATTGCATTTAATTGCTTAATTTTGTGACAGTGTATTAGAAAGTAAAATTTTGTTATTTGATATCCAGACAAGCTGTTTGTAGCTTATGGATTCAATAATAAATTATTATTATTAAAAAAACAATATATATATATATATATATATATATATATATATATATATATATAAATTGTTTTTTCCAGTACAAAGCATTTAAATGGCTAATTCATCAAAATGTATGCGTGACTTATCGAATTTAAATAAGCGACCAGGCCAGTACTCCAATGTTGAAACTTGATTGGTAGCGCTTTGAAACGGCATTTCAATTGTTAATACGTGCTGCAATTTATTAACATAATCATTTATCGTGTTCCTGAATTTAAACTTTTTATATCAAGAATATAAAAAAACATAAATTATTGTAACAAATTGAATCAAATAAAAATATAAATCTCTGTTAACAATACTGCCTGAAAAAAATATATCAGAAACTTGTCATGCAAAATGAAATATAGTCATAACGAATGTTGTTAGCACACGCAATTACGTAAAATAAATTATAATGTAGCGACATTTGTAACAAACCGCCATAAATAATGCTGACGTTTGGAAAAAACGGTAACGATAAAAAATCTCGGTTTTCAAACGATAAATCGTCATTTTATAAAGGTTGAGCGACCAATCAAGACCATTAATACATGTCAATTAAATTGCTATTTAATAGGCGGAGTTTTACAGGTAACTGACGTTATTTTTTCTACGTTATCTGCGAGCACCATGTGTTACCTATTAGCAATTAACAGTTATGGATTAGAAACTTTAAAAAATGTGAGGAATGCTACGTGTGAACAAAATTCAAGAAAAATATAATAGCTATTAGCTGTTCTCATATTGGAACGTAGTTTCTCACACATGGTGGAATTTTTCCGGTTTTCAATCCGTTCACAGTACAAAAATCTTCACGTTTCTCAATGGACATTGCTGGTCCTCGATCTGCCTTTTAATAGTTTGCCGCTTGCCCACGTTATACCTTGGTTGTGCCTAATTGGTTTCCTCGCTTCCCTGGGTCTGGGCCTCTTCTCGGCTCGTTGTCCTGTTTCTCTGGTGTGTTCTTTTTAGTTGGGTTTTGATTAGGGTTTTTCATGTATTTGTGCATCATCTCTCTTATTAAGGTGTTTAGTATTTTCTATTTCGACAGCTTCTCTGATGATGCGCATTCTATAGTTCTTTATTGGTGCGATCTGTTTGGTTTCCTGGAAATTTATGG
The DNA here is from genome assembly GCA_034092305.1 of Diaprepes abbreviatus. Taxonomy (NCBI): domain Eukaryota; kingdom Metazoa; phylum Arthropoda; class Insecta; order Coleoptera; family Curculionidae; genus Diaprepes; species Diaprepes abbreviatus. The sequence goes on from JASJET010000074.1 coordinate 4,667,086, forward strand.
TGTGTCCTGTGTCCTAATGATGTTGGAATATAGCTGACGCGGTTTGCTTATTTTTTATGCTATTTTTAGGTTCTTGGACTCTGGTAGAGATCCTATTCATAATGACTGGCTAGTTTCGTCCTTTATTCCTATCCCCAAAAACCCACAGGCAAAAAATGTGAGGATCCATCAGTCTTATGAGTCATATTTTAAAAGTATTTCTTAAAATAATACATGGACGAATATACCCGAAACTTGAACAAGACATTAGCGATACGCAATTTGGCTCCAGGAACGGCTTAGGCACAAGAGAGACGCTATTTAGTTTAAATGTTTTAATTCAGCGAAGTCGTGGTGTAAATTGTGACGTATTTACCTGCTTTATTGATTTTGAAAAAGCTTTCGACCGAGTAAATCATCAAAAACTAATAGAAACACTACAAGAGCATCAATTGGATGATAAAGATGTACGAATTATTTCCAATCTTTATTGAAAACAAGAATCATTTGTTCCCGAGTGGAAAAGGAATCACATAAATTCCAAATTCGTCAGGGTCTTCTATAGAGTTGTGTGTTATCTCCATTACTCTCTAACATCTATTCAAAAAAACTATTTCGGGAAGCTCTTGAAGAGGTAAAAAACGGTATCTCTCTAAATGGAGTTTGAAAACACAGCTGAAGGACTTCAAAGACTGATAGAAAGGGTAGATGAGATCTGTGAAAAATACAACATGCGATTGAATATAAACAAAACAAAGGTTATGATAATAAGCAAAAACGTACCCCAAAATGTACAATTTCGCGTCAGAGGTTCTCTTATTGAAACAGTATCATTCATCAAATATCAGGGCGCACAACTACATGATAAGTGGGAGGAAATAAAAGAAATAAAAATACGTATCGAGACAGCTAGAACCTATTTCAATCGCATGAAAACATTATTATGTAATAAAAAAACTTAATCTACAACTAAGAACTCGCATACTGAAATGCTACATATTCTCGATATTGATGTATGGTGTAGAATCTTGGACATTGACAGAGACTGTATGTAGACGATCTGAGGCTTTTGAAATGTGGTGTTACCGACGTGTGATGAAAATATCTTGGACATATCACGTAATCAAGGAAACTGTCCTACAACGCATGCGAAAAGAGAGAGAAATCATGAAGAGCATTAAAGAAAGGAAGTTAGCATACCTTGAACATATAATGCGTAACCAAAAATACGAACTCCTACAATTGGTTATACAAGGCAAGATGGATGGTAAGAGAGGCCCCGAAGACAACGAATTTCGTGGCGGCATAATTTGCGACAATGGATCGGAAAGACATCTACTGAATAATTTAGAGCAGCTGTCAATAAAGTTATGTGGGCCAGAATGATCGCCAACGTCCATTGAGAATAGGGCACAGGAAGAAGAAGATATATATATATATATATATATATATATATATATATATATATATATATATATATATATATATATATATATATATGTTTATACGGCTTTCACGGATACCTCCGTGTGAGATGCATTAGCAGTGGTTATATCCACATTATGCTGTTGTAGTGCTGAAATCACATTCAGCAAACGTACAACTATATGCAACTCCGTACATAAGTGAAGTAAAATGCGCATTTTACTTCACTTATGTACGGAGTTGCATATAGTTGTACGTTTGCTGAATGTGATTTCAGCACTACAACAGCATAATGTGGATATAACCACTGCTAATGCATCTCACACGGAGGTATCCGTGAAAGCCGTATAAACATATATAAGCCATCCGACGAGAGGTCGGCGAAGCCGCGTTCAGTGTTGCATGCTTCCTTCCGATCTGTCCTTTGCACAGCCAGGTGCATGTCGGTACCCTGATGAGTCTAGTGAGAGACGAAACATGTATCTCTGCCGTATCACTATGGCGGGGAGGGTAAGCTTTGACTTTCTTCTCGGTATGGTGGTACAGGTAGGTCACCATCTCGATGGTGGTGGAATAGGATGAATTGTGTTTTATCACAATTTATTCTAACTGTGCAACCTCTAACACAGAAAGGATACGATGGAGCGAGGTTTGCATTCACTGTTTCGCATTTTACTTCATATATATATATATATATATATATATATATATATATATATATATATATATATATATATATAATCCATTAAAACTGTAGAAAAAAACGGTACTCTATATAAGAGAGATGATGGATTTAATCTTCTTTCTACCTGGGAAACTCTTCTCAAGCGGAACTATTCTACTGGCCCGGCTCCTCAACCCAAAATGACACCAACAACCCTTCTCGAAAAGGGAGCAGAGCCAACGCTAATCAATCAGTACAATTTACGATCACAGGCTACACAATTGCACTGACTCAATGGATCTAGAACCAGCAAACACAGAAGATGTCAAATGTATTCCTGGATTAATACATCATATGTTAATATCCGTTTCTTTGTTGAAAAAATATCACCACGATGTAAGAAATACCCACAAGGGGGTTCAATTAAAATATTTCTACATCAAGTCTAGATTAAAAGTTGAAAGATTGAAAAAGTGAAAATAAAATTGTTTTTTAGCGATCTTCATCTGTTCCTTTGTAAACCATTCACCTTCACATATCAACGAAATCAATTTTTATTTTCACTTTTTTTTAAACATATTTCGTGCATTGATGGAATATTATTGTTAGAGCTGCCCATTTTAAAAATTAATTGAAACTAAAAAGAATGGAACAAATTATTACTAAAACAACTTGAAAAAATTGCACCAAAATTTTTTTAAAAAATGCAATTAATTTAATAATTGAAGATTTACTTAGTAGTTTAGTGATTTTTGCAAATAAATGCCAAGTTTTAAATTTATAGAGAATATCTGTAAAGTGTATAATGATAGATACTCTTAGTCTTAAAGAAATCAAACAGAGACCAAAAGCTATGCAAAGAATATAGTAATGAGATCGCTTTAAAATACCAATCCACCTAGAATTTACTTGATAATACAATATTATCTGACACGGCTGCAGTCAGAAATTGACGTCCCTATTTAGAAAAGATCTCTAAACTTGCCTAATGCGATATCAAACATTGCAGCGTCATGGAAAGCAATTAAGCCCAAAACTATATAAAATTTTTTCAAGAAAGCACGAAAATAATATCCTGTTAGAAGAAGCAGAACTCCCGACACTGCAACTTGCGAAGTCGGTGCAATCGAAGATTAAAGATGCGAAAAGCACCCAAGAGTCCCCCTTAGTGATGATGACGATGTTGATGAAGAAAAGTCAGCACAAATTTTGTCAAACACTCAGGCTTTGTCAGCAGTTAACCATTTAAGACTACGTGATCTTTGAATGATAGCGAAAACGCACTTGAAAAATTAAATTATATCGTCTTGTAATTACCAATGTGTCAAAATTTCTTTTTCAAAAAAAAAACAAATAAGTGGTTACTTCAAGTAATATGAAAATAATTATACTATATGTATAGTGAGCTACTTCAAAAATATGACTTTTATAACATAACTTTATAAATACACAAAATAGTTATGCATTTATTTATGTATGTTCTTCACTTTTTTTTCTTTCCTACTTAACCAGGCTTTTCCTGTTAAGACGCGTTTTTTGCTGGTCTTAAGCGGTTTTTACTGTAACTTCTTCTACTAGTACGAAACCTACTACAAAAAAATGCTAAGTAAACAAATAAATCTACAATTATTAAATTAATTGAAATACAAAATAGTTTCCAATTTTTTATTTTTGAGTTCAATTTTTGGGTAGTTTCAATAGTTTTTACTATATATATATATATATATATATATATATATATATATATATATATATGTAATCAATGTTTGGGTAGATTTTGATGCAACTGACACCACAAAAGAACTATTTCTTTTTGCAGAGTAGAGTCGCAAATAAAAAAATGTTGCATTGCTAAAATTCTTCTAATCTGGAGAGCGACTTTCTTTGGCCTACTACAAAATCATAAATGTCATGTTTCTTGGTCAGAACGATTTTAATGAATAACAAATGTAATTTATTTTGATATGCGCATACCAGATGTAAAAAGGAGATTAATTTAATATGGTTGTCAGGATATGAGTTAAATTATGTTATGTAAATGTAAATACTATGACAATTTATTTACTCACAATTTATTTTACTTTCTGTATAGCTGGGTTAATTACTGTGATCAGTGGAACATGCAAGGCGTGCCGGATCATTATTCATTTAGAAATATTAAATTAATCATAATCTTTATGATGCCGCTGGTGCAAAATGCATGTTGGATGTTCTTACGGGTGTGATGTGTAATCGAAAGTTTTCGGATATCCAGTGTATGTATAGAGTCTTTCTCAGAACTGTAGGGCGCTCACTGTATGGTGTCTGTGGGCGAATTGACGCTTGCGACTCGGGTGCTGTCGGTTCCGTGTATAAGAATTCTTACATATATTTTTTCGACCTTACCTTATTCACAAATTACTTTCAATATAATATTAGTTTTTACCAACAAATAAATAACTGTGGTATCTGATCACCAATATCTTCCACCATTATTGCACAATTACTTATAGAATATTTAGAAGAAAGAGTTATCAAAAGCCTTAAATTTAATATAATACTTTTTAAGATATGAGATAAGAATGAGATATTAGATACGTCATATTGAAATTTTTAAAAATAATTTCAGATTCGTTATGTGCCACACCGAAAATTCTCCCATACTAATTTTGGAGAAAATTGGACAAAATTAATTTTTTGGCCGCCATATTGATTCGCTGGATTCGTTATATCCGACCCGAAAAATATCCCCATACTAATTTTGAAAAAAACTAGACAAAATTAAATTTTCTTGTCCGCCATAGTGAATTTATTAAAAATAATTTCAGATTCGTTGTGTACGACCCCGAAAATTTTCCCATACCAATTTTGGCGAAAATCGGACAAATTAATTCTTTTGACCACCATATTGTGAGCGCCATCTTGGATTTTACTGCAGCAATTTCGTTCAAAAAATATGGGACCACCGCAGCAACTTCCTAAACATAACGTAAAAAATTTCATTCAAATGGGTGTCGCCGTTCCGGAGTAATCGGTGTACATACATAAAAAAATACATAGTCGACGAATTGCGAACCTCCTTTTTTTAGAAGTCAGTTAAAAAGACGTAGTTGATCACAGAACTGAAGCAACACGAGTCGCATTTACACAAATATTATTAAAAATTAATATATCCTCTAAAAATAAAATAAATAGGAATATCCTCTTAAAACATTATATTTTATCAGTTATAAAAAAGATTTCATAAGTAATGATTAAAAAATAATTTAATAAAAAAGAATAGTTTTTCCAAAACCACAATTTTTGCAGTATTTAAATAAAACTAACGAGTTCAAGGTGCGTTCAGATATATTTTTGTGAAAATTGAATAATTTTTAAAACTATGTTAATTTTTATTTGTACAATTAAAAAAAAACTTTTCAACTTTTTTTCGTTAACATGTTAGATTTTAGCCATGTTTTATGTTTTAAGTTGTTGGCAAAAGATAATGCATTATTAAGTTATGGAAAAAAATTTAACATTATTTTTTTAAATGCCTTAAACAAAAAGCGAAACGTCCAAAAACGAAATAATTTTTTTCAACCTATTATCCAAAAAAAAAAACTCCAAAAAAATAAATATATCAAGGTTGAAGAAAAATTAATAATATATATATATATATATATATATATATATATATATATATATATATATATATATATATATTATTATTATTAATTTTTCTTTTATGTGTGTATGTGTGTGTATGATTCAGTATTAATCCGGGAATACATTCGTTTTTTCGTTTGGTTTTTTGTCGAAATTTGCAAACATTTCGACAAAATCTCAATTGACATTTTCTGTGCTTACTAGTTGTCGATCGACAGTTGATCTACAACCTAAAATCGTGCTTAATTTTTGATGCATTACTGTTATGTAATTGAAGGATGACGTCAATAACAATTCGTTTGTATTAATTGTTAGAAATGTTTATTGTCTAACAGTAACAGCAGCGTACTTTGATATTTTAACACACTATGTATTTAAATGTAATATCATGTATTAACTATAACTTTCTAGAGATATGAAGAATGTTATATTTCCAACGTTCTAAACCTTAACTACTGCTTCAGATACTTATTGTATAGTTATGGAAATGTTTAATCGAAAGCTTTTAAAAATTCTTTGAAAATAAACTTGAGCCGTAAAAAACGTGTACTGTAATAAAGGTTAAGCCTTCCAAAATATTTACATACAATTTCATCCGTGACAGTTTTTTAACCAGCAGTCAATTTGAACAATTCGTCGAGGGGTAAATAGACAGTGCGTAAAGCAAACACTTTTTATTAAGTGGCAGACTGGCTGTTTGTTCAGGAACAATGACTTGTCTGTCGGCTGTCAATTTGATGGCGACTTGGCTACCTGTATTTTATTTGCTTCAATATTTGTCGAAATTAAAATAATGGACGCTAAAATAAAAGGTATTGTTTAATTTTCAGAGGAAAATTAACATGTTCTTTGAAAATGGAAATTCCGATCCTTGGGAACAAATCGATATCGCGCATCATCTTACTCAGTAAAAACAGGACCATTATGAAAAATATCTACTTTAAAGAATTTAAGTCGAATCACAACAGAATTAGGTATTTTTCATTTTTCCGAAATATTTATTTCTCTTCGTAAATCGCATAACGCACAACATACAGAATTAGTCGGAAAGTCCAGGAAGTTTTCGTAGTCGATGAAGAGACATGAATTCACCGAAGTTTTTTTATGTATTTTGACCTCATGATTACGAATAATGCCGGTGGATTCCCGAAAAATAGTCGACTAATTTGGTATAACACAAAACTACAAAAAAATTGTTAATAATTAAAATTTGATTACAAAATCGTCTTTTTTAACATATGGTTCTCTGACGAATCAAATTTCCACATCAACGGTAACGGGAACAAAGAAAATTGCAGATATTGGGTTCCTGATAATCCGCTGAAACTGATTCAGAAACCCCTACACTCGCCTAAAGTTGTGGTTTAGGCTGTTATATCAAGCCAAGGAATAATAAGTTCCTATTTTTTTTGAGGAAAATCGTGCCATATTGCCATATGCTCAGAACTTTTTTGGCTCCAGAAATGCAAAACCAGCCATAATACATGTTTCCAACAAGATAGAACATCATACAAGCTTTAGAAGGTAAGACAAACACATATGTTAAAAATTCTACACATTTCGTGAACATTATTAGTAGCATCAATCTAGAGCCAGACGACAGACTAATAAGCTTTGATGTGGAAAGTCTGTATACTAATGTACCATTAGAAGAATCACTAGACATAATCAAAACTAGACTTTCAAATGATACTACTTTATCAGATCGAACCACGTTACCACTGGACGGAGTGATGGACCTTTTGGAGTGTTGCCTGCGTAGTGCTTACTTTCAAGTAAAGGACAAGTTCTACGCTCAGGACGACGGGCTTCCGATGGGTTCTTCACTCTCTCCAGTCGCCGCCAATATATATATATATATATATATATATATATATATATATATATATATATATATATATATATATATATATGAAATTGTTCGAAACTCATGCCATAGAAACGGCAATAATAAAATCAAAAGTCTGGTTGAGATAGGCCAATGATACTTTCATCGTATGGAAGGGCAATGATCAACAACTTAATGATTTCCTAAAACATCTAAATACCATTCGACCTACAATTAAGTTTACCATGGAAAAAGAGGTAAATGATGCCCTTCCAAGATGTCATAGTGAACCGTTCAAACGAAACTATCAAAACTTCAGTATATAGAAAGCCAACACATACTGGACAATATCTTAATCATAGTTCCAATCATTCTGTTGTAACAAAACGAGGAATTATACGCAACCTCTATAATCGCGCTATATCTATATGCAATAATGCCGAATCATTGGAAAAAAAGGTAGCAAATATTAAATCCGATTTACAACAGAATGGTTATTCTTTAAAACTAATTGACGATGTTATAAATAATTTTAGAACAATGAACACTGGACAGCAAGAAACGCATTCCTTCTTCACAATTCCATACATTAAGGGAACGTCGGAGAAAATAAGACGAATTGCCAATAGTTATAACATAAAAACAGCCTTTAAATCAGGAAATACACTTAGAGCTAATTTAACAAAAACAAAACCTAAAACTACCGATAAGAAAGAATGAGTTTACAAAGTTCCATGTAAGTGTGGTGAAATGTATATTGGAGAAACCAAACGACCACTGGAAGTTAGAATTAAGGAACATAAAGCTCATACAAAAAAAGGGGAAACGTCGAAGTCAGGTATTGCAGAACACTCCTGGGATAAACAACACCATATAAAATGGTCTGAGGCTGCGGCAATACATATGGAACCCAATATGAAAAAAAAATTATAGAAGGAGCATACATTAAAAACAATAATGGAATCTTCAGTAAACCGAGTGTTGAGATACCTAATCTTTGGCAACCACTACTTTGTAACATCAAATCATTGAGGTGTGTACAGTGAAGCGAAACTTTGTCCTTCAATGGACACAGTCCCTATATAAGCTCGTAGTCTTAAGACAAAACATTCAATTTATACTTGATAACGATTAGAGATACAATCTAATCGAAACGTCGTAAAAATAAATAAAAATAAAGACAGTGCAAGTCCGACAACCACATTTTAGTCAATCTTCAACATTGTCTACAACCTTCAAACAAAGATGGAACAACTTCCCACATCACGAATAATTCTTTCGCAATTTTTCATAATTTATTCCCTGAAGTATCCTGTTAATATTTTTGCCCCAGAATCACTAATATTTTTTTTCATTAATTGGTTTATGAGGATCCTGCAAATATTAAATGAAATCTTGCATCAAATAAGCTTAAAGATAAATACCGAAAAATCCTAAACAATGACAATTTTTGTGCTGAATGCTCATATTTACATGGGTACAGAGCATATCGAAGAAACCGCCTGGTATAAATATACTGGACATACGAGCCGTATCGATATGAACTGTTCCGAGCAAAAGGAACATATTGGCTGTTTTTGCTAAACATATTTAAGATAAATAAACCTTTGTGCTTACAATCAAAAATTTTTAATGAGTGTTTAATGACAGCTAACAAAGAAACGAATCCAAAAAATAAGATTAGTATAGTTTTTGTAAAGGTTTGATTCTACGGCTATCAAATGAAAAGATACGAAAAAGGACAGTTGTGATGGATGCTGTAACACAGCATTAAAGTAAGATTGGGTGGACACGTCGCAAGAATAGTTGACAATAGTCCATCTATTTATTAATTCGATGGAGATCGAAACAGGAAACCTACAGAAGTAGAGAACGAACATCGACTGAACAGATGACGTGTGACGTATTCATAGAAACTAATTCCATGTTGCTTATAACAAAACTCTTTGAGGAGACTTATGTCATGAAATATGAACTATAATAAGCTGCTAACGATGACAAGAATTTTTTTTATTTGTTTTTAAAGGGCCGAAACTTGATGATTGATGAATACCATTATGTAACATCCTGTAAAAATACTATATCAACTACATTTCTACTAATTTAAACTTTAATAATTTAGTAACTACTTATGTATCCAGTAGAAAAAATTAATGAACCACAATGGGATGAATAACATACCAAGTTACATAAACATACTTTTAGATAATAAAATATTGTTTTTGCATTATGTTTTGCCACTATGGTGATTCATCATAATAAATATAGGTAAGGATGTAACCGTAAAAGTTGTTACTTACCATCAATTTGCAACATTTATCCTTTACCTAGCTAATCTTTCCGGAAACCCATCACCTTTAAAAATAATTTATTAAACTCAGTCTCCGACTGTTTTTTTCTCCGACCACACCATTCATTTAACAGCCTCCTGTTATTTATGTTTTTGGGTCGGTTCTTTTGAAGAGCCACAGGCACAAAGCAGAGACGTGAGTGATTCCAAATTACCTGTGGCTCCAATAAAGCGTTTTTGCCGCGTCACGGCGGCTCTTTATGACTTTGCCAGTTTATTAGTGCTAAAAATGGCCGCTAGGAGCGATTTTTAACAGTTCCCTGCTAATTAGCTTTTGCTTTTCGGGTAAGGCAATTTTTTGTGAAAAAATTGGTAGTTTTAAAAAATCTTACTTTATTAATTATTGTTAATTGTTTATAATTTTTTCATATGAAAGCTTCTTACTTGTAAAAATAATTTTTTATATATATTTTTGTAAATGTATACTTGACAAAATGATTCGGATATACTTTATTTCTAATTGCTTCTTTACCGTAACTTGTATGTATGTCGTGTTAGTAGTTATTTGTTTTATTCGGTAATACTTCGGGGTCAATTTCAAAACTTTCATTTTTTTAGCACTTATTTGGGAGCCGGTCCAATTTTTAACCGACTTCTAAAAGAAGGAGGTTATCAATTCGTCGACTATGTATTTTCATGTATATACACCGATTTCTCCGGAACGGCGGTACCGATTTGAACGAAATTTTTTACGTTATGTTCAGAAAATTTCTGCGGTGGTTCCATATTTTTTTTGATGAAATTGGTGCAGTAAAATCCAATATGGCGCTAACAATATGACAGCCAAAAAAATTGATTTTGTCCGATTTTCTCCAAAATTTGTATGTGGGAATTTTCGAGGTCGTACACAACGAATCTGAAATTATTTTAAAAAAATTCAATATGGCGGATCCAATATGGCGGACAAAAAAATTTAATTTTGGCAGATTTTCTCCAAAATTGGTATGGGGGAGTTTGTGAAGTCGCACATAACGAATCCAAAATAATTTTTAAAAAATTCAATATGGCGGATCCAATATAGCATCCAAAATAATCAATTTTGTCCGATTTTCTCCAAAATTGGTACAGGGAAGTTTTCGGGGTCGCACATAACGAATCTAAAACTATTTTTAAAAAATTCGATATGGCGGATCCAATATGGCGGACAAAAAATTTAATTTTGACCGATTTTCTCCAAAATTGGTATGTGGGAGTTTTCGGGGTCGCACATAACAAATCTACAATTATTTTTAAAAAATTCAATATGGCGTATCCAATATGGCGGATAAAAAATAATTTTGTCCGATTTCTCTCAAAATTAATATGGGGAAGTTTTTGGGATCGCACAATACGAATCTGAAGTTATTTAAAAATAAATAAATATGGCGGATCCAAGATGGCGGATTAAAGATTTTACATCTCTCGATTTTGTCTAAAATCAGTATTGGGGGATTTTTGTTAGTGTTAATTACAAACTTAAAATATTATTTAAAAAATTCATTCTGACAGATTCAATATGGTGTCCTAAAAATTTCACATTTTTCGATTTTCTCCAAAACTGATATAGGGGGTTCTTGAGGATGTAAGTTATGAATTTAAAAGTATTTGTCGAGAATTCCATATGGCTAATCCAATATAGCGGACTAAAAATTTTACATTTTTCGATTTTGTTCAAAGACGGAACTGAATCGTCTTTGAGGATGTAAATAGCGAATATAAAATTATTTTAAGATGCAATATAACAGTCTAGAAATTTTAAAATTCCGGATTTCATCCAAAATTGATACTAGGAGGCTTTGAAGGATTAAGATTTAGATTAAATTAAGACATTAAAATTACTTTTTTAAAATTCAATATGGCGGATCGAATATAGTGGGTTGAAAATTTTACCTTATTCGCATTTTTTCAGATTTGCTATTAGTAGGTTTTCGGTGTCGTATATTACTAATATGAAGTTAATTTTTTACAACTATTAGATTGATAAAATGCAATATGAGGGACTGAAAATTTTACATTTTCCGATTTTGTCTAAAATTGATGTTGTGGGGTTCTTGGGGCGTATACAAACTGGATACGCAGTATAAAATATATCGGGTAAAGAAATTTAAATCTCAAGTTCTTTAAATATCGATATTGGAAGGTTTTGGGGCCTATATTACCAATCTAAAATTAACTTGAAATTTAACATAACGGATTTACTATGACAGACTAAATATTTCTTTGACACAATTTCACTGGTATTTGGAGAACTCTACGAATCAAAGAATTTGCAACTTTGGATAAAATGGGTACCGTTTTGCCACCCTGGAGTAATTGCGAGATACACTAATCTCGTTAGTACTTAATTTCAATAATATATGGATATCATAATGAATTCAAAACTAAAAATCGAAAAATAAAATTTTTATAAAAAAAAATTGAACCGACTTCTAAAAGTGTGCTAAAAAGTGAAAAATAACTATAAATTTTTATATGACATCGAAATTTTTGAAGTCGGCGGTGAGATATTTTGATTCGCTTTTTAGCATGTTATAGCGACTACTCGCAAGAGTTTAAATCTTCAATTATTGAATTAATTTCAACTTAAAACAACTGTTCACTTATATTAAATTTTTTTGGTCCAATTTTTTTAAGAATCAATTACAAAAATGCTTATTATTTGGAATGACATTTCAAAAAATTATCATGTTGTTTGTTGAAAAGCCCAAATCTTAAAACTATTTCTTTAAATTAATCGACACATATTATTCCTTTTCGTTCCCCATTAACATGTCACCCAGCTGTCACTGGCAAGTTCCCTAAATCATTTAAACTAATTAGAGTGTCAGACCATTTTTCCTTATTTTTATTGGGCGGAAACGACATAACTTATAGCTTGTACCGAGATAACCGGGTCGACCCGAGTAACACTCGACATAAATTAATTTTATCTGTTCTGACAAGGGCTCAGTGGCGTATCTACAGATTATTTACAAGGAAGTTAGTTATTTGCTTAAGAAAATTCAGGCAACAATTTTGTATGGAGACCACGACTTGTTAAGTAATACGTGGTGTAAAATTGTAATTTTCAGTTTTTTTTTCTTTTTTTAATTGTGCCAAGTTTCACTGTTACAACAGGAATTAAAAATAATATAGTAAAATCTTGCTAAACAGAAAACATAGTTGAACTAAGTTGACTGCGAATATTGCTCTCGGTTCGATACAGCTCCACTGACGAGACCATGAGATGGTCGAAACGCATATGGAGAGAAGACCAGAGTTATATTTGCAGGAAATAAACTGTATATTCTTTCCTTTCTCTCATGCTGTAAGGGGAATAAAATATAGGTAACTATTTAAACATGGAACATAGTTTTCATTTGTTTTTTACTGAAATACTGATTTTTTTAAATTTAATTTCGCGCTACTCCGGTGAATGCACAAATGTCGTTTCGACTGGCGATAATTTTCAGTTTCACATCGAACTCAGCAGGTTTTTAATATCTTACCGACATGCCCCGGAATTTATATTTTATATAGCAGTTGTTTCCTGCGAATGTTGCTCTCGGTTCGATACAGCTCTACTGACGAGGCTATGAGGTGGTCGAAATACGTATGGAGAGGACCCGAGTTGTATTTGCAGGAAATAAACTGTATTTATTCTTAAAATATATATGCATATATATATATATATATATATATATATATATATATATATATATATATATATATATATATATATATATACGTGTTAAAACATACTACTCAAAATGAAAGAATATTTCATTTTGAGTAATATGTTTTAACACGTTTTTTTACGTAAACCGAATGCAGATTATACATCACAAGAAGGTCAAATTTGTATTAAGTAAGATATAACCTATAGTATGACCAAGCAAGATTACATATACACAACGTTATCAAAAGTAAATATTTTAACAAGATTTTTATGACAAATAATGATGTTATGCTAAAACCAAAAATCAACAAATCGTGTTTTTGAAAAATTGACAATTTATTTAAACAATTATCAAGTATATCACATGAATTTCACACAATATATTCCCACATTCCGTTGCTAAATTGTCTACTTAATATTAACGACATTGACGAAAGATAATCATATATATAAATAAGTCAATTTTTCCATAAAATAAAAAAAATTTGACACCGCGTCAGTTTTTATAAACCAACAACGAAAACATTTTAAAATGTTTACGTTTGTCATTAAAAATTGTTTACTTGTTAAAATCATGTTTTATCACCTCCTAATGGATGTTGATGATATTGTTTACTAGCTAATAAGTGAGTTTTAAGTCAGACCTATGGTTTTTTCGTTTGGATATATTTAGTGTAAGTTACAACAGACTGCTGGTGTACACCAAACGTCTATTTGGACGGACTACGCACTAATTTGTTTCATTATTTTTTCGCCCGATTTTTTTTTTGTATTTTCGCTTTAGGCATATGTGAATATCTGGGTTTTTTGGAACGTGTAAAAGATGGCTGAGATGAATTTTCCTGACTATTTTCACCATCTGATTTTATTTACCCAGTATAATACTATGTGAATAACACCTTTCGCTGTATGGTAGACTTATTCTTTTGTTGGTGTTCATTTCCATGCATACTTTTCTTGTGGCGCGGTTTAGCTGTATTATCATTTCTTCTAGCTCGTTTTCGTTTGATGTAATGAGGACGATATCGTCAGCAAGCTTTAGGTCGTTAATGAATTTGTTGTCCTATGTATACTCCTCTATCTTCTCACTGCAGTTTTCGAAGATATCCTCTAGTATCAGGGTAGAAAATTTTGGGGACAGGGTGTCCCCCTGCAGTACGTCTCCTTAAACTGATATTTTCTTTATTACTTTGCCATACTTATTTGTATTGCAGGTCATTGGTATATGTTTTTAATTCATGTTCTAATATTATTAAAAGTTTCAATCCCTACCCATATTTCTGTGTCAAATGCTTTTCTGTAGTCAACCAAAGATAGTGGTAAGAGAAGCAATATTTTTCAGTTCTTTTCTCTTAGCATCTTAAGGTTTAATGATCGATTGTATTATATATAGCGTGCTCAATAAGTTGATCATTGTCTAATTTCATGGTTAGTAAGCCGTTTTGTTATGATTTTAATTAGAAGTTTATAAAAATAAGATGAGATGCTAACTGACCTAAAGTTTTCCAGATTTGTACAATTGCCTTTTTATTGTATAAAAAAAATTTGAATTTTCATAGCAACTTGAGACACAAGTCTGTTCTATATATAAATTTAGTAATGGCTCATCTCCAAATTTAAGCATTTCGACAATGATTTGGTCTACACTCGGTTCATTTTTATTCTTTATGCTATTCAGGGCTGCTAGAATATCGCTGGTTGTAATTTTCTGCGTTATTTAGGTTTGGTAGTTTTTAGGAACCCAATCTATAAAATTTCTCTAGTGATGCTATTTTTATTGTTGTTTTTATTACCTCTGTACTATTTTGGTCTTTTCTTTCTATTAATCTCTTTTTATAATTGTTTGATTTGTTTGTGAGCACTGTTTTCTTTCTATTTTTCTATAATGGTTTTCATTTCATCATTTTCAGTTATTTCTATTTAGCAATTTATAACTTATTATTTTAGATTACTTCGTGCCTTATTTGAATTACCTAATTGTGTTTTGGTCTTGTTTGTGTACATAATTTTTTAACTGATAGTTTTATTTGTGGTATTATCTCTCTTGCTAGCTTTCAGAACTCTGTCTTTTAGGATTGTTTAGCGGATAAGTCTTCATTTGTGTCATTTTATATATATTTTTTTGGTTTTGTTCTAATATTTTTTTTATTAATGATTGGGACTTTTGTATTAATTTAATTCCTCCGGTTTTTGTATCTATCCTTAAAGTTTCTTTTACTAATTAGTCGTCACTTTCAATGTAAAATTTCTTAAGGATTGATCAATTCAATTTTTTTTTCACTTGGACATAATGAATAAAGTCTGTTATGTTTCTTGTCATACGGCCAGGAATTTTCCACGTCCACTTTCTTGTATTATTTTGAGGAAAATATTCATTCAACATAGTTGATCGCTGTGTAAAAAATGTATTATTTGTTATGGGTGTTATGTATAAGCTATGGTGAGATTTGGGTTTTGGGCATAACTCCGCGTACTAGTTGAATCAGAGAGATATCTATCCACTTAAGTCATTTATATGTTATGAGATCATATCAAATATTTTTTGACAGACTAAGAACGCACAGTCAAAACAAAATTGCTGTAACAATCACACACAAGGTTAACAAGTAGTCTTCACTGTTGAACCAGCCGTAGCTTTACAAGCACTACCGATAACATGTCTTAAAACTAAATGTATCTTGTTAGCTGTTAACGATATGTTAAATTAATATACAAATAATTTATATGTTGGTTGTCTGCTCCTCTGAAAGGAAAATAAATTCTTAATATTGCCACATTTAAATGCTAATGAAGCGGTTGTATATCTTTTTAATTAAATAATTATTAGTGGTAAATATCTGTTTTCGTGATGTGACTGATGAAATATATTTGAAAAGTTTCTTATAGGCGATAAGTTATTTTAAAATATTAAGTACTTTTTATTAATATTGCTAACAGAAACGTGTATGTAAATATATTCTGACGACAATCGGGACTCTCAAAAATAATATATCGGATGGAACAAAACACTCATCCTTTAACAAAAAATGGAATTTTTTAAGTTTTACTTCTTCCTTTTTAACCAACTGGTTATCAATTCGATGCATATATCAACTATAATGTTAATTAGAAAGAATATGGGGTGTAAGACAGATAAAGCCTTCATAATACGTAAAAGCAAATCCCGACGTATTTGACCAGTTCTCTTTTAAATACATAATAACATCTTTTGTTTGGCAATACTCCCAAAACAAAACCTCTCTAAACAGACAAACGGCGGCCTTTGCAAATCTTCAAAAAACAAAATTATCCTTGGCGCCATCGAAAATTAAACTGCCAAAATATTGAATGGGCGATAATAATAGACCGGGAGTCAAAATAATGCCCTTACGTTTCTAACAATGGAGGTTTACCGGATCTAATTCAAGGTAAATAGGTCGCTTTTCGGCTATTTCGGACGGTTGCATAATGGTTCGCTTTCAAAATTGGTCTTAATCGATTTTAGATGATGCATTGTTTCCGGAGAGGGAACTGCAATCTGCAAGCGAGAACAAAGATGTTGGCGTGGAATGCTTATTTTTTAAATGTATTGTTTTGCAAAAATCATCAATATATCGATTGATGATCACAAACGCTTAAGTTTTTATTAGATCTTTAAGTTTATTAATCTGCACCTAATTCCATTTTAGTAATTTATAGAGTTTGCCTACGAAAATATTACCATAAACACGTACTTACATATATCAGAATCTGGTGAATATACTAAAGTTTATATAATTGAACAATACCCTAAATAATATTATCAGTGCTGTTATTTCACTATCACTGGTACAAAAAATTATTTATTTTAAAGAAGACCCTATACGTAGATTTTGAACAATTATTTAGTTGTTTTTTTTTTCAAAATGAGTGATGCTGTCAGTCGACAAGTCGTTAAGATGCATATCGGGTTAAATTCAATTCAGAGTATAATTCCAAATTTATAATTGAAGTATCACTTGAAATTCTGAGGTAGAGGGGGGTGGTAAAAAAATCCTGTTCCATCAGGTGAGGGACAGGGGATTTAAAAATTACGAAAACCCATCAAGAGTTTTATGGACACTATTGGGGTCGCTCGTTATGAATTTCCTATCAGTTTCTTTTTAATTTCAAGATGGCGAATCGTAGATGGCTGCTGAAAATTGTAAAAATTATATTACTTTGTAAAAGTATGAGTTGGGTATTGCAATAAAGGATTTTTATAGTCGGTGGTTACTTTCAGTTCTATTTTTGTATAAGCTGATCAGCGGCCGGAATGTTTGTTCTTTGTTTCTGAAGGAATTGAAGTTTAGTGTGCTATCGTTAAGGAGTAGATATAGTATATACTTCGTCTTAAGATGCCCAAGATGAATGACTAGGGTATCGCAATCTTGTGATCTGAGTGTGAATTATACCCAGATTTTACGTCCCTACATTATTGATACTTTGGAACTGCTGTTGTGAAATCATTGCTGTTTTTCTATGTCTGCTTTATTGTAAATAAATAACATCATTTGGTAAGTTTCTACATCTTAAGTTTAATAACATTATGTGACTTGGCAATTACATAAACACCGCTACTACTTACATTCAAGAACTAATCTTGAATCAAGTACTGAAGATAAATATTTTAGACTTACGTTAGTTCAGTTTAACATTGTTACGTCTTTCCATACAGTTAGCTGTCAGATTCTTGTTCTACACAAGTGCCAAGTTACTTAGTGTTATTTAATGTAAAATAAAATCTCACCAGTTATGTCTAAAGGAAATATAATAGGGATACTATATAGGGTGCGATATTTATCTTGAGACAACGAAATATCTCGGTGGAATCACATTTCGAAAAATGTTTTATACAAAAATTATAGGGAGGTAGGGGGGCTAACTATTAGTGACCTTAAAAATGTCCTTGACCGCTTTTCTCAAAGTCATTTGAAGGCCAACTCCTGAATTTTTAATGGGGCCTTCCAATTTCGACCCCGGGAATAAAAAGGGCGGGAAATTTTACCATCGGATATGACGTTGATTTCAAGATGAAGGACAAACATTAAGGTCATTTAAAAGTCAAAACAAAAAAGATCGCAGTATTTCGTGAAATATTTCTTACAAAAAATGTTGGGTGGCACGGGAGCTAAACGGTCACTACCACTTGAAAATATCCTTAACTTTAACCTTAACTTTCAAGATTATTTGAAGCTCAATTTCAAAATTTGAAAAGTTAATTTAAACGACGCAAAATAGCGTGATATTTTAGAAAATTAACTTCCACTTTTGCTTGAAGAAGTGCCCTTAGATATAAAGCAACAAATATGGTTTCAACACAATGGATGTCCAGCGCATTCTTCCCAATAAGCTCGTCAAGTGTGGAATTGATTCAAATTTTGGAATTGAACTTCAAATGACCTTGAAAGTCAAGGTCAATGTTAATTTCAAGTTCACTACCACTCAGCTCTCGTGCCACTCAATAACTTTTGCGTGAAACATTTCACGAAATACTGCGACTTTTTTGTTTTGATTTTGAAATTATCTCGATATTTAACCTTCCCCTTGAGGTCAAGATTATATACGATGGTAGAATTTTCCGCCCTTTCCATTACCAAGGTCGAAATCGGGAGTCCCATTTAAAATTCCAAAGTTAATCTTCAAATAACCTTGAAGATCAAGGTCAAGGTCGTTTATAAAGTCACTAGTTAGCCTCCCTGTCAAACTATAACCGAAAAAATGTGATACCAACGAGATGTTCCGTTGTCTCAAGATAAATGCCGCACCCTGTATTTATATATGTATATATATATATATATATATATATATATATATATATATATATATATATATATATATATATAAGGATTCACTAATTTATGATAAGACAGTCACGAGACTTGTTCTTTTTTTGACAGGTATGTTTTTGATTAGATCGGTTTATATAATATCTTCAGATATATTCGTGGCTCACCCGGTATAAAATTATATATTAATATAAAAAGACTAGCATATGTTGTTATGCGCTGTTCTGAATATACGTTATAAACACATAAATCGTCAATAATGACTTTTAAGATTAAAGAAAAAACAAAATAACGTTTATATGTAATTTAGAATCAAAATTATTTGACAAGCGTTTAAAGACCGGCCCCCTAAATTTGTATAAACTACTGTGCTTAGACTTAATCCAAAAATATATGATGACTACTACGCCAAAGGGATAAGCTTTTCGGGTCAAATTTATTGCTAATAGCTAGACAGGCCCGGCTTAGGGGTTGATAATAAAAGTGATTCTATCAAACATTTGTTTAAATTGTTTTTATAGATATATATTAATTGATTATTTTCCTTAAAATCTAAAAATGGGTTAAATTTTTAAATTAAAAATAATTTTTCGTTCATTTGCATCAGTGGCTTACGCAAAAATTTCTTCACCCCCTTAATTATTAAAAACCAAAATAGTACGTTAATATGTATTGAATATAGACAAATAATGTATTATTTTCGAGGTACGATCTTACCAAGATCATATCCAAAACGGCAGATTTCAAAGAATTAATTAAGGACCAATGAGAGACACGATAAAAAAAAAGGAGTATTTTTGATTGACATTTTTATCATGGTGGAACCACCAAAGGCATGCTCATGTCATATTCTGGAATAATTAAATTTTATTATATATTTACCAAAGCCCTTCCTGCACAACAAGGACAAACCGATATTTCTTCCAGAAGATTAAATAAAGACAGGACTATGTTTCTTAAAGAGCAAACGACTGTATATAATACGAATAAGAATATTAACTGTTCTTTTATGCCGTATATGTTCCATGATCACATTAAGGGATTTCATAATCGTAAATCGTTCTTAAACCAGCGGGTATTAAACGGGTGCTACCACGAAAACTAATTTTTTTTCCAAGCGAACTAGCATAGTATCTACGTCTACTTCACTTTGGCGCCAGTATTGTTTAGAATTAATGAGAATAAAAATAATTAGTTTTTTAGTGCAATTCTTTGATTATTTTTAATATTGATTTATCTACTTTTTTATAAAGTCTCTCAAATGGATGTTCTTAATAATAAAGTTACACGAATGCACGAAGGACACTTAAAAGAAAATGAAAAAGATAACAAATTTTGTCGAGATAAGGTGAAAGGCGACAAGACGCATCAAAAAGAAACAGATAAAATTCTATAACCAATAACTTTTGTTGTCTTGTTGTATTTTCTCCTTAAGACCGTTATACTAGTTTTGACTACCTAATGGTCTTGCTAGTGGAGCTGTAACTACCAAGGGCGAAATTCACAGAAAGCAACTATCTGTTGACAAACTTCAATCCATAATATGTTGACAGAATATTACAGAACTTCATGTCAGGCTGTAAACCATCAGCAGCCAAAACAAACACCTAACGATATCTTAAAGCGGTAGGAAATTATTAAAAATAAAATTTTCCCATCGCTCTTAAAGAGAAAAGACGATTTATTTTGCAATCTAACATTTTGATTTTTATGTTTCAATTAAGAAAATACAAGGCACTATTTGTTTTTTTTTTGTAGAGTGCATTTTTCAATTCCAAAATCTGAAAATTTAAATTTTTGCCCTATTTCTCAAATGTAAAATTATTCCATTCAATAATAATTATTACATTCTTATATCCACGTATTTTCGAGGATGTTCAACATGATCCAAATGTTCAAAAGCCGTTAAAAATTGGATTTGATTGAAAATTTTCAAATTTATATCAAAAAAGATATTTTTTAGATTTTTTTTTACTAATTTTTCACATTATATTCGTTTTTTACAAGGTTAATTTGCCTAAAATGGCCACGAAAGAGTTTAAATCGATAGAAATTTTTTATGAGGAATCCGATGAAATGGGTCTCGAGGACCGAAGAAGTCACTCATGTTTACCACCGTAAAATTCGAAATAGTTAAAACCACTACAATTTTAAGTGGACTAAAATAGACGAAAAAACATTTTTTGATATAAGAAAAACGATTTCACCAAAAATATTTTGTGATTATTTAGGGTTGGGAATCAAAAACGGGAAGAAAAATTCTAATTTATTAAAATAATAAACAAAATTTGATTCAATGATGTTTTTAATAGCAAATAGTTGATACCTTTGGAGTAAATCATGTAGTCAAATAATTTGAGTTAATTTTTTGATGAATAAATTATCAATATTTTCTGTGAAAACATTCGCCAAATTTTTGAATAATTAACATGTCATGACAAAAATAATTATTAACTAATCATAAGAATTATCAGTAAAATATTACCAGTAAAAATGAAGAATTTTTGATCTTTGATATCGAATAAATATTAAATAAATTTAATTTTTGATATGAATAACGAAACAACGGTCTAAAAACAAATCGTAATGTTAAATTATAACAATAGTAAAATATGAGAATGTCGCAAGTTATTTTGCGGCCGAAAAATGCATTCTACAAAAAATAAACAGAACCAAATTTATGTATTTTTTAACGAGGAGTCGAATGAAATTAATGCTAAATTAAAAAAAAAACAAAGTTGAAAAATTTTATGAGTACATTCATGATTTTTTCATGACTACTGCTGATGTTCG
Organism: Diaprepes abbreviatus; assembly: GCA_034092305.1. Taxonomy (NCBI): domain Eukaryota; kingdom Metazoa; phylum Arthropoda; class Insecta; order Coleoptera; family Curculionidae; genus Diaprepes; species Diaprepes abbreviatus. The sequence goes on from JASJET010000074.1 coordinate 4,689,175, forward strand.
CCCAGTATTTTTATAACAGAGAACTCAAAAAATCAAAAATTGCTACTCGGTATTCGAAAGTTAAAATTTCAAGCTTCAAAATGCTGTACTGCAAAGCTAAATTAAGTACGATGAAAAATGTTGGCTAGTTATCTAATTTTGTTATATACACACATAAATTTTAATGAATTAAGTCATTTAAACACTGTACTAGGAAAAACATTTTATATATATATATATATATATATATATATATATATATATATATATATATATATATATATATATATAACATAAGATAATTGTGAAAAAACTATAATTATATGACGGCATCCTCTCATAGCGGGTATTACAGAACGACTTAGCCAGCTACTGGTTTATATATCTCATAATTTCGATTTTAAAAGAGATAAAATAAATTGCGGACAACTTTATTTTGATATAAATCTGGAATTTATGGTCGTAAAGCGGCAGTGGAAGTTTATTTTTCATTAAGAAGGGAATAAATTAACATTTTAAAGGCGAAACGCCGTTTCAACGTTAATTCTACGTAAAAGGAGTGCCACAAGGATGGGTTAGTTATGGTTATTGGTTGTCGTAAGTTATACTTTAACATACCGGTATATTTTTTCGAAAAATCGTCGTAAATTTTCGGATTATGATTGTGTTCGTTTTTGAGAAAGTTAAATAAACTATTGGGAGAAAAGGAGTGCTTATAGATAATAATTTTTAAATGAATTTTTATGGCTTTCTTTATATATCATAAAATGTAAAAGTAATTTTGAATTATAAGCTTAGTAAATTATCTATTTTAATGTCTAATTGAAAAAAGTAATATATTATTTAAGAAAAAAACAAACCAACTTCAAAAAATTACACTAAAAAATTAAAAAATAAATTAAAAAATAATTTCATAATTGTAGAATTAAAGACTTGTTTGACCATTCAATATTCATTCTGAATTCATTTTGGTACAATAATATTTAGAGCAATTAATTAATCTAACTAGGACAGTCGGGTGATTCCCATCTTCGTTACTCAGTTTCCTAACTAGGATACGAAAATAAGAAGACTACATCAAGACTAACAATTATATAGTTATTAGGTAATTGAAAATTATTAATGAAAGTGCTAAATTGGAATGAGTCCCTTACACAAAATTTATTATCAAAATAGTAAGCTGTAGTTAGGAAGTTAGTGAGTTATTTAGCTGTACAACCATGAGCTGAGGTATCGTTTTTGATAAATGATAACTAAAGAAAAGGGAGTTTTATCATATGTTCTTAATATTTAAAAAGATATGTCATAATAATAATTTGAAAATTATAAGGATTATTGAAATTAAAATATTAAATACTATGGTTAAACGATACAACTCACCGAACACATCTTTTTAGTTTTTTTTTTTTTTCGAAAAGAAAAAAGGGTGTTATATCAGAAATTAATCGAAAATTTTCCTTGAACCTATAGATATGTTTTCAGAAATAAGGCTTGCTAATTAACTACTTTTTAAACCGCACGATTGGGCGCGTGATTATTACTAAAAACTAGAAACTTAAAATCTTCGTTTTGAAACATACACAGTAAAAAATTTTTATGTAAAATTACCATAACTTTCATTGGTAATATATTGCCTTGTGTATCTAGGTAAAAAATTACTTGCATTTCAATGTAAAAAATATTCATGAATCACTAAGTAATTTTCGTATTTATATCATGTAATTTTTGTTGTTTTTCCGAGTCGATTTACTTGTTGTTAGATGCAGTGTAACTAACACATCATGTAAAAATACGTATTCCACCATGTCAGATTACGTAAAAATACGTATTCCACCATGTGAGATTACGTGAAAATACATTATAATATACGTTAGAAAATTTAAGTCATCAAGTAAAAAAAGCCCCCCACACTCTTCTTATGAAAAAGTGACCCTGATTAAACAAATTTAATTTTTAATATGATGCAATTTATGTCATCCTGACTAAAAATTATCTTTGTCACAACTCAATAATTTTGATGTTTTCTCAAATAATCTTTAGACGACCAATAGTAAAAAATACATATTTCACAAAAAATAGATCCCGAAAAAATCAGCCTGCTTCCGTACTGATTATAAGAGAAAATTCAATTTTATTTCTGGTAAGCGAGAACATGAGAACTACACAGTATATTGAATTTTAACAGAAGTAACTGAAAGTAGGATATAAATTACATCATATTAAGAATTGAATACGTTTGACCAGGAATACTTAACTATAAAAAATGTACAGGGCTTCTTACCTATCTGTTGTTAAAAGAATTCATGAATTAGACATATGGATACGTCAGTAGGTAGGGATTTTCATTCATCTTCTGAATAAAACAACGATCAGTTGCTGTTAACGAAGTTTTTATTATTGTAATGATCTGTATATGAATAAAGAAATAAAAGCTGACATAATAACGATTTATTTATATTGAAACAACTAACCAATATTTCGAAAAACAAATAGGTACATATTGTAGTTATTTTACAAGTACCAAACAAGACTGAGGCCGAACAAAAGTTAAACTTATACAGAAGGAGTCATGTTATAATGAGATTATTTAAAATAAAGTTTTTTTTTAAATTTCCATATTTATTATACATTATATATAAGAACGTGGCTCACAAAAACTTATAACTAAAAATTTATTTATAACAAAAAAAAACTTGGCAGCTCAGATTAATAATAACAGATACATTTAGACATAATTTTTTACGCATAGAGTGGGGATAAATTCAATGGATAATCAGAGAGACCCAATAGTCTATTTTATTTGTGACTCATGTACTTAGCAGATTTTGTGATTAATAGATTTTTACCAGCTTTTAAAATGTATTAAAGATTAAAGCTTTGTTAACTAAGCACTTCGTACAACGCTGCTTATTATTTACTTTTAGGAATCGAGTACTTGGTCAAAAGGTTTATTTACTTCCCCCATGGCTACAACGTTTTCTTGACATTTTAGAAGTAACATTATAGTAAAAGTAAAGTACTACAAAGCATCCCCACTTATATATTTATTTTTTCGTATTACTATTTCAAACTTAAAAGATCTTGGCGCATACCGATACAAAATTTTTGAATGAGATGCTTTATCTGCTTTGTTTTTTAATCTGAGCTTTGTAGTCAGTTATATAATATATATATATATATATATATATATATATATATATATATATATATATATATATATACTTATATTTACAAAAAAAAATATTTCAGCTAATAATAACAAAAATCTTTCTTTAAAGTAAAGCCTTCAAAAATAAATGGCACCAAAAAATTTTTTAGCTTTACTTTACATACAAAAAAATCTATGTATCTTTCTAGTTACATATTTTGTTAATAAAATTTATACCCTATTTTTCGAATTTCGTTTTTTAGATCTTGTTCCACTTTCAGGATGAATATTAAAAAAGTACCTTTGAGTAAATTCTAATATAGAACTTATTTCGTTTGGGTATTGTAAATTAAATACACAGTAATAACAAAAAGTGGTTACAAAAGCATCAGTAAATATTAAATAGTCCTCTGCTACTATCTCCTTTTCCATGCAAATCTTAAAGAATAAGTTTTCTTCAACATCTAAAAATTGAAAATTGTTGTACTAAATTTGTAGATACAGCATCAATCTGTAATTTTACAGAACTTTTTCTATAAAAATAGTTTTAAATATTTCCATTTCAAATATGGCAATTTTAATTTCATGACTTCTTAAAGAAAAAAAGATATAGGGTAAATAGTATTTTGGCCTTTAATATACCAATTTAAAGAAAATAAATGTTTAAAAAAATTGTCTCTGGTCACATTTTTGTTGTCTTAATTGTTTCGGCAACGCCAGTGGTGCACTTGGAAATAAATGTTTTTATTACTAAAAATCGTTTCAGATTTACACCTAAATGGACACTGAAATATTTTTCTCGACTTACCTGCCAATATCCACTTGTAACTAAAACACAATATACTTTATAAAAAGAAACTATTGCACCAAATGTGTTACCTATGCAGTTAGTATAAAAATAATGGCCGACTGCCACGTCTCGCTGCTGCTCTTGGGAGATGAGTGGGGGAAGCGTCATTATTTTACAGTATTTTACATTATTGTATATTATTTTACATTATCTTACATTATTTTACATTATTTTACACTATTTTACACTATTTTACACTATTTTACACTATTTTACATTGTTTTACATTATTTTACATTATTTTACATTATTTTATATTATTTTACACTATTGCACATTAAATTACTGTTTTTATGTAATCATACTTGAAAGCATATGTAATGGGAAAAAATACATTGTACACTTAGTAAAATTTCAATAGCAGTAAAAGTATTTAGATGTAGATTTACATGCGTTTTTTACTGTGTAGAATCATTTTAGCTGGCCGTCTTTCTCATTTCGTAAAGCTATAACTAAAAAAACTTATTAACAAAACTTATGAATTTAAGGTAAAAGTGATAACTTTAAACTATTGTAACTTTATTAATAATAAAATTTTTATAAAAAAATTGAACCGACTTCTAAAAGTGCGCTAAAAAGTGAAAAATAACCATAAATTTTTATATGAAATTGAACTTTTTGAAGTCGGCGCCAAACTAATACTTGACAAAATGTGATTTGCATAAACAGATTAAAAATATTTTATTTGTAGTTGCTTTATTATCATAATTTGTATATATTAGTAGTTATTTATTTCATTTACAAATAATTTGGCGCCGACTTCAAAAAGTTCAATTTCATATAAAAATTTATGGTTATTTTTCACTTTTTAGCGCACTTTTAGAAGTCGGTTCAATTTTTTTATAAAAATTTTATTTTTCTATTTTTAGTTTTAGAATTCATTATGATATTCATAAATTATTTGAACTAAGTACTAATCGAAACTAGTGTACTTCGTAATGACTCCAAAGTGGCAAAAAAGTACAAATTTTATCCAAAGTTGTAAATCACCCTAAAATGAACCACTAAAAATTCTTTAGTTCTTAGAGTTTTCCAAATACCAATCAAATTGAGTCAAACGAATATTTAGTCTGTCATAGAAAATCCACTATCTTAAATTTCAAATTAATTTTAGATTGGTAATATAGGCGCCAAAACCTTCCAATATCGATATTTCAAGAAAATAAATTAATTTTTTATCCACCATATTAGATACGCCATATTGAATTTTTTTTAAATAATTTTAGATTCGCCATGTGGAACCCCAAAAACTCTCCCGTACCAATTTTGGTGAAAATCGGACAAAATTGATTTTTTTTGTTCGCCTTATTGAATCTGCCATATTGAATTTTTTAAAAATAATTTCAGATTCTTTATGTGAGGCCCCGAAAACTTCCCCATACCAATTTTGGAGAAAATCGAATAAAATTGATTTTTTCGTCCGCCATATTGGATCCGCCATATTGAATTTTTTAAAAATTATTTTAGATTCGTCATATGCGACCCCGAAAACTCCCCCGTACCAATTTTGGAGAAAATCGGACAAAATTGATTTTTTTCGTCCGCCATATTGGATCCGCCATATTGAATTTTTTAAAAATAATATCAGATTCGTTATGTGGCACCTCGAAAACTCCCCCATACCAATTTTAGAGAAAATCGGACTAAATTAATTTTTTTTGTCCGCCATATTGGATCCGCCATTTTGAATTTTTGAAAAATAATTTCAGATTCGTTGGGTACAACCCCGAAAACTCCTCCATACCAATTTTGGAGAAAATCGGACAAAATTAATTTTTTTGGCCGCCATATTGTAAGCGCCATCTTGAATTTTACTGCACCAATTTCATCTAAAAAAATATGGGACCACCGCAGCAACTTCCTTTACATAACGTAAAAAAATTCATTCAAATCGGTGCAGCCGTTCCGGAATAATCGGTGTACATACATAAAAAAAAAAAAAAAAATACATAGTCGACGAATTGAGAACCTCCTTCTTTTAGAAGTCGGTTAATAATCAGAATATTTAGTAAAGTTCATTCAAAAGTCACAACAATTTTCTTCAATTTAAGCATTTACAGGTCTCTACTGGAACTCTAGAAGTCGAGTTATGGTCGATTTAGTTAGGGTGGAATTCTATTTTTTTTTGCACTTATTTATAAATAAGTTTTTTCTAATTAATATTTTTTAAAAATTAAAAATTCAGGGCACTTTTAATAGACACTACAATCGATTTGGCTGAACAGATGACCCATAAATAGCAAAGCTAATTCTTTGTAGACATTTAAACAGTTAAATTGTTAATAACAAAAAAAACTGACAGATTTTGAGACTCATAATTTCGAAAAATTGATTATTCAGGCCAAAAAATATAAAATGCATGAAAATATTGAAGCGCCCAAACTATAGAAAATTTAATAATAACCCTTTCAACTAGTACGACATCGACTTCAAAAAACTGCTGAGTAAAGTAGAAAATTCAAAATGATTAAATTAATTACGTAACTGAACTAAGTATAATCCATTACATGACTATTCCTTATTGTTTTAAATATTAGAAAATGTTTATGAGTCACTGTTTTATTTATTTTTCTAATTTACGGGCCAAATATATTTTTATGAGCTACAGTATTTCTTGATCCCCCATATATTTACAAAGACATAAAATAATCGTCCTCTAACATTTTATAGTACCATAAATTCAGTCGTGTCTTTTATCTCAGTGTGAGTTTTAAATAAAAATGTAGCAACTTGATTCGAAGTCGAATAAATTTTTAATGCCTAAAAGAGTCCTCTAAAGAGTTCATCGGTCGTCAAATCTATGCATCAAACGTATCACCCCATAAAAAAGCTTTTAAAAGGTAAACACACAACGCATTTTAGGGGCCCCATTACTATTTTATAGTGTCGTAAAATGCTCTTAGTAGCAATTCGTGTCATCCTGGGCTCGTATTCTCACATTGGGGGATCACGACCATATAAGTGGAGGGAGAGCGGATAGTAGAAAATGATTTTAAATTGAATTGGTGTTCGTTTTGATCTAACAATTGCAAAATAATGAGAAGTAGATATTGAAGCTAAAACAGAATGAAAAATTTCACCTGACTTCCAACTTATAATAACATATTTTGTTACGGAAATTTTTGCAATTCAGTCGCTCTATTTTTTTTAACACCTGTTATAAACGCGTAAGTGAGTATATAACCACCCACTAGTTTCAACTAGTCATGTTGAGCTAGTATAAGGGCTATTCTTTTGAGTCATTATTACTTTCACTTCTATCACTTGAAGTAATCATGATCACTTCGACCCAATGACAAGTAAATGCATATTCAAAAGAACATGAAGTTATCAGTTACACTTTTTCACTTTGATGAATTGATAATTACTCTAAAGAATACAGCTATAGTAAATGATCGATCACAAACAAAAGTCAGTTCATTGAACCATTTTTTCACATTTGTCATGATCTTGTGTTCAAAAGAATTTAGTTTAAAAGAGTTTTGGGGTTTTTTTTAGTTTAAGTCACTTTTTTTATTCCGTTGATTGTTTACAGCCAAAATTGCAATGATATATGAAGAAAAAATTATATCATTTTATGAGTCCCAAAAAAGTTTGGTATTCGACCACGTAGTTTTCCATTTTTTAGAAAATGTGTGTACACCACACATTTATTCACTGATTTATTTATCCTTACAAATTACATAGTATTTTCAAAGTTTAATTCACTTTGTTTCACTAAGACAAATCAATATCTTTAAAATAGCACTTAAACGGAAGGAGTGTCGATTATCACAAAATATAGCACAATGACTACTGATGAGCAACATTGCCGGGTTGTACAGTTAATCTAAGTTATAATGCTATTAATTCTAACTATTTGTTTGAAAAACATTATAGACAGAAGCCAAGGGCTTTTAGGTAAAAGCAATTGTTTATAGGTTAAAAAAGTCTGTACATTGTAGAAATTACGTTTTTTATATAAAAAAAAAATTTTTTAATCCCCAAAAATTTATATTTTCTTACAAATATAGCCAGGACTTAGCAACCACGCACGTCATCACCTGGCGATTACCATGGTAATCCCATATCTGAATTATAATAATATTTGTAAAATAAACTGTACTGTATATTTATTAGTTAAATTTTCAGTAATATTAGTCGACATTAATTGAAATGCAAGGCATTTTATAACGGTTAAAAAATTATCAATAATTGACAATTAATAATACTAATATAGGATGTGAAGCTCATTATATTAAAATTTATGAAGCAGCACCTTACTAATGGCGTGTACAACATTAAAGGAAATACGAAACATTAAATATGTGCACGAAGTTACTAAATTAGGCATAAACTGCAATAATTGGAATAGGTTAAAAACCCGGTAGAGTAGTTTATGTCCCAATTTGGAATGGAACGGCTAGTTGGTAGTAATAAAGGAAAATATAAAAATTTCTGAAATTTCTGTATAATATTATACTCAGAAACATAAATGCTTTGATATTTTTCGTTTTTGATGAGAGAAGGTTATTTCACCACAAACCTAGCAGAATTTGTTCGGAGAATTAATTCTTTGTACTGGGGAATTAACGTACTAACTTAGAAAATAAATTTGACACATTTATAGATAATAAGAGAGTTATGCTACAAACGGTAAGAAAAATACAACATCGCTATGTTCAATTCAAGTTATATCAGCCTAATAACAAGTTATTAGTACATTTCTTCGATTACCCGGTTATTTTGGAAGGAAAGATGTATCTTGGAATTCATTTTTGACAATTCCAGATGGTCTAAATTTAATTATTTTAACATACGTACGATATAAAATCCTCTGAACTGCTTTAAAATTTGTGCATTTGCAAGGATAGTAATAATACTGAAAATTATATTCGTTAAAAATATAACCTCGAAAAAATTATTCTAATAACATTGTGTGTATAGAGGATTTTTCTTCTATATTGTACCATAGGATGAACAAACAGCAACAAAAGAAATATGCACAGAATACCAAAAAGTAATAGAACAAGAGAATTAATAAACAAAAAGGAAAAACAAATCGAGATACTAAAGACTACCATGCAAATAAATAAAAATGAGACTGCAATACAAACCTTTTTAAAAATACTATGAAAAATAAGAAAAATATCGGAATTCTAAAGACAAAACTATCGAGAGGAAGAACGAATAGTTATATTGAAAAACAGATAAGGTATGACAATCAATAACAGAAACGAGATCGCCACCATTGTGCAAGAGTTCTATGAACAACTATAGAGCTCAATAATACATGAAAATGTTGAAGTTATCATTATATGGAAAAAAGTGAGAAAGACAACATTGCAAAGTTAATAACCAATAAATTGACTCACAAAACGAACGTATCAACCTCCGGAAAAAGCTGGATTTCGAAAAGGATTCAGTATGATAAACGACCGACAGATACTACGTGCTCTCATTGAAAAGGCTACAAAATATAATGTATCCTTGCATTTGGCTTTCGTAGACTATCAAAAAGCCTTTGACTCCGTGTAAATGTGGGCAGACTTGAGAGCGCTAAATAATGCCAGGGTAGACAAAAGGTACTCAAGTCTTGTAAAATATATCGACAATTCGTACATCCACAGAAAATGTCTTTAAGACTTTAAACTATCAAAATATAGAGATTACTTTAGATAGAACACGACTGAATTATTTGCGGTTTGCAAACAATACCGTCCTGATCAGTTACCAAATGAATTGAGAACTACGTTGGAAGAATTTCATCACGCATGGTCACAAATCGGACTGGAAACGAACTTGAACGAAGGAAAATCTTAGACACTAAATACAACGAGGAAAAATGAACCAAATAATAAAAAATCTTCGAAGAATAAGATCTAGTTAAGCAGCTTTTGGTAAATTCGGGCATATATTCATATCATGAGATCTTCCTGTATATATCAAAAGGAAAATTCACTGGACTTGACTTGAAATAATATCGCTAATTCATAACTCCATGAGCAGACTTTAAATCACACTGGATGAAATAGGGAAGGTATCTCGGGGTTAGTTTGAGAGTTTAAAAATGAAGAAATCCGAGTAGAAATGTGGGAAAACCTGAAAGAAGATGGTGAAATAACATTCAGAAAGTTATAGGAAAAATTTGGAGTAAAACGATTGTGAAGAAAAAAAAATGGAGAAATTTGGAAAAACCTTATAATCAAGAGTGAATTAAAGCACGCTGAAAAGAAAAGGAAACAAAGCTGAACGATTATAAGGTTGGTACGGATAAGATAAATATTTTCATCATGTATTTTTACTGAAAAATTAAGTTGTGTTTTCTGAATAATACAAAAATTAATATAATAAATACGCAATATTTTTATGATGTTCAAAAACAGGACATTATTTATCGACAGGATAACATAAACAAATATAAATATAGTTGCCTCTATTTGGAATTTTTATGCATAATTTAGTATCGGTAAAATAGTAAATTAATATTTATTGGTATAATAAAACTGCAAAACGGACATTAATTATCCTTAATTATTAACAAGTAAATTATCAAATAATAGTAAACAGTAGCGAATAGAAAGAAGGATTTGGGGCTTCCCTGTGGCTTAATCTAAATCATTTTTTAAAGTAATTTATTAGGTTTTTCTACTCTTATAAGAGAGCTTAAATATCAATTCAAATATACTAAACTAATAAATAATCAGCTGCCGACATTGCCACTGGTAAAAAGAATTGTAGCTCCCATTTAGTGATTTTTTTGATAATCTTTGATTCTTGTTTAGAAACGAAGGACTTTGTTCCTAAAAACCGGCTGAAAAATTACTCTAATGACCTTTGAGGAATTGCTTTCATCAAATTTATTTTGTACAAGGTGCAGTAAATAATACAACAAATTTCTAAAGTATATATTTTTCATGTTAAACGTGGATATTCAAAAAATGGTAGTTTGGCTGGTCCACATCAAATTACGAAGCTAATAATTGACTTAGTTTGGCTGGTCGACATTGCAGCTTTCTATCCATATATTTAAATTCAAACAAACATACTGTTCCAGATTCCAGGTATTAATAAAAGCCTTCTACATTTTTTGACAATTTTCCAAATAGTTTTTAAAACTTTGAACGTTCTAATAATCTTAGTTAAACACTATAGTCCATGAGTCTAATATGTCTCACATCTAGTTTAGATTTCTTTCAGTAGATTTAATCTTTGAACGAAGCTACAGAGTACAAAAAGAGTTCGGCTGTTTCCTTCTCCTCCACACATAGGCTGCATGGCATATGGTATTTACTGCTCGTCCATTTTCCCTGTCAAAGTCGACATAGTATGTTGCATATTGTATACAAATCATTACTTCTCTTTTGGCAAGTAAATCTCATGATTCTATGTCTGTCTATCTAACCTGAACTAATCCCCAGTACTCAGGGATTTTAAGAAAAGCTTTAAAAGTGTTTTAGGTATCTGAAAAAAATTCATAGTTCAACAATTATAATGCTAGCAATTTAATTTAAGGGTGTAATGCCACTGAAGTTTAAATAAAGAAAATTTCTTGTTAATTTAAAAATTAATTATACATTTTAAAGGCCACCCAGCACTCAGGGATGTTAAGAGAAGCTTTAAAAGTATTTTAGGTATCTGAAAAAAATTCATAGATCAACAATTATAACGGTAACAATTTATTTTAAGGTTGTTAATACACTGAAGTAAAAAAAAAGAAATTTCCTTGCTATTTTAAAATTCACTATGCATTTTTAAGGCCATCCAGCACTCAGGTATTTTAAGAAAAGCTTTAAAAGTATTTTAGGTATCTGTAAAAAATTCATAGTTCAACAATTATAACGATAACAATTTAATTTAAGGGTGTACATCCACTGACGTTAAAAAAAGCAATATTCTTCTTAATTTAAAAATTCGCTATACATTTTTAAGGACATCCCGCACTCAGGGATTTGAAGAGAAGCTTTAAAAGTATTTTAGGTATCTGTAAAAAATTCATGGTTCAACAATTATAATGCTAACAATTTATTTTAAGGGTGTACATCCACTGACGTTAAAAAAAGATATTTTCTTGTCAATTTAAAAATTCACTACGCATTTTAAAGCCACCCAGCATACAGGGATTTTAAGAGAAGCTTTAAAAGCGTTTCAGGTATCTGTAAAAAATTCATAGTTCAACAATTATAACGCTAAAAATTTATTTTAAGGGTGTACATCCACTGAAGTTAAGAAAATAAATTTTCTTGTTGTTTTAAAATTTACTGTGCATTTTAAAGGCCACCCAGCAATCAGGGATTTTAAAAAAAGCTTTAAAAGTATTTTAGATATCTGTAAAAAAACAATAGATCAAAAATTATAACGCTAACAATTTATTTTAAGGGTGTACTTCCACTGATGTTACAAAAAGAAATTTTCTAGTTAATTTAAAAATTCACAATGCATTTTTAAGGCCACTCAACATTCAGGCATTTTAAGAGAAGCTTTGAAAGTATTTTAAGTATTTGTAAAAAATTCATAGTTTAACAATTATAACGCTAACAATTTAATTTAAGGGTGTACATCCACTGACGTTAAAAAAGAAATTTTCTTGTTAATTTAAAAATTCACTATGTTTTTTTAAGGCCACCCAGCGCTCAGGGATTTTAAGAGAAGCTTCAAAAGTATTTCAGGTACCTGTAAAAAATTCATAGTTCAACAATTATAAAGCTAGAAATTTAATTTAAGGGTGTACATCCACTTACGTTAAAAAAAGCAATTTTCTACTTAATTTAAAAATTCACTATACATTTTTGAAACCATCCAGCACTCAGGAATTTTAAGAGAAGCTTTAAAATTATTTAAACTATCTGTAAAAAATTCATAGTTTAACAATTATAACGCCAACAATTCATTTTAAGGGTGTACATCCACTGAAGTTAAAAAAAAATTAATTTTCTTGTTAATTTAAAAATTCTTTATACATTTTAAAGGCCACCCAGCGCTCAGCCAATTTAAGAGAAGCTTTAAAAGTGTTTTAGGTACCTGCAAAAAATTCATAGTTCAACAATTATAACGCTAGCAATTTATTTTAAGGGTGTACATCCACTGACGTTAAAAAAAGAAATTTTCTTGTTAAATTAAAAATTCACCATGCATTTTTAAGGCCATCCACCTCTCAGAGATTTTAAGAGAAGCTTTAAAAGTGTTTCAGGTATATGTAAAAAATTCCTAATTCAACCATTATAACGCTAACAATTTATTTTAAGGGTGTACATCCACTGACGTTAAAAAAAGAAATTTTCTTGTTAATTTAAAAATTCACCATGCTTTTTAAAGGCCACCCAGCACTTAGAGATTTTAAGAGAAGTTTTAAAACTGTTTCAGCTATATGTAAAAAATTCATAATTCAAAAATTATAACGCTAACAATTTATTTTAAGGGTGTACATCAATTGACGTACAAAAAAGAAATTTTCTTGTTAATTTAAAAATTCATAATGCATTTATAAGGCCACTCAGCACTCAGGGATTTTAAGAGAAGCTTTAAAAGTATTTTAAGTATCTGCTAAAAATGCATGGTTCAACAATTATAACGCTAACAATTTAATTTAAGGGTGTACATCCACTGACGTTAAAAAAAGAAATTTTCTTGTTAATTTAAAAATTCACCATGCTTTCTTAAGGCCACCCAGCTCTCAGGGATTTTAAGAGAAGCTTTAAAGGTGTTTCAGGTATATGTAAAAAATTCCTAATTCAACCATTATAACGCTAACAATTTATTTTAAGGGTGTACATCCGCTGACGTTAAAAAAAGAATTTTTCTTGTTAATTTAAAAATTCACTATGCATTTTTAAGGGCACCCAGCACTCAGGGATTTTAAGAGAAGCTTTAGAATGGTTTCAAGTATCTGTAAAAAATTCATAATTGAACCACTATAACGCTAACAATTTATTTTAAGGATGTACATCCACTGACGTTAAAAAAAGAAATTTTCTTGTTAATTTAAAAATTCACCATGCTTTTTTAAGGCGACCCAGCACTCAGGGATTTTATGAGAAGCTTTAAAAGTATTTCAGATATCTGTAAAAAATTCATAATTCAGCCATTATAATGCTAACAATTTATTTTAAGGGTGTACATCCACTGACGCTAAAAAAAGAAATTTTCTTGTTAATAAAAAAATTCACTATGCATTTTTAAGGGCACCCAGCAATCATGAATTTTAAGAAAAACTTTAAAAGTATTTTAAGTATCTGTAAAAAATTCATAGTTCAATAATTATAACGCTAACAATTTAATTTAAGGGTGTACATCCACTGACGTTAAAAAAGAAATTTTCTAGTTAATTTAAAAATTCACCATGCTTTTTTGAGGCCACCCAGCACTTAGCTATTTTAAGAGAAGTTTTAAAAGTGTTTCAGGTATCTGTAAAAAATTCATAATTCAACCATTATAATGCTAACAATTTATTTTAAGGGTGTACATCCACTGACGTTAAAAAAAGAAATTTTTTTGTTAATTTTGAAAATTCACCATGCTTTTTTAAGGCCACCCAGCACTAAAAAATTTTAAGAGAATCTTCAAAAATTTTTCAGGTATCTGTAAAAGATTCATAATTCAACCATTATAACACTAACAATTTATTTTAAGGGTGTACATCCACTGACGTTAAAAAAAGAAATTTTCTTGTTAATTTAAAAATTCACCATGCTTTTTAAAGGCCACCCAGCACTTAGAGATTTTAAGAGAAGTTTTAAAAGTGTTTCAGGTATCTGCAAAAAAATTCCTAATTCAACCATTATAACGCTAACAATTTATTTTTAGGGTGTACATCCACTGACGTTTAAAAAAAAAATTTTCTTGTTGATTTAAAAATTCACTATGGTTTTTTTAAGGCCACCCAGCACTCAGAGATTTTAAGAGAAGCTTTAAAAGTATTTCGGATATCTGTAAAAAATTCATAATTCAACCATTATAACGCTAACAATTTATTTTAAGTGTGTACATCCACTGACGTTAAAAAAAGAAATTTTCTTGTTAATTTAAAAATTGACTATGCATTTTTAAGGGCACCCAGCACTCAGAGATTTTAAGAGAAGCTTTAAAATTGTTTCAAGTATCTGTAAAAAATTCATAATTCAACCATTATAACGCTAACAATTTATTTTAAGGGTGTACATCCACTGACGTTAAAAAAAGAAATTTTCTTGTTAATTTAAAAATTCACCATGCTTTTTTAAGGCCACCCAGCACTCAGGGATCTTAAGAGAAACTTTAAAAGTGATTCAAGTATCTGTAAAAAATTCATAATTCAACCATTATAACGCTAACAATTTATTTTAAGGGTGTACATCCACTGACGTTAAAAAAAGAAATTTTCTTGTTAATTTAAAAATTCACCATGCATTTTTAAGGGCACCCAGCACTCAGGGATTTTAAAAGAAGCTTTAAAAGTGTTTTAATTATCTGTAAAAAATTCATAGTTCAACAATTATAACGCTAACAATTTATTTTAAGGGTGTACATCCACTGACGTTAAAAAAAGAAATTTTCTTGTTAATTTAAAAATTCACTATGCATTTTTAAGGGCACCCAGCACTCAGAGATTTTAAGAGAAGCTTTAAAAGTGTTTTAGTTATCTGCAAAAATTTCACAACTCAACAATTATAACGCTAACGATTTATTTTAAGGGTGTACATCCACTAAAGTTAAAAAAAGAAATTTTCTGGTTAATTTAAAAAAAATTTACCATGCTTTTTTAAGGCCACCAAGCACCCAGAGATTTTAAGAGAAGCTTTAGAATTGTTTCAGGTATATGTAAAAAATTCATAATTCAACTATTATAACGCTAACAATTTATTTTAAGTGTTTATATCCACTGACGTTAAAAAAAGAAATTTTCTTGTTAATTTAAAAATTTACTATGCATTTTTAAGGGCACCCAGCACTCAGAAATTTTAAGAGAAGCTTTAAAATAGTTTCAAGTATCTGTAAAAAATTCATAATTCAACCATTATAACGCTAACAATTTATTTTAAGGGTGTACATCCACTGACGTTAAAAAAAGAAATTTTCTTGTTAATTTAAAAATTCACCATGCTTTTTTAAGGCCACCCAGCACTCAGAGATTTTAAGAGAAGCTTTAAAAATGTTTCAGGTATCTGTAAAAAATTCATAATTCAACCATTATAACGCTAACAATTTATTTTAAGGGTGTACATCCACTGACGTTAAAAAAAGAAATTTTCTTGTTAATTTAAAAATTCACTATACATTTTTAAGGGCACCCAGCACTCAGAGGTTTTACGAGAAGCTTTAAAATTGTTTCAAGTATCTGTAAAAAATTCATAATTCAACCATTATAACGCTAACAATTTATTTTAAGGGTGTACATCCACTGACGTTAAAAAAAGAAATTTTCTTGTTAATTTAAAAATTCACCATGCTTTTTCAAGGCCACCCAGCACTCAGAGATTTTAATAGAAGCTTTAAAAATGTTTCAGGTATCTGTAAAAAATTCATAATTCAACCATTATAACGCTAACAATTTATTTTAAGGTTGTATATCCCCTGACGTTAAAAAAAGCAATTTTCTTGTTAATTTAAAAATTTACTATGCATTTTTAAGGTCAACCAGCACTCAGGGATTTTCAGAGAAGCTTTAAAATTGTTTCAAGTATCTGTAAAAAATTCATAATTCAACCATTATAACGCTAACAATTTATTTTAAGGGTGTATATCCACTGACGTTAAAAAAAGCAATTTTCTTGTTAATTTAAAAATTTACTATGCATTTTTAAGGTCAACCAGCACTCAGGGATTTTCAGAGAAGCTTTAAAATTGTTTCAAGTATCTGTAAAAAATTCATAATTCAACCATTCTAACGCTAACAATTTATTTTAAGGGTGTACATCCACTGACGTTAAAAAAAGAAATTTTCTTGTTAATTTAAAAATTCACCATGCTTTTTTAAGGCCACCCAGCACGCAGAGATTTTAAGAGAAGCTTTGAAAATGTTTCAGGTATCTGTAAAAAATTCATAATTCAACCATTATAACGCTAACAATTTATTTTAAGGGTGTATATCCACTGACGTTAAAAAAAGAAATTTTCTTGTTAATTTTAAAATTCACTATGCATTTTTTAGGCCACCTAGCATTCAGGGATTTTAAGAGAAGCTTTGAAAGTGTTTTAATTATCTGTAAAAAATTCATAATTCAACCATTATAACGCTAACAATTTATTTTAAGGGTGTACATCCACTGACGTTAAAAAAAGAAATTTTCTTGTTAATTTAAAAATTCACCATGCATTTTTAAGGGCACCCAGCACTCAGGGATTTTAAAAGAAGCTTTAAAAGTGTTTTAATTATCTGTAAAAAATTCATAGTTCAACAATTATAACGCTAACAATTTATTTTAAGGGTGTACATCCACTGACGTTAAAAAAAAGAAATTTTCTTGTTAATTTAAAAATTCACTATGCATTTTTAAGGGCACCCAGCACTCAGAGGTTTTACGAGAAGCTTTAAAATTGTTTCAAGTATCTGTAAAAAATTCATAATTCAACCATTATAACGCTAACAATTTATTTTAAGGGTGTACATCCACTGACGTTAAAAAAAGAAATTTTCTTGTTAATTTAAAAATTCACCATGCTTTTTCAAGGCCACCCAGCACTCAGAGATTTTAATAGAAGCTTTAAAAATGTTTCAGGTATCTGTAAAAAATTCATAATTCAACCATTATAACGCTAACAATTTATTTTAAGGGTGTATATCCACTGACGTTAAAAAAAGCAATTTTCTTGTTAATTTAAAAATTTACTATGCATTTTTAAGGTCAACTAGCACTCAGGAATTTTAAGAGAATCTTTAAAAGTATTTTAGGTATCTGTAAAAAATTAATAGTTCAACAATTATAACGCTAACGATTTATTTTAAGGGTGTACATCCACTGACGTTAAAAAAGGAAATTTTCTTGTTAATTTAAAAATTTACTATGCATTTTTAAGGGCACCCAGCACTCAGAGATTTTAAGAGAAGCTTTAAAATTGTTTCAAGTATCTATAAAAAATTCATAATTCAACCATTATAACGCTAACAATTTATTTTAAGGGTGTATATCCACTGACGTTAAATAAAGAAATTTTCTTGTTAATTTAAAAATTCACCATGCTTTTTTAAGGCCACCCAGCACTCAGAGATTTTAAGAGAAGCTTTAAAAATGTTTCAGGTATCTGTAAAAAATTCATAATTCAACCATTATAACGCTAACAATTTATTTTAAGGGTGTATATCCACTGACGTTAAAAAAAGCAATTTTCTTGTTAATTTAAAAATTTACTATGCATTTTTAAGGTCAACCAGCACTCAGGGATTTTCAGAGAAGCTTTAAAATTGTTTCAAGTATCTGTAAAAAATTCATAATTCAACCATTCTAACGCTAACAATTTATTTTAAGGGTGTACATCCACTGACGTTAAAAAAAGAAATTTTCTTGTTAATTTAAAAATTCACCATGCTTTTTTAAGGCCACCCAGCACGCAGAGATTTTAAGAGAAGCTTTGAAAATGTTTCAGGTATCTGTAAAAAATTCATAATTCAACCATTATAACGCTAACAATTTATTTTAAGGGTGTATATCCACTGACGTTAAAAAAAGAAATTTTCTTGTTAATTTTAAAATTCACTATGCATTTTTTAGGCCACCTAGCATTCAGGGATTTTAAGAGAAGCTTTGAAAGTGTTTTAATTATCTGTAAAAAATTCATAATTCAACCATTATAACGCTAACAATTTATTTTAAGGGTGTACATCCACTGACGTTAAAAAAAGAAATTTTCTTGTTAATTTAAAAATTCACCATGCATTTTTAAGGGCACCCAGCACTCAGGGATTTAAAAGAAGCTTTAAAAGTGTTTTAATTATCTGTAAAAAATTCATAGTTCAACAATTATAACGCTAACAATTTATTTTAAGGGTGTACATCCACTGACGTTAAAAAAAGAAATTTTCTTGTTAATTTAAAAATTCACTATGCATTTTTAAGGGCACCCAGCACTCAGAGGTTTTACGAGAAGCTTTAAAATTGTTTCAAGTATCTGTAAAAAATTCATAATTCAACCATTATAACGCTAACAATTTATTTTAAGGGTGTACATCCACTGACGTTAAAAAAAGAAATTTTCTTGTTAATTTAAAAATTCACCATGCTTTTTCAAGGCCACCCAGCACTCAGAGATTTTAATAGAAGCTTTAAAAATGTTTCAGGTATCTGTAAAAAATTCATAATTCAACCATTATAACGCTAACAATTTATTTTAAGGGTGTATATCCACTGACGTTAAAAAAAGCAATTTTCTTGTTAATTTAAAAATTTACTATGCATTTTTAAGGTCAACTAGCACTCAGGAATTTTAAGAGAATCTTTAAAAGTATTTTAGGTATCTGTAAAAAATTAATAGTTCAACAATTATAACGCTAACGATTTATTTTAAGGGTGTACATCCACTGACGTTAAAAAAAGAAATTTTCTTGTTAATTTAAAAATTTACTATGCATTTTTAAGGGCACCCAGCACTCAGAGATTTTAAGAGAAGCTTTAAAATTGTTTCAAGTATCTATAAAAAATTCATAATTCAACCATTATAACGCTAACAATTTATTTTAAGGGTGTATATCCACTGACGTTAAATAAAGAAATTTTCTTGTTAATTTAAAAATTCACCATGCTTTTTTAAGGCCACCCAGCACTCAGAGATTTTAAGAGAAGCTTTAAAAATGTTTCAGGTATCTGTAAAAAATTCATAATTCAACCATTATAACGCTAACAATTTATTTTAAGGGTGTATATCCACTGACGTTAAAAAAAGCAATTTTCTTGTTAATTTAAAAATTTACTATGCATTTTTAAGGTCAACCAGCACTCAGGGATTTTCAGAGAAGCTTTAAAATTGTTTCAAGTATCTGTAAAAAATTCATAATTCAACCATTCTAACGCTAACAATTTATTTTAAGGGTGTACATCCACTGACGTTAAAAAAAGAAATTTTCTTGTTAATTTAAAAATTCACCATGCTTTTTTAAGGCCACCCAGCACGCAGAGATTTTAAGAGAAGCTTTGAAAATGTTTCAGGTATCTGTAAAAAATTCATAATTCAACCATTATAACGCTAACAATTTATTTTAAGGGTGTATATCCACTGACGTTAAAAAAAGAAATTTTCTTGTTAATTTTAAAATTCACTATGCATTTTTTAGGCCACCTAGCATTCAGGGATTTTAAGAGAAGCTTTGAAAGTGTTTTAATTATCTGTAAAAAATTCATAATTCAACCATTATAACGCTAACAATTTATTTTAAGGGTGTACATCCACTGACGTTAAATAAAGAAATTTTCTTGTTAATTTAAAAATTCACCATGCTTTTTTAAGGCCACCCAGCACTCAGAGATTTTAAGAGAAGCTTTAAAAATGTTTCAGGTATCTGTAAAAAATTCATAATTCAACCATTATAACGCTAACAATTTATTTTAAGGGTGTATATCCACTGACGTTAAAAAAAGCAATTTTCTTGTTAATTTAAAAATTTACTATGCATTTTTAAGGTCAACCAGCACTCAGGGATTTTCAGAGAAGCTTTAAAATTGTTTCAAGTATCTGTAAAAAATTCATAATTCAACCATTCTAACGCTAACAATTTATTTTAAGGGTGTACATCCACTGACGTTAAAAAAAGAAATTTTCTTGTTAATTTAAAAATTCACCATGCTTTTTTAAGGCCACCCAGCACGCAGAGATTTTAAGAGAAGCTTTGAAAATGTTTCAGGTATCTGTAAAAAATTCATAATTCAACCATTATAACGCTAACAATTTATTTTAAGGGTGTATATCCACTGACGTTAAAAAAAGAAATTTTCTTGTTAATTTTAAAATTCACTATGCATTTTTTAGGCCACCTAGCATTCAGGGATTTTAAGAGAAGCTTTGAAAGTGTTTTAATTATCTGTAAAAAATTCATAATTCAACCATTATAACGCTAACAATTTATTTTAAGGGTGTACATCCACTGACGTTAAAAAAAGAAATTTTCTTGTTAATTTAAAAATTCACCATGCATTTTTAAGGGCACCCAGCACTCAGGGATTTTAAAAGAAGCTTTAAAAGTGTTTTAATTATCTGTAAAAAATTCATAGTTCAACAATTATAACGCTAACAATTTATTTTAAGGGTGTTACATCCACTGACGTTAAAAAAAAGAAATTTTCTTGTTAATTTAAAAATTCACTATGCATTTTTAAGGGCACCCAGCACTCAGAGATTTTAAGAGAAGCTTTAAAAGTGTTTTAGTTATCTGCAAAAATTTCACAACTCAACAATTATAACGCTAACGATTTATTTTAAGGGTGTACATCCACTAAAGTTAAAAAAAGAAATTTTCTGGTTAATTTAAAAATTTACCATGCTTTTTTAAGGCCACCAAGCACCCAGAGATTTTAAGAGAAGCTTTAGAATTGTTTCAGGTATATGTAAAAAATTCATAATTCAACTATTATAACGCTAACAATTTATTTTAAGGGTGTATATCCACTGACGTTAAAAAAAGAAATTTTCTTGTTAATTTAAAAATTTACTATGCATTTTTAAGGGCACCCAGCACTCAGAGATTTTTAGAGAAGCTTTAAAATTGTTTCAAGTATCTGTAAAAAATTCATAATTCAACCATTCTAACGCTAACAATTTATTTTAAGGGTGTACATCCACTGACGTTAAAAAAAGAAATTTTCTTGTTAATTTAAAAATTCACCATGCTTTTTTAAGGCCACCCAGCACTCAGAGATTTTAAGAGAAGCTTTAAAAATGTTTCAGGTATCTGTAAAAAATTCATAATTCAACCATTATAACGCTAACAAGTTCAGCTATCTTCATTAGAGTAATTTTATTTTTTTTACTTCAATTTATCTGATGCCTAGTTCTTAACGCATAACGGTTGGAATAACAGTAGATTAATTTCTGCATATTTTTAAAAAATTTTGCGCATAGGTCGGTTTTTCCAGCGATTTCTCCCACAGTGCTTTTGCAAAGACTTGCCTTTGAAATATAGATGTGTAGTTGTCAGAAATTAATGATATTTCTGTTTTTGGGAAGTGTCCTGTAATATATTCCTGCTCCTATACTTTCACTTGTTTTTGTTTCATTAAAACAGACAGGGGTCTACTTTACTAAGTCTATTTTGTTTCGGTCCCTTTCTTACCTGCTTGGAAATAGTATAAAGCAGGACTGAGTTATTGCCCTTGTTTTGGGCATTAGGTCTGTAAGCATACCTAGGACATTGTATTTGAGTAACACCACTAGTCTAGTAGTTTCCCATTGCCTTTCATGCAATCATTATTACAGGTAGATATGTCTTGTATGTTTATATGAATAGGGATAAGAACTAACTACGTCAGTTTGGAGTCTTTATGCTTGTGTGTAATTTTTAGCGGTCCTAGAAAATATCAGAATACTTCAAAAAGATTTTTGTATTACCATATGGATAAAAAAGGATATATAGAATGGTAGAGTAAATTTTAAGCTTTTTTCTTAGGGAAAAGTTCTACGTATAAAAATAATAAATAGAAGTTTTCAGATTTTCTTTCATAGTTGTCGCATGAGAATAATAATAAGAATAAAATTATTTAGAACAACCATTTAAAATTCAAAAATTATAAGCACAAACTAAAATCATAAAGTCTAAAAGGATTTAAAGTTCGTAAAGAAAAAGGGTCTACTAAAAATTTCTTAAAAAAAAGATAACATATTTTTATTCTTACTCTTTTCTCTTCGTAAACGATAACAGCTTGTAAATAGCATTTAAACATAACGCAGGTTATTGTAGACATACAACACTTAATAGACTTAACTGTTTCCTGCATGCCCATTATTTATCACTTTTAATTAACTCTGGGTAACATGCATGAAATAATGCCGAAGATATTTTCACATTTAGAGAAGTTACGCGCCAGAAATGGTCATAAACGGTAACTTGCCGCAACCGCAAAGTTCTTATATCTTGTAATTTAGATCCTCGCAGAAAATATATATCTAGTTTTAGTTTCAACATTAACATGGTGGGGAGTTTAATTTTTAGAGATGTAATTTACCAGTTGAATCTCCCAGTCTGGAATCAAACCGACGGCAGTAGCTGTAATGTCTTAACACCTGCTGTAAATTTCGCTTTTAGTTCACTACAGTTCTACTGACGAGACCATGAGGTAATAAAAATGCATATGGAGAGGAAATTGCAATAAAATTTACCCAAAAAGTAGTTTTTTTCCTTCACCAGTCCTTGACAATACTGTAACCAAACGAATAAAGTGTTTGTATACATACAGCTCTTAGTGTTCTTTGAAGAATTTACCACTCTGCTTGGGTCTGACCAAGCAAACAAATTTACTAACTTCACATTGATTATTACCAATACAGTAAAATGCATATACAATTTTGCCTTGATCCACAAAACAATTTTATTTATAAGACCAACAAAATTTACCTCTTTAAGTATAAATTCCTGTCTTAACCGCATTTGTGACAAGCATCCATTAAAGGAAATTAACTTGTTTATAAGATCTAACAAGGAAACGGCATTCTTTACAGCTCGCTTTTATTGTACCGACCTTATTTGTTTTAAGGTTTAAATGATTGGTAATTATTTCTGGAATGCACTGAATTTACTTCTATTTATTATTTTTTTTATTTTTACACTTTAAACGCATATATTGCTTCTTAGGAAAGAAGAAGTGGAAATTTTTTAAAATGTGTAAATAAAATATAAATCTTACAGTGAAGCCTGCCCTGGCTAGTGTCTATTGAGATTATTCCTAGGACAATTTTGAAATAAGATCCTAGTCAAGCGTATTTTTAAGACAAATATAATAACACTTGAATGCAGTCAGCACTTTTTGTAAATTAGTCTTGTCAGCCTAAAATCAGGCATATAAAAAAGTGTCAAAGATGTTAGATCAACTAATTTAAGGGAGAAAAAATTTATGTTCCTTAATATTCTTAGAAATCTTCGCATAACATCCATTTCTACAGTTGCTATTTTCTGTTTCCATCTTTCTATAAGCCTTCATGTATTAGTCCCATACAATAAAGTATTTGGCTGTATTGAAGTCACGCATACTTGCTTCTACTGTAATGATTTCGCTTTTTCTATTTTTAATGTGTAAAATGCAGCCTTTACTAGTAAAGTATCAGGTTTTTATTACAGGGACC
The DNA here is from genome assembly GCA_034092305.1 of Diaprepes abbreviatus. NCBI lineage: Eukaryota > Metazoa > Arthropoda > Insecta > Coleoptera > Curculionidae > Diaprepes > Diaprepes abbreviatus. Next base: position 4,713,366 of record JASJET010000074.1, read on the forward strand.
TATTTTCCAGTGCAAGTTTTGTCCATTTGTCTCCCTTTCATTTGCTACCATTTATTTCACCGCGACACTAAAAGCAAACAATAAAGTGGTGCAAGAACAAATACATTTTAACAAGCAGGCTCTGTCCCAGAAAAAACATAAATTTGGGAGTGCGACATTTAACGGGGGTAAAGTCGCGCATTAACACCATAAACCAGCCTTAGCGTAATGGCTGCGAGTCGTTGAGAGACTCGTCGTGAGAGGGTAATATGTTTCTATTATCGGGGAGGGAAATGTTAGGGAGTAGTTGCGATCTACTTAAGGACGTTAAACGATAAAAGACAAAATATATAGGGGGATATGTTGTCACTGTCTATAAAACCCGATAAAATTATTATACAAAATTAAAGCTCCAGGCAGTTTTCTAGCTCCCTCTTAAAAATAACACCATCTTACATTTACAATCTGCTTTCTTACTGTCTAGGCAATCGCGTCCTAAATAGGTCAGATTCTTTATAAAATCTTCAATCTTTGATATTTTTTAGAAAATATTAAATCCAGGTTATCTATATCACTCTATGTTTCTTATATTTTACAGCACCCTCCATTACGATTTAAATCATTATGTCACTAAATAAAAAACATTTTTCATGAACTTATCTCTAGAACTCATTTAGAAAACTTATTTTTCGTGTCCGGCACAACACTGTATCTTGTATTTCTAGTAGTTTGCGGCTTTCTCCTGGAAACCATTAAAAAAATATTGAAAATGAATTCCTTCACCCTGGTTCTCTTTTCATTCTTACTTCGACTACTTCATAAACTCATCAGCGATGCTGAAATGAACCAAAAGTGAAACTCATAGAAAATAACTGGTCATTTAAAAGCGCTCCTCCGAGTCATGTAAACTAGATCTACAGACTTAAGAGCAGATTATGCAACAGCAACAATCTAAGCATATACCGAAATAGTAAGAAAGTTGAAAAGTAAATAAGAATGCAGAATTTTAGTAAGTTAACACTTCTGGAGAGATTTAGTTCCATGAAACTATTTCTTGATTGGAATTTGGGGCTTGTATTTCGATGACCAACAAGATAATGTTTGGAATTGGTTTCAAGTTTCCTTCTTTCATTCGGAAAACACTAGGACTTGCTTTCCACTTGGTTCCTGTCAGACGTAAATATTATTTGCATGTTACTTCGAATTTGATGACATTGCACCTTGAACGTATATGTGTGATCGAGGATTACCCCCAAATACATTGGATAATCGTTATGTTCCAAATGTTATTCTTTCTAAGTGATATTCAATTTTCTGCCTGTTTTTTGGTTGAAAAAACCATATGAGTCTTTAACAGATTCGATTTTCGCTATTTATTCATAGTAATCACCCAAAACTATCAATGCTACCGTCAACCTTTCAATAACCTTTCGATAATTTTCGACCTACGCTGTTAGTTCATCACTTATCGAGGATAAAGTCACCTACAAATACGCACGTTTCAAAAATACGCGACAAAGAATTTTTCCCTATATTGAGATATCTATTCATATTCTTTATATTTCCCATAATAGTAGAAATAAGGTTTTAGTTTGTTATAAATTCTCTGCAATTTTTAAACTGGAAGTGTTACAGATGGGCAATATAATTTGATAGTATTGGAAAATGTGAATTAATTCCGTAACATAATTATTAAAATTAAATTATATTTACGTTTTTTTCCAAGAATCTAAATAAAGCCGAAAGTGGGCCTAAATATATTCCCACGAGGGAACATATTTAGTTTTGTGAAAAATAATTTTTTAGGATATTTAGGTAAAAAGTAAACCTTTATAAGATTAAATCACCTAAAAACTTAATTTCTAAATCTAAAAGAACAGTTGAGAAAAGAGTGATTTTTTATCCTCTACTTCCCCAAGAAAAAAATAAGAAAGATTAGGATTGTAAGGCCGATGATGTACAAGGCACAAAACAAGCTGAAACGAAAATATCATGTATCAAGCACCTTCATTAATCAGCCTCTTTTGTCTATTACTCAAGATCGGCATCCTCAAGACATTTCCACTTCATTTTAATCTAGGCCATTGCGATCCAATTGGTTGGAAACGGTCAACCGTCCGTCAGGTCTATGGCTCTCGATTTCCATTCCAGAATCTACTTTATCCACCTGTTATCGTTCAGTGGGGCTACATGATGTGCAGATCAACATTTCGATTTCATTAATCCTACACTATAACATTGTCTACAACGGTATTTTCCTTATTTCTCCTTATTTCTCTCTAATTTGATCTCTCAATTCTCCGTGTGTTATTACAATTTCTAAACAGAAATTTATACAAATATTAGTGTTTCATACTCCATATGTTAGGACTGGCAGAACACATTAGTAAGTTCTATCTTTTCAATTTATTTAAATTTTCATCCTGAATACGTTCCTAAATTTGCATAAGCAGCCCATCCCAACGCCATTAGTTTGTGGATCTCATATGTCTGATAATCCGTATTTAATTGTTGTATTTCTCAACTACTTTTGTCGTTTTGAATTTTCCATTCTTATATACAGATATTTCACTATACATTCACTGAATCGCCATTTTTCTTTTCTAGTCATTTATTTTCAGGCCCCCTTTCTGTGTTGCTTGTTATAGTTCTTTTAGCATTTCTCTGGTTTCTTTTAAAGCATCTGATGCTAAAGCTACGTTATCTGTAAATCTAAAGTGGTTCACATTTTGTCCGTCAATCATCACTCCGTTATTTTTTCAGTCTAAAATCTTAACTGCATGTTCTAGAACTACAGTGAAGAGTTTTGGAAACATAATATCTCCTTGTCTGACTCCTATTCTTATTTTTATTCTTATTTTCTCAGAGTTTGTTGTGGTTTAACTGTTGTGGCATTTTCGTAGATATACTCTATAATAATATTGTAGTATCGTTTATAATTCTACATTACTTTAGTGCGTGTAGAATTATGATCAGTACAACTTTTTGAAAATCAAAAAGAGTCGCTGGTATTCTACAGTTTTTTCGATGAGGCTTTTTGGGCACTAGCTTCATAGCTCAAGCAGATTCTTACTTGCTTTCTCTATAAAGCTTAATAGCAAAATATATTGATCTACTCGATGAAGATGTATGTTTTATTTAGTAGATTCATTTTAACTTTTGTGCCTAATTTGATCATATCAGTTTATTTTCATTTCAAAAATATTTTATGCCTATTTTCTTTACGGTTAATTTAAATTAATGCTGTTTTGTGTATTTAGAATGTTGTTAATATGTTGTTTTAATAAATTATTATTATTTTGAAAAAAAAATTTATTTTTTTGATAGGATTATTGGTAACCTTCTCGTTTCATGTTACAAGGCATCCCTATAGGAGTTCGCGCATTAGAGGGAGAACGGAAAGCTCGAGGCATCTCGCTGGCAAAATTGCCTTCCATATAAATATATTGAGGTCGTAAATCCCGAAAAACGGTTTCGCATAAAAGGAACGTTTATTTTATACAGTCGGGACTTGATATACAGCATATTGGCAGTTTAGGGGCGGAACGACGGGCGTTTATCATCGTCGCTGAATGAAGAAATAATTGCATGTGATGTAGTGTTATGGGGGTTGTAATTTTATTCAAATTTATGCCATTCGTATTCTATTCTTTTGTTCGATTCAATGGAAATGTCGTGCACTAACTATATTAGGTCTTTCATTTGTTGATGGAGATGGTAAATCATTTTATTTGTGATAGATAGGGTGGTTTAATTATGTGAAAATGTAATCTAATATCATGGAAATAAATGATTTGTAGAATTACTTGCTCTTTGCAATAAAGTGTACTAATCACTCAAATTTTTAATTTTGAAATTGAACATACAGGGTACTCACGTTTATGTTTTAGCGTTGGCTTCGTTGCCTTTTCGAGAGCAGTTAGTTCAGGTAAACCTGAGCACAAACCGACACCACCAACAGCTCTCAATGCTAATACTTAGGAACTATAAACGCGAGTAAAAACAAGACATTTTATATATATATATATATATATATATATATATATATATATATATATATATATATATATATATATATGTGCTGAGTCCCTCTCAGGACTGTAAGGCAGCTGACGTTTCGGTGAAATCTCATTCACCATTTTCAAAGCTCACTGTATGGCGTCTACGAGTCAGTTCGCTCGTAGACGCCATACAGTGAGCTTTGAAAATGGTGAATGAGATTTCACCGAAACGTCAGCTGCCTTACAGTCCTGAGAGGGACTCAGCACATACACGGGATGCCCGAAAGCCTTCGATTGCACATCACACCCGTGAGAGTGTCCGACATAACATATATATATATATATATATATATATATATATATATATATATATATATATATGTAATCGAAGGTTTTCGGGCATCCCGTGTATGTGCTGAGTCCCTCTCAGGACTCTAAGGCAGCTGACGTTTCGGTGAAATCTCATTCACCATTTTCAAAGCTCAGTGCACATTCCACCATCAGTAAAAACCTACAATACAACATATATATATATATATATATATATATATATATATATATATATATATATATATATACATATATATATATATATATATATATATATATATATATATATATATATATACATATATATATATATATATATATATATATATATATATATAAAGCTCCGATTTAAAATCTAGAATTTTTTCTCAAGGTGTTTCATGTCACTTTTAAAAATCTACCAATCCCTAAATAAAAAATAATAAAGAATACCATGCACCACTTCCTTATACCAACAAAAACCCAAACTAAGTGGCCAAACGTTCGCTGTCAAAATTTCGATTGGCATAATAATAATAACATGATTGACAGCTCTTAACTTAAGCAAACAAGCTTAGGATAAAAATTATAATTGATCCATATTTCTTATGTCAGAGGGCTGTCATATTAAAAATGATTGTAATAGGAAATGTATAATGGGATATGACACCCATTTAATGTTTTGATTGAATTATTATTAGTGAGCGCTTGCATCGGTAGATTAGCGGAATTTTTTAAAGGGAACACTTTCACTATTTCAACAAGAATTTTGCGGTGAGGTAATAAAAAAAATTTTTTTGTGAAACTAAACCGACTCGCATTAAAATGTAAAAAATAAATTAAATATTATTTTATATTTCAACTTTGATAAAAATCAATCTCCATCCAAGTTCTTTTCAAGAGTTTTTTAAGGCATACAAGCAATGTTTGGATTCTTACAATTTTTATTCCAACTTATTTAGGACAAAAATTTGAGGCTGATTTTCAAAATTATATAATAATATTTAATAAGTTGTTATTTTTAAAACAAATTAACAGTAAGTTTTTCAGAGAGTGGCTTTTAGTCGTTAACGACTCTTCATTCTTTTAGAACCGTATCTGTCTTTAGACGTTGTCTATCATGTTCATTACTTCTTGAAATCTTTTTCTATCGGGAGTTGCGTGGAAAATTTCAAGACCATTTCAAATTCGCTAATAAAAACTACAATTCAAAGGTCTCGAGCCTTCTTATTATTGACATTTTTAATGTCCACGTTTCACGGTAAAGCAAGGTAGCCCATATATAAACAAAGAGTGTCCAAAATATCACGAAAGATCTGAATTTGCTGCCATCTGGTTGGCGTGTTGGCAACCAAAAAAAAAAGTTTGACAGTTGATAGTTTAGGATTGGTAAAAATGAAGCACTACATGAGAGAACAGCACGTTTTAACTGTTGAACAATATTTCAAAAATAATGGAAGTTTGCAAGTTCGCAAATTTCGTAAAAAATGTGGTCGGAATATTGATTTAACTTCGTCAACTGTCAAGAAAGTAGCTAAAAAATCCAGGGAAACAGGATCAAATTGTGATGCTAAATATACTGGCCATCCAATAACAAGCCGTTCAAATGTTAATATTGAGACAGTGCGTGAGAGTGTTGGTGAAAATCCAAGTACATCAATTCGGCGTCGTGGACATGAATTGCCAATTTTTAGAAGCTCTCTACACCGTATATTTACTAAAGATCTGCGTCTCCATACTTACAAAGTTCAATTGATACATGAACTGAAGCTTAATGACCATGCACAGCGAAGAGACTTAGTTGAATGGATTACTGAACATCAACAAGAGGATGCTGATTTTTCGAGCAAAATCATCCTAAGCAATGTAGCTCATTTTCACCTTGATGGCTTCATTGATCGTCAAAATTGTCACATTTGGGGTTCAGAGAACCCACATGTGATTGTCGAAGAACAAATGTACCCGAAAGTGTCAATGTTTGGTGCGGATTTTGGGCGCGAGACTTCAGATCATACTTCTTCGAAAATGAGGCTGGTCAAGTAGTGACTGTTGCTGTTTCTCGATATCGCGACATGATAACTGAGATTTTTTTGCCTAAATTTGATGATATTGATGTGAATGACATGCGATTTCAACAAGACGATGCCACATGCAATACAATTCGTGTAATAATTCAGTTATTGCATGAGATATTTCCTGGTTGTGTACTCTCTCGTTTCGGTGATTAGACTGGCCCCCTAGATCATGTGACTTAACACTATTCTATGGGGTTATTTGAAGTCAAAAGTCTATACCAACGAACTCACAACCACCAGTACATTGAAGGAGGAGATTCAACGCTGCAGCAATGAAATTAAGCCACATTTATGCAAAATTATCAAGGAAAAGTTCGTCATGGAGGCAATTTATCCGATGTACTATTCCATATATCATCTTATCCTATGTATGATTCAATAAAGAAATTACAATTTGAATACAAATACAAACAAATTTTATCTTTAAGAAGATTTTTAAAAGCACTTAAAAATCTATCAATGAAGAGCGCATTTCACATAAAATATTCCAGGTAAATTATTCAAAAATTTTATATATATATATATATATATATATATATATATATATATATATATATATATATAAATAAAATTGAAATTGAAAATAAAACACAATTTATGTTACTACGGTCATTAACACAATCTGTAATTACTGTTGCAATCATTGTACAGAAGGTTTTTTAAAGAAAAGAAAAAAAAACACTGGCTTAATGAGTTTTAATGATGGTCATTACCAAAAAATTAAAGATGTCAGGACTGTCACATCGTGACTGACATAAGTGTGATAATTAGATTTTAATAATGCATAAAAAAATGTGATGGATTTAGTTCATGAGCTTCACTAATTTAACCAATTATAAAAAACAAAGTACAACTAGTTGAAACTTATTAAGTAAGCTAACAAAGTGAAAATTATAATTTTGAAAAACACAAAACCATTATATTATATTACTTGTATATGAGTTAAAATGAGAGGCTGAATTTATTTATTTTCGAGAAAAATTAAATAAATAATCTCAAAATGTATATACGCACTAAAACCATTAACAATATCTAAATCTGCCGTTCAAAAAGGGAAGAACTGTGTTAAATAGAATGGAAATAAAGAAAAAATTATCAAAGACCTTAATTGTTTTTTTCTACGACAGTATTAAAGAAACAATATAGGATATATATATATATATATATATATATATATATATATATATATATATATGTATATATATATGTATATATATATATATATATATATATATATATATATATATATATATATACACATATATATATATATATATATATATATATATATATATATATATATATATATATATATATATATATATATATGATTTAATAATTTTTTCAAACGAAAATCCTAATTTTGTTTTGGTGGAATTTATAACTATCGTTACGTCCTTAACAAGAATTTAAACAACTAAATGTAAATTTATCAAAGAGGAGAATGCCTGATCCTGTTCAAGCAGCAACTAATGTTAAAACATTACGTAGCTGTCATCACGAAATCATTCAAACGATCTAAACGAGATCACAGATGCTATTTCCAACCTCCAGAATTGACATTATACGTTTTATTTTAAGAACGAAATGTTAAAAGTTTCGGTCTGTCAAGAATGCACTTTTCAACTACTTAAGTAAGTAAGTAGTGACTGGAAGGAAATGGGATAAAAACAGTGTTTCAAGGAAGTGATTTATGAAAGCATTTGATGTTTAATTATATAAAACTTGTCACTATCAGTATCTCACATATAGGAATAAAATACTAAATATCAGGAAAATCCCGCTATTAATTGAGTCGATATTACAGATTTCACTATCTTAACTCCTTAACAAAAATAGACTTAATTCCTAATATATTGAATTGAATTATTTTTGTACAGCTAAACGGACTTCAAAAAATTGTAATAAAAAGTAAAAACAAATTATAAATTGTTTTATATTGCAATTAATTTAATAATAGTGAGTTTACTTATTTACTTAGCATTCATTGGAAGTCAGGGATATACTAGTTGAAGTTTGTAATTCTAGATAGTATATCATATTTTAATCCGATTTCATCATTACTGTATCGTTTACATCGCTTTCTATTTATTTTCGCCATAGTTAAGAGTAAATTTGTGTAGTTTTTAGCAAATCCCATACGTGTTCTATTGGACTCGACTATATGGTTCCCAATATATTTTTTGAATCTGGAGCGCATCAAGGTAATTAGTAAATATGTCAGCTGCATGTTATTAAGCATTATAGTGCATTAAGACGAATCTTTCATATTCAATATGACAAACTTATACCAAAACATAATCTTGCAAGATGCTTTCGATTTAAAAGTCACCTTCATAACATTGCTTCCATGAGTTTCCAGCTATTGGGTCGACAAGAAAATATTTTTGGTTGTGACACATAAGAAGCATAGGAATTTTTTCCTTTTGACATTTAATAAGTTACATTTAGATTATCTTAGAAGCAACTTGGGAGTAATTTTATTTGTAGCTGTCAATTTAAGGTCAATTTTAACATGGAATGCAGAAACGAACATTTTCGGCATTTTTACTTTCTTGTTTCCATTAAAAAAGAATGCTACTGAGGCTCACATATGTGTATCGCGGACAATGAAACCGACCCTTTTTTGAAAAGAATCTTTACTGGTGATAAAAAGTAAGTAACATTATTTAAAAACAATCATGGTCCAAGCGTGATGTACCAGCACAAACCACATCTAGAACTAAATTCATCCTAGAAAACTCATGCTGTTAATTTGATGAGATTACAAATGTGTTTCAAATTACGAAATATTTTTCATGAAGTGTGAAAAAGTCTATAATCAAATTATGGAGGCACTCCATATTCAGTGGCGAATCCAAGGGGGAGGGGCGTGGTGGGGACCATTGCCTCCACCTCCAAGAACTTCGAATTTAGAAAAATAGACTCGTAAAGAGAGAGACTGGATCCACTAGTGTTCATATTGGATGTATAATGACACCAATTCATCAAAAAAAAAACTTGACAAAAGAGTGAAGATGATATACGTTTCTCAAATGTTTGTCAAATAATCTGTAGAGGTTCAGACGAGTCGCATTTATGTATATACAAACGACCAACATTTCTCTAAATCGTGATTTATTTACCGATTTCTATTAGAAAGCAGATGAACGCGAATGCTGCACCATACCACACTATTTGGCGAACTTTGCACATTACAAATATGTGGCTAGTTTTTCAAGTATTTTGTGGTCGGTCGGCTTAGGATACCTACATGTCAGCTTGTAATTTCGTGCAGAATTAAGCTTAAAAACCTTTTGTGTCGAAGAATTGGCAATACATTTTTTTATGTATTTTTAAAATTCTACCAAATAAACATTTCACAACATTTTCGATGTTTCAAAATTCTCTAAAAGTGAAATTAAATAAAACCTAAAGTCGAATAATATCCATTATTTTTGATGATCATCAGATTTAATGAAAGTAGTTTCATTCTAATTATTAAGTAAATAGCCTCAATTAAACCGACTGACGTGAAATCCGAGTATAGATTTCAAGATAGCATTCAAAATTTTTAATTGTTACCTCTCGCCAAAATGAGCGATAAACATTTATTTCAGCAGTTTATATTCTAAAGTTGAATGATATTTCTTTGTACAGTACTATTAAATAAACCAAGTCTTGTAATTTTAGTTTAAATTTTCATTTTTATAAATCTTAAAATGTCAAATTCATCCTATGAGCCGTTTGCCTGTATTCTTAACCACCCCGCAAAGACAAAATTCAGGAAGTTAAATTTAGGAACAGTGTTAGAATTTAGGTTTAAAGTATTAGAGATTTTAAGAAGTATTTCTTTCGCAAAACGTTAGGGATATCCTGGATTTGTTACACACGTCTTACAACTATCTATGTTGCATATGGTCTACACTACTATTTAATTACCAATCAGATATAACAACTGGAACTTATACATCTAACATGTCCTTTAATAATTTTTTTTATGACGCTCTATATCTTTTCAGCGACCGCAACCACGACCAATGTATATTCCAGGAATAAAGTAAATTATTAGTCAGGGAACATAGTGGGTTTGGGTAGCCAGTAAAGAGACATGGTTCCAACAAAGTTTTTATATATATTTCGACCCCCTGATTACCAACATCAAGGGTGGATTCCCGAAAAATTGTCAGGTAATTTGTTATAAACAAAAAAATTGTTGATAATTTAAAAAATTGTTTATTCATTCTTAAATTTTTTATAACAAACACAATGATTTTTAAGCTCGGTCCTTTTTTAAACTTATTATAAGCTTTATTTTTGAGTATGTGAAGTTTTACAACACCCTTTTTCAGAGTGAATTCATAGAAAAACAGACCATTTCTAATTTTAGTAATTAGTTAAATGTTATAGATTTCAAGGCTAAACCAGAGGATTTAAGTATAGCCTCTCACTGAAATTAAGAATCGACATTTATTTCAACAGTTCCTATCTTTAAACCATCTCCTGCCGCCATGAGTACACATGTAAAATGATTAGCAAAGAACGTACATCAACGTGCGGCATCATAAACACGTCAACGTGAAGAAAACTGCCTGCCAACTTGAGTCGTTAAGGCAACGCTCGTAAATAAATGCTGGCTTTTTTCGAAATTGAATAAGGCTTTTTAATGTTGGATGGTGATTGTTAAGAACTTTGCGGAAATTAAAATAATGTTTATAATCTACAAAACAATTCATATTTCACAAAAAGATTTTATAAAACTTATTTTTAATCGACTTCAGCAGAAGAAGGTTCTCAATTCGACATCTACAGATATCGAAGATGATTTTAAAGTTAAAGTATTATAAGAACTATTAACCAATAAGTAATTATTAATAATTAAACAAATAATTAATTTAAAATAATAAACTGCTTAAACTGTTGAACTTAGGATTGGTAAGAGTAAAAATATTTAAACGTACAACTAAAAATCCAGTCTAACTCCAGGTGATCATCAATATTTAGTTTAATATAATATAAAAGAAAATATTTAGTACACTGAAATAATGAATTACTCCACGAAATTTACCACCACAGAATTGGAAATAATAACTAAATAAAATCGATAATAATTAAGATTTAAGACCACTAGATGGCACTGAATGTTCAGTTTTATTTCCATTGATTACTATTAAACAATTCAGCTTAAACCTGGCACAAATAAACGCAATTTTAAATAAGCTCTAAGACAAAAATAAGAAATCAAATATAATCAAAATATAATCTCAATATTCACCATAATACTATGTGAAAAGTCAGGAAACACATTTTGGCAGTAACTTTTTAATTAAATAAAAATAAATGAACTTCTTGCTGATAATCTGTTGAATTTGGGCAGTCTCAAGTAACTAAACATTGTAATCGGATGCAAAAAAATAACACTGGAGTTAAACTGAAAGTGATCGAGCCACTAGATATATCACAATCCTATATAATTTTATTTACACCAATTTTACACCCTGAATGGAGACAAGAGAATAAATACAATACAAATATATCTTAAAGTACATAAGTTAAATTAATTATTCAATAAATTGATGCCATCGTAAAACATCCAGAGAACAAATACGTACTAAAATATAATAAATTTCACGATAAACAGCAAATCTGCTCTCAAAATTAACTCTTACTAATATAAAAGAAATAATTAAAGCATTTCGAAAGTAACAGCTATCAAAACCAAGAAAATTCAAGAAATATTAATCAATATTTATAAAAAAAAAACAATCAACCAAAGGCCTTAAAACCCAATATAATTGATTAACATTGAGATTTAAAATAATATACTATGGCCAGATTCAAATTAGACATTAAACTTACCCATTAAAAATCATCTTTGAGCTTAAATCTTAATAAATCAAAAATCTATGAAAGTTGTTATCGAGGTTTAGAAAAATGTCTTCGTTGGAACGTGCAAAACTGCTAAAATCCCTATTTCCAAGTTTATCCCGATAAAAATAACTCAAAAACATCAAAAAGGTAAAAGATAAGGTAATTAACCATTAAACCCAATTACTGGGATAATTTAAACGACTTTCTAGCCCAAAATCCCAAAGGATAATTCAAATAAATTAATATGGGAAAATCTACGATTTCTTCAGTCGAATCAAACAGGAAAAATGTAGCCAAGGCAAAATGGCGTCCATTTTATATCAAAGATCCATGCTTGCGCACAACGCTACTTCTTTCAGGTCCGTTCAGAATTTTCAGAAGCTGTAACAGCTCAAAAATGACCCTGAGTAACAACAATCAGCTGAAATAAAATTTTTAAAATAAGCCAATTCATTAATCATCAACATTCTCGACTCAAAATTAAATAGCTTTCCCATCAATTACTTTTAAATGAAAGAAATACACTTCAAGTAGAGAGATAAATTTCATGAAAGTTTGGAGATTCCGTAGACTAGACGTTGTCAGAAATCGACTACGATAAGGCAAGTTACAAAATAGAATTTTATGCAACCCAAAAAACATAAAAATAACTTAAAAGACATGTGGTGTAAAATAACCTATATATGTAATACAAAACAAAGCCAAGTTTACGGAACTCAAAATAAATTTAGGAAAACTGCCATAAGCAAGGGTGAAAGGAACAGTAGGCAGGAAAACCAACATTTAACTGGAAAAACGTAACATTAAATTCAGTATCAAGAACAATAACCACCTATAATGTAGACGATGCCAAGTAAAACAACAAAAATAATCAAACTGACAATCAAATGTAACTTCAAACCGTACTTTATAGTGTAAGAATGTAGCTAATATTCAGGAGCGTAAAAATAACCAAGCTGATAGAGAAATTAGCAAGGAAATAGAACTACGGGGTTCATAGTATAACTAATAAAAAATGCAATCAAAAAATGGTATGTTTCTATTCAAGGAATTAATAAAAACATGCTTGAAGAAAAAGATACTGTGTTTACCCTAATGTGAGTAAAGCTGAAATTTGAACCGTGAAAACGTGAGGACATTCAATGGAAAATTTACAATTTCGCCCTGTATCTTAAAAGTAGAGAGGGCTACGAAAATTTTGTTTACTACATCTTTTGTTTAACAAAAAGTAATACAGGTTTACGAAATTCGCAAATCTCTATCTTTAATTACAATAGAGCTTACAAAAGTGTCAAAAATTAATAAGTTATTAACAGGTTGTACACCGAAAAAATCAAGAAATAGACAGATTGTGTATTTCAGCGTATATTTTAAATTATTATTATCGGCCAAGCGCTTTCGGTCATACTTAGACCATCCTCAGGGCTCAGACCCTACAAGAGAATATGGTCAGCAAATGAGCTTACTCAGTACTCACCAACCACACTCACTCGTCAAAGGGCACACCTTAACCCTGCCATTTGGAGAACAGTCTCCAACGCCAACGTAGCCTTCAAAAATTATTCACCTTGTACTCTCTAAAAAATCGTTGAATCAAAATATCTCAGTCCTCACAAGAGGTGAGTTGAAAAATATCCTGACCAATATTTATCAGTTTTTAATTTCCTTGTAAAAACATTACTTTGGAAATATTTTTATGGAACCATCTGGAGAACTTCTTAGAATATTTTGAACATTTAACCAACATAGATTTTTTTCTGTCAAAAGTTATGCGTGGATAGAAACCTTTTTTTTTAAATCCGTTAAAAATCGATTCTCTAAAACATCAAAAAGACTTTAAATTTGATTATTATCTTGTAGCAATATACAATTTGTAACCGATACTCCTTGAACTCGTTCCCAAATTACTTCCACTCTATCTCTCCGACTCTATCAACGCCACGCGTCCCGCCATCGATCATGCGGCCCATAATTTGCGCCGACAGTCCAAGATGATGTATCTGCAACCCCCGCGACATCAATCTTCATTACGGGTCTGATCGGGATAATCCGGGACCGGACGCCACCGGGATAGAAAGGGCTCCGTGTTACGGCTTGTTGTTACAGCTGTCGGTTGCCCGCAACGATGTGTCACGTCAAATTGAAGGAAGAGGATATGAAAAGGGCACTTTCTTTGTCCTATTAACTTAATACTTATTGACAAGCGAAATTTTGTTTTCGGAACGTGATTCGTGTTTGCCTTTCATGGTGGTAATGGTGGTATTGGATGGTTTGTCTAGGTTTCCTACAGTTTAAAAAATGATAATAGTTTAGATATGAACATCAGAAAAATATTCTTTAATGAATAATGTTTTATAAGAAATTTCATACATTTAAGGATGATCTTTTTTGTTAAAAAATACAAGCATACTATGTGCTCTATTTATATAGGAAAATTTATGTGTTACCTCAATTTCAAGCTAATAAAAATATTTTCGAAAAATGAATAAAAAAATTAGTTCAGTGTGTGGCGGACACACAATATTAGGTTTCTGCAGCAGTTATTAGCGTTTTTAGGTTTTTCTGCACGTTTGTCTTTGAATTAATTGAAAGCATATTCCTGCAAAATTTTATTGAAAATGATAGACTTTTTATTGGAAAACATATTGAGACATAGGCGCAACAATATAAACAAATTTGCAATTTTAAAATTCATTATAATATAATCAAAATATAATCAACAGTGGAAACAACATAAATGTATAAAACCCAACAAAAAAAATATAATAGGAGTTTATATGTATGATAATGAATTGAAGACAATTTCAACCAAATATTTAAAAAGTGCGCTAAGATCACATTCTGTTGTGAGTTGAACAAATTGGTGACCCAGATATGATCTATGCATTATCTCTTGACAAGTACAAACAATTCTTCGATCTGTGAGGCACAAGAAACTTAAGTTTTTCGAACAGAAAAGGACCGACAATATTATCATTCACAATCTTTGACAAAAATGTACTGAATGCATTTCCCTGCCCTTTTGCAAACGACCAATAATAATTCTGTAGTAACAGATCACACTGCCTATGCATCTCCTTGGGCACGTCCCATTCTTATTTAAAACAAGATAATTTACAAATTATCGTTGTACCTGTTTCGGTTCCAAAAATGTACCCTATAAGTGACAAGTGATTTGAACCTTTACTAAATAATATCACAGACCACACACTAGCATAAAGGAATAACTAAACCTTTAAATCATCTGAAAAAATTGGCAAGTTGACATCAATAGCTTCAGATACATCATTTATTAAAATTATAAATAGGGCGTGCTAGAGGCAAGAAAAAAGGCGATTTGAACCGCTAATACTGGACGTATTGAAATGGCTGCATTAAGTATGACTCAAAGAACCTTATAATGTTATCAGATAAATGAAAAGCCTAGAGTTAGGCGAATATCATTTTGTGGTCGATTTTGTAGAAAGCTTTAGAACAGTCAGTGAACACAACATCAACCTGACTTCTATTATCGATAAGACTTGATAGCATTGGGAAAAGCTTGCCAGATAAGTAGTGGTGGATCGACTCCTCGCAAAATCATGTTGTTTTAAAATAAGCAATGCTTCTTTTTTGTATCAGCATTTTAAATGTTTTGGAAAATACTCGGGATAAGCTGGGAATGTCACGCAGGTTTTTTGAGAGTTTAGTTTTAAATTTTTCTGCTATATTTATTAAATTCATATCTGTAAATATTGCTAAAATAATTGTATTTTTGTCCTCATTTTGTATGTTTCAGTAATAGTTGATAAGACAGGGGCATATACACCACCAAAATATTCTCCAAATGAATACACAATATCCACACGAGTGTCAGCGACCCTGTCATTATACAATATACCAACCGGTATAGCACCTTTTTGCCGTACTTACTGTCGGAATCATTTGGGATTAGGAGTCATTTTTTCAATTTAAAAATATACTAAAAACTAGCAAGTTTCTATCTTAGTTGCTGAAATCTAATTATATAAGCAACATTGCAAGATTTTTTATGAACATTGTTTTGATATTTAAATTTTCCAAAAATGTCTTTTGCACTGTGTTGAGAAAATTTATTATTTTATTTTCATGGTGAGACACAGATCTGTCAATTATTGCTGAAGAGATTGAAAACAATTCATTATGCAGATCGTTAATGTCCGAACAAGTGAAAAACTCATCCCACCGCGCATAAGTAAAATGAACGAATCAAATTTGCAAATTATGTTTGTTTAGAATTGTGAAACTTGACAGCATTCCCATTGACAACATACTAGGCATAATCGGGAAAAAAGCTATTTCAACGTCTTTAAATAATCCTTTTTTGTCATTTATAACTTACAAATTTCTTCAAAATTCGTTAAATCATAAACGTAATTGATTGTACGTGTTCGAAAACCGTAATACAGTAAAAGTTCTTCCTGGTGGACAATTTATACTTAACATGTCTTTAAAATTGCCATAGCGACACTAAAATGAAAAAAGAAAATTATCTTCTTTATCACGTAGTCAATATTTATTCAGTGCTTATTTTGGTGATACAAAGGGGACCCACAAAGTTGAAAAAACAACTTGGGAAGAATTTAAATTTCAAATGCACTTGTTTTAAGGCATTATACGTACTCCAAGTCGGCGGCGAAAGGAAGCGGTTACTGCCATATCAACTTGCTAATGGCTCCTAAAATATTCCTCTAGAGTAATTGTCTTTTGTACCGGGTGACACAAATATAACATGAAAATTCTCGACAATTCTCCTTAAATATGGAAAGCTTAAGAACATGTAACCAGAAAAATGAAATAAGTAGTAAAAATTTATTGGTATCAATAATTCTATATGATTATTTTTAAATATACGAATATAACGTATAATTGAATTTAAAAATTAAGATTTCAGTAAGAAATAAATAAATCTTTCGTCGTGTTTAAATAGTTGACGCTATTTCGATCTATACTCTATTTAAGAACTGTCACCAAAACCTCCGACGTACCTGCTCGAGTGCTGCAGGTAACTGAGGACTGCCATAAATCTAATTATATCTAATTATATTTAAATATTATAAGCTTTTATAAATTTATTGCAAGAATAAAATTTCTTAGTTCAGTTTAATTTCTGTTAGTAAGCAAAGTATACCTTACAGTGTGTCTTTAGTGATGTATCTTATTTGCGCTTATTTTTATATATTATTTGAGATTAGCGAGATACCCAAAAGATATGGCTTCTACCTCTATATTTATTCCAAAATCGTTAAACCAGGGCATTTTTTTCTCAACGAATGAACCTCCTTCCGACGCCTATGACAATTATTAAAATCGTTTTTAACACTTCACACTTTCAAATATCTATTGCTATGCAACCAAAATAGTTCGTTATTATAGATCGGTATTTTTGATTATAAAATTTCTAATCCATTCCTATAAAAAATATATTTTGCCAAAGACACGAGACTAAAGAATACAGGTAGTTTGCGAAGAAAAAAAGGGTAAAAAATGATTTATTACTCTCTCTAGTTCTTGAATAGACTATATATATGGGGAACTATATATAGGAAAATTTTGAAAATGTGATAGTATACTAACGTCGATGGGAGCTACCTTAAAATATTCTCAAAATGGTGGCACTTCTAGTTATACCGGAAGTAGTTGTCAACTTGCATATTTTTAACGGAACAACCCATATATTATTACATTTATTGATTTTGCACAAGATTCTAGACACATTTTCTGTGTCATGTTCTATACCTAAGTCTAAGAGTTTTTATGTCAAAAATGCCGTTTGCAGGCCCTAAAATAATTATGAATTTTTCTTATAAGGAGGTCTTTTTTATTTAATTTGGATTGAATTTTTTGTTGAAAAGTGTCTACTTTATTAGTTTTTATAATATTTTGATAACAGGGTGTTTCAAAAATAATATTAAATTTAAATTGAAGTAATCAATCAATTTTTTCAAATGGAAACCCGTAAATTTTATAATTTTATCTTATTTAGCATTAAAAATAAAAATAGGTTTGTCTATGCCGACAATTTTTAGTTTTCGAAATACGGCAAATTTAGTATTTTTATATGGCGATTTTGCTGCGGATTTTTAGTTCAGTTATATTCATAATTGGCTATGACATTTTACTCATAGCTGGCTATGACGGTATTGAAAAAGGATCAAATGCTAATGAAATGTATGAAACTGTCACTTACCATTTGAAAATTGTTAATAATGCCGGCTAAGATTAGAACTGAACTAAAAATCCGTAGCAAAATCGCCATATAAAAATAAAATTAGCGATATTTCGAAAACTAAAAATTTTCGATATAGACAACCTTACACGAACCTACCCTTATTTTTAATGATAAATAAGATAAAATTAGAAAATTTGGGAATTTTAACTTGAAAAAAATTGACTTTTGACGATTTCTTCAAGTAATTTTTAATCTTATTTTTTCAACACCCTGTATTATTGTTTATCAAAAAATTATAAAAATCTAATAAAGTAGGCTTTTTTTTAACAAGAAGTCCAACCCAAATTAAATAAAAAAAAGGCTACCTAAAACTGGAACGCAGCGTTTTTGCAAATATCTGTGTTTCAATTAAAAAAATAAATGAAATATGACTGAAATAACAACAGAAATGGCGAACTATTTGAAATTTAGGTTAGTTTTTCCCGAGACTCCATTTATAATAAAAGTTTATAACATGTATATAATTATGTTTGAAATTATCTCAGTTCAAAAAATTAAGTAAAATTTAAATTTTTCGCATTAATGAGACATTCCCAATACTATTGTTACGTGACAGCAAAATATGCATTTATTTAAATTCAAATTGAAGCAAATCCAAATAAGAGAAAACAAAAATATTTTTTCATCACACATAATAAAATACACCATTTTATCAACAGGAATTACAGAACAATTGTAGCAGCGTGCCTTGACGCAATAAGGCCACAGCTATACCAAGCCTCTTTAATGCTGACAATTGGATCACTTCTAGGGGTGATTTTTCTTTCACCAGTGGCAACTCGTTATAGAAGAAAAACCGACGAATAATTTGTTGGGAACAAATTATATATATATATATATATATATATATATATATATATATATATATATATATATATATATATATATATATATATATAATAAAATAGAATCAAATATTGGCGAAACAGACGTGAAAATTTGTCAATCTACATGATTCTCGTGTTAAAAAGTGCGGAGCACTCCAAAATATGGAAAAACTCCGGGTCCGACAGATGGCGACAGCGCTGTTTCGTCCTAATATGGGACTCGTCAGGCCACCGCATTGGGTATCACTGCGGCGGGGAGGGTAAGTTTTGACTTTCTTCTCGGTATGGTGGTACAGGTAGGCCATCATCTCGATGGTGGTGGAATAGGATAAATTGCGTTTTATAACAATTTGTTCTAACTGTGCAACCTCTAACACAGAAAGGATATGATGGAGAGAAGTTTGCATTTACTGTTCGCATTTTACTTCATATATATATATATATATATATATATATATATATATATATATATATATATATATATATATATAATAAAATAAAATAGAATCAAATATTGGCGAAACAGACGTGAAAATTTGTCAATCTACATGATTCTCGTGTTAAAAAGTGCGGAGCACTCCAAAATATGGAAAAACTCCGGGTCCGACAGATGGCGACAGCGCTGCTTCGTCCTAATATGGGACTCGTCAGGCCATCGCATTGGGTACAAACCATCATCTCGCCTTTGCATCCTATAAAGCTGAGTTTAAAATCAAAAAACAGCAAACAAGACGACAAAGGCGACATCTCGATGGTCCAATTGATAACACAAGAACCACACAGATTAACAAAGTTTGTAAAAGAACCGCCATATGGTGGCGCGACGGTGAAATAAAACAGAAATATGTAAAATCGAGTACACGAAACGCGCTGCCCAAAGGATAGGGATCGTATTTTTCGGTACTGGCAACCAAGCCTACTGCTCATTTTAGCAGCCAAAGCCACGTGTCGTACCAAACGATCCCACCATGAGAGCATCGTTTAGCGTGTTTCGAAGTCAAACAAGTAAATAAATAAATAGATAAGTTTTTGTCCATGTAATTTAAAATAAAATAGAATAAAATATTTTATTCTATTTTATTTTAAATTACACGGACAAAACTTATCTATTATATTATATATATATATATATATATATATATATATATATATATATATATATATATATATTCTTGATTCTTGAACCAAAGACAAGATAGAGGAAAACTATATATATATATATATATATATATATATATATATATATATATATATATATATATATATATATATATATATATATATATAATCGAGTTTAAAAAGTTATTTTTACCTATTTTAGTTTGTTTTAAAATCGTTATAGTTTTAATGAACTTTTCAGATAAAATTTGTTGAGGATAAATTGATCACATACTACATGGTTATCGAAAACTCTTTATTATCATTGTTGCTTGAAAATATATGTGTATTGATATATTTATCAGTTGTTTTAAAAATGTCTATGTTCAATCCATATTAAAGGGGTTTATTGTCTCCTGCAAATTTCATACTAAAAAATTACTTACATAACTTAAAAATTAAAGTGATAGTGAGAGTGATAATGAGTCGTGTTTGATTTTTGCTCTATGTAAAACTACAGCGTCACCAGTTAAACATTTTTATGAACAAGAAGCGGTACAAATTGTAGCTCTATATGACAATGATGAAGATGAATAAGCACTTGGCAAAATTTTGTTAAATGTACAATTCAATCAAGTTCAGAAAATTACGATACATAATTTTTACGAATGGGGCTAAAGCTTTTTCGTTGTAATATTTAAATAAATACCTCCAAAATGTATTCTTACACTAAATATCCTACGACACTGGAGCTTCCTACGGACAAGAAAAACCCGTCGGTTTATCCCCGGATTAGTCAGTTAACTTTTGGACCGGAGCAAAGCCGAGTCCGGACTCCGGGTGATGAATTACAACGGTTTGTAATTGATGTCCCCCGGCCATGTCTTGGCATCCGAGTAGGCCTTAACTGATGGCCTGGCTGTCGGGGATAGATTAACTGGAGGATAAACAAGGAGAGCGTGACAGTGTGACTGACGATTAACAAATGGGCTGTTAATTGTTTTTGGTATGAGAGTTTTATAAGAAGAAAATGTCTTATTTTTGATAAATATTTCTTTAATATTAACTATGTTTCTATATGTATTTGTTGGCTTCTTCGGGTAGTCATATTACATTTTTTTATAAAATAATTATTTATATATACAGGGTGTCCGGCATTTATCTCATCATTTCTCGGGAGCATACAGGGGAGGTCAAAATAACCCTACTTGGTCAGAAAAAAAATCCTGAAGCGCCTCTTAACGGAGATAGAGAGCCTTAAAGGGGTACCCAGTGATTTACCTTATCGGCTCTATGTTTTAAACAGGGCTATGAAACAACCATCTCACCGTCGGCTAGCGACAAAACTTGGCTATATAAGAATCCAAGTTTTGTTGAAAGCATGACAAACAGGATGTCTGGGAAAGATACCGATGGATCCCACTGATGAGTCCACCACCGGTATCGGGACGAAACATCCATACATTTACGGTGGTCGAAAATAGATCGCTAGCTACATGTCCTTACTACCAGGGGCATGGCTATTTGCGACAACCGACTTGTATAACTAAGTGAAATTTTAATATTTTATAGCTCATTAAACCGTACATTAAACGGTACAACAATAGATATTCTAGATCATCAGACAATTCAGAAACGGACTTGCTGCCACTTTGTTAGGCATAATTTTTGACAGGTGTCATTTTATAGAGCTACAAAATGATTTTTTTAAATACTCTGACCATTCCTCTTCAAAAAAGTACTCTTTATTTATTTCGATAAAACTGGCAGTTTGCATGAAAAATATTTAAAAAGAAATGAAAATGAGAAAAAATTTCGTTCAAATAAAGTGAAAAGGCGACGGCTCTAAAAAAAAGAGTAAAAATAGAGTAAAGTCAAAAACAGTTTTTTAAATGCAGGGGTTGCTGGGGAGATACAAGAATAACAAACAATCATAAAAAAGAACCACACAAACAGAACAAATTATAAAAAAAAAACAATGATAGCTGGATACATAGGAAGAAAAAGTTTAAAAGATTACAAGAAAAAACGGGAAAAGGTTAAAATGGAAATTCCGAAAGCAAAGCGGAAGTCATGGATCAAAATTTTGAGAAAAAATTACCTGAAACTACAAAGAAAACCAGATACTATTGTGTGGTACACTCAAATAACTAAGATAAAAGAAGGAATAGAACACGATTAACTTAAAAGGTAAGGAGGGATACATAATAACAGAGGATAATAAAATAATGGACAGATGGCGACATTTTTTTGGAATTGGCAGATACAGACATCGAGAAAGAAGAAGAAAGGAATGAGAAAAGACCATCTTTGAGAATTGATTAGAACATGCTGAAGATTTTATCAAAAAGTTATATGTAAACAAATAAAAAAATATTGAGAACTAAAGCTTTCATAGCTTTGGTCAAGTTGAAAATCATGATTATTGGGTTTAGACCGTGTCAAATGGGAATTATTATCCGATGTTTCGCCTACGATTGCACAAGGCATCTTCAGGGATCTCTATTCCACGAGATTAGAACACTGAATAACTATCGAGGAGCAAGAGTCCGATATTTATACCCGACTGGTGCTCAGTGAACTGTGATCCAGCATTACAATCGATTTGCACGTGTGATGTAGACCTGCATCTCTATTAATAATATTTGGATATTTACAAATTTCGATTGATTCTTTAATTTTACATTTAAAGAAAGCAGGTACCGATGCTAGCACCTTAGTTTCTTTTATATTAAAACTGGGACCTGAGCAATGCTGGTGTTCAGTTACTGCAGATTGTACACCTACATACATTTTACCACAAAAACAAGGTATCTTGTAAACGCCTTCTGTTTGATAGGGAATTGTGTCCTTTGAAGATTCAAACATTGCTCAACTTTCTTACATGTGTTGGAAATTGTCCGAATGCTTGATTTTCGGAGCAATCTGGCAATCTTGTCGGTGGTTTCGTGTATGTAAGGTAAGACAACACTGTCCATAGGAGGGTCATATATGACATTTTGTTGTAGGAGTTGGGTTTTTATATTTATTAATAGAACGTCTTATATCTTCAGCGTAATATTCGTTGCCTCTCAGAGCATTAGTCAGTTTTTTTGTTTTTGATTTCAATGATTGTTCGTCGCATATTGAAAGTACTCTATGTACCAAAGAGTTTATGATGGACTGTTTTTGAGAAAGATGATGGTGTGATGTTGCAATGAAATATCGATTTGTATGTGTTGGTTTTCTGTACACAGAATATCCTAATTTGTCATTCTCTTTCCTTTGCACTAGTTCATCAAGAAAGGGAAGGACGCCATTTGATTCAGTTTCCATAGTGAATTTTATGCTAGAGTGTTGTTGATTTAGATGATCCAGGAAATTATTGAGGTTATCTGCGCCATGCGGCCAAACTACAAATGTATCATCTACATATCTGCACCAAAATTTACGTTTTAAAGGAGCAAAAGACAAGGCATTTTCTATGAAAGATTCCATGAAGATGTTAGCTACCACAGGTGATAGCGGAAATCCCATGTTCTCTTCTGAATTCTGCTTGTAGAAAATTCCTGGAAAAGTAAAATAAGTGAAAATCAGACATGCTTTAATTAATTCTAGTAGGGTGGAGTCCATGTTGTTATTTCGTAATATGTCCAAAACTGAATCATCTATAGGAACATTCGTGTGTGTGTTAATCTTTGGACAAAGTGTCCAGAGTTTTTAAAAAAGGATTCGGTTTTTTCCGTAAAGGGATGTAAAAGTTTAGCCAGATATTTACCTTTTTTTTTTGTAAGTTGGTGCGTGTATTGCGCTGACGATTGGACGTAGAGGTACATTTTCTTTATGCATTTTAGGCAGTCCGTAACGGCGTGGAATTTTGGAACTGCTTGGTTTAACGTCTTTTTTTTTTCTTCGGGAGAGAGACTGGAGGCGTTAATTAGAGTAAAGGTCCCTGAAGATGCCTCATGCAATCGTAAGCGAAACATTGGATAATAATTCCAATTTGACACAGTCTAAACCCAAGAAACATGATTTATAAAAAAATATTGATTTTGAATTGATCTCTTTACTTCAGTAAAAAGATCAATTTTTCTATATTTCTGCATATAGTGTGGACATACTCTGTGATTATCTGTGATGTAAAACAACACTGAAATGCTCGAACGTAATTGGGATTTAAAATATAAATAAAGTGAAAAATTATAAAAATTTCAACTTTATAATTTCAAATAGAAGATATAATTTTTTATGAAGAAAAAAATATATTTCAAAATTTGCTTCCCAAATATATAATTTCGCCCTTAGTTTAAATGGATAGTCCCTTGTTATTGATTTAAAATTTTTTGATAGTAGCAAAAAAAGTCTAGTAGAAAACAATGTGGATCACCTTGTACACAATTATTTTTTTAGAGCATTGCTATAAAGTTTTTTAAATTACTTTGGAAAATAATATGATGAAAAATAATAGGTATCGATAAATTTCAATTCGGAATAGAGGTTGAAAAGCTGAATATTAAGTGGTTCGTTTTTTATGTTGATGAGTAACTATACATATATAAAATTTATTTTTTCGAGATTTCGCGAACAATAGAAAGCTAAAATTAATTGATCCGAGCAATAATAAAGTATCCAGCAAATTTAACTTGGCAGCGAATTTTCGAATAAATTATTCCAACTACCTTATAACATGTCACATAAACACATCTCCCCGTCTAAATAATAATAGTAATTCTCACAACCGTCACATGTTTTTCTAAAACCGCACCAAAGATTAAGCCATAACTTAAAACTGAGCCGTATATAAAACTTTATGAAGCAAACAAAACTCTGCTTTAGTCACGCATTTTCGAAAACAACACTAAAACGTCCTAAAAGTAACAACAGCTGTCGGCAATCATTCATTTTGGATACTCATCGCTTAACGAGAAAACAATACGATAAAATTCTTAAAAATAATTATATTTTTTAAATAAGTCTTTTAAAAACTGATGCAGTAACTTACTTTCTTATGCAACTATATACCTTAATAAAGACCTGAACGAATTATTTTCCTAAAATTGATGTTTTCCAGTGGAATATAATTCTAGAAACCTGGTCAACAATTTTAAACTTGTACCCCCTAATTCACTAAAATGGTCTAACTTTACATGCGGTTTAACTTGACAGTGGAGGATTTAAACTGAAAAGTGTCACAATAAGTCATGCAAGTTTTGAATCTTACAAATACGAGAATAAAACAATTTTCTAACATTACTAAAGAGGCAAAAATAGAAAATTTTATTTATTTTCGGAAGGCAATTATTCCTACTACCTATTATCTCTAGATTTTTATCCTTAATATTTCTTTTTAAGTATTTATTTGTTGACATAATAAAACAAATTGTCGGGTCTAAGTCTTAAACCTTCTTAGTGATTCTGGCAGGAAGAGTCCAACATAATTATATCGAGTCAATAAACTTCCTTGATTCTGCACTTCAATGGACACAGTCCCTAAATAGGCTTGTAGCCTTAAGACAAAATATTCAGTTTATACTTGATAACGATTAGAGATACAACCTAGTCGAAACGTCGTAAAAATAAATAAAAACCAAGACAATGTAAGTCCGACAACCACATTTTAGCGCGTCAATGAAAGGCAATACAATTAATTTTTAATATCGTTTTTAAACATTAGAAGGTAATGGAACCAAAAAAAAATAAGTTTGAGTAAAACCTAGAATTTTTTATTGGATTTTAACAATAAAGCAAGTCATTCAATTATTAATTTATCTATTGTTTCATTTGTATTACATGAACTGTATCTAAAAAACAATATTATAACTCTTACTGTAACTTTATCGATTATCAAACTTACTATTTTGTAAACTTTTTTGTAAGTAATAAAAAATCTACTGATTGAAATTATTAAATTAATATATATTTTAGAAAATATTTATTTATCTCTCACTCTCTCTCTCTCTCTCTCGCTCTTTATCTAGCAGCCCAATTTGGTCCACTCTTGGACATAGGCCTCTTCTAGTCTCTTCCATTCCAACCTATTTCCTGCAATCCGGTGCCAGTTCCTACCTACTTTCCTTTTTATGTCGTCTATTCATCTTTTTGTGGGTCTTCCGATACTTCTCTTTGATGACCTAGGTCTCCATTCCCATATATGTTTTGTCTACCTTGTATAGTCTTGCCTAGCGACGTGTCCCACCTAGGTCTATTTCAAAGTAGCAATGCGTTTTATCACATCCTCCACTTTCGTACGTCTTCTTACTTCTTCGTTCAACTTTTAACATTATTTTGTTTTTTGCTAAGTTCCTGCTTAATCCAACTTTCTCTGAAACATTTTTTAACTCAAAGCATTTCCTGTAACTGGTCTAAATCTTTACTTATTAATACCACGTCATCCGCGAAACATAAATGGCTGAGATATTTACCATAGACGCTAATATTCTTATGTTCCCAGTTTAGTTGTTTAATGACATCTTCCAGTGTTAAAGTAAAGAGTTTAGGGGAAATCGTGTCTCCTTGTCACATCCCTCGACCAATATTTATCTTCTGTGTTTCTACGTCCTCTGTTATCTTTACTTTCAGTGTGGCCTGGAAATATTAGGTTTAAATAAAACAAGAAGCAACACATTAAAATTGCACCACCGGCTTTCCCCGCGCCTTCACCAAATACCAGCTCCAAAATGGGTTGTGACAATTGTCATCAACAGCAATGTTATATGTCATATTTTATTGTAATTTTGAAAACCGCTTCAACGATGTTTCACCCGATGATATAAGCAAAAATAATTCACATAATTTGTTTTTGAGCTAATACAGATAAACATGGTGAAAGTTGCCTCCTAAAATATTATGTAAGGAAGAAATTAAGGTTATTCTCAGTTATAACTATATTAACTTTGGCACATTTTGGCATTCCTGGACAATACTGCAAAGTAAACTAAATACATAAAGTGTATGTAAAGTGTTTTTGTTTGCTTTTTAACTATATTTTTGTCAAGCAAACTAATAAAGGGCAATCTTATTCAAGGAACTTCACTGCAGTTCAAAAACGACATCCTTATAAACCTTTCTTTAAAAATAATCCGAAATACTATTTGTAGAAGTATAACTATTACATTTTTTTTTGTTTTTAAAACCCTATTAACAACGATGTAACATGTAATAACGGATTGGTTATCGTGTGCGATACTCGTCTATGCATCTGAAAAAGTCAGGAAAACTAAGATTTAAAAGAGTTTTATTACTGTCGGTTTTAAGAAAACTCCTTTGACTATTTCAGTATAAATATTTGGATTTGGAGCTGTTAAAAGCCTCCTTCTTTGATGTATTGTGTTGATAAATTTGAAAATGAGGTACATTAATTCTAGAATTACAATGTAGATAGTCAAAGAATTATGAAAAAATGTAAACGCATTAATTTTCCCGTTTTCATTATTTTTCCAACATCAAATATATAAGCTTGAGTTTTAACAAATTTGGGAATCTATAAAATGCTTCAAGGATTTTGTCATTGAACGTAAATATTTTTCTTGTGCATTAAACTTCTTAGCTATCCCGTGCAAGAAATTTATTTTTGGTGAGCGCGAAAGGAGTGACTTTCCAAAAGTCTTTAAATCCACACATGGACAAAATTTACTTCAAGTCAGTTGTTGTTATTGTTGTCTTGAAGTTAAGCTTCAATATTATTTAACACCTTTAAACAACTACCTTGAAAACTTTTGAAGAACTTTCGTTTATAGTTAGAATTTATTTAATATATTTTACTGTCTTAATTAAAGTATTTTACCTGAGCCTCACAATCTTAATCTTATTTTTTTGACAAGCTTTCCTCTAAATGTATAACCATAACTTATCCCTTAATATATTTTTATTTCGCTCTAAATATAATATTTATTTCCTTTATTCTCTCATTGAAATGTGCATTTCTTATTCTTACCCTAAATTAGTGTTCCAGATTTCAAAAAAATTTATTTTTTAATAAAATAATTTATTAAAAGTTTATCCATAATAAAATTTCATGCATCAACAAAAAAAAGGTTCTTGTATGTCTAGAACTTTCCCGGACACACTATACCTAATTTTAAATCATTATTTTTATATCCCACGCCCATTTGCCGGTCAAAAATAAACACAGGTTGATTTTTATGTCCGTTGGAACACACCGCCATTTTCAAGCTATCAAATTAACACTTATAAATCACGGTAGGATTGAAAGGACAGACAACTTCAATTAGCATTGATCCTGGGTTGTTTTTATAGATCATCAAAAAATCTGCGACTGTTCCATTGTTAAAACTTGGTTATATATATATATATATATATATATATATATATATATATATATATATATATATGTATATATATATTGACATTAATTATTTAAAAAGATTGTCACTTTTATATCAAGGCTTTAGGTCTACCAAATACGAACATTTACCTTTGTGAGATATTGTAACTCCAATTTTAAACGGCAAATTACTAGAAAGGTTTTTATTCTTGTAAAGATGTTACTCCTCTTTGCATATCTTAGTCTGAAAGGAACATAGAAGCTTTAATTCAAAAATAGAATTATTTGTTCTATCTTAGCTAACTACTTATTCTATGCTTCGAACAATGTAACTAATTAAATACACGGAAAAAAAAATTAAACTGAATCACCCTAAAAAAATGACACTAAAAGGTCATACTGAGATTAACTTAATAATTGTAGATCCACTTATTGGCTAAAAACTCCATCAAAACATTTTACTTCTTACAAAAGTTAGGCAACGAAATAAATATACGCGATAAATTCAAAAGTTTTTTTTTAATCCGGTTAAAAATAAATATTAAACACCTTATTTATAAAAAAAAATAAAGGTTGTTTGTGCCAATTCGCACTTTTTTTCATAAATTGTACCAAAAACTGGTTGAAACCAACGCTGATTAATGCAAACGATCCCTTATCTGCCCCAGCAAAGCCACAAAAAGAAATTTAACACACAGTTCCTAATCCCAATGCCAGATCCCACCACCGATTTCCAGCAGAAGTGATTAATCCAGGGGGACCGCAACGGTCGTCAGGTTAAATGTCTGGAAAGTGCGCGAGAACGATTACGGAGTTCCCGAGGGAATAATTCGGAAGCGAGGGGATTGTGTCCTGTCGCAACGAGTGAGAATGGATTGGAAATGTGATGAACTGTGAATTGAGAGGATATCTTATCGAAAAAAAGTGCTTGGTTCGAAAAATTATCCTTTGATTTTATTTTATTTTTTCAAAACTAGATTTTTAGAAAATTTCAAATAGTAAGGTTATCGAAAAAAGAGATATTAGGTTAAAGAAAAACTGTACTATGTAGACAAATATGTAGACAAATATAGACTCCCATCAAAAACATATGTGAAAAAAAACTAGCCAAGTTTCTATCTCTTTCTTACAGGAATGTTTGTGATATATATATATATATATATATATATATATATATATATATATATATATATATATATATATATATATATATATATATATATATATATATATATATATATATATATATATATATATATATATATATATATATTAATATATATATATATATATATATATATATATATATATATATATATATATATAAATATATATATATATATATATATATATATATATATATTGTATATACGGTATGTACCTCTGCCGTATCACTGTAGCGGGGAGGGTAAGTTTTGACTTTCTTCTCGATATGGTGGTACAGGTAGGACATCATCTCAATGGTGATGAAATAGGATAAATTGTGTTCCTTAGGAATTTGTTTCAAACTGTGCAACCTCTAACACGGAAAGGATATGATGGAATGAAATTTGCATTTACTGTTCGCATTTTACTTCATATATATATATATATATATATATATATATATATATATATATATATATATATTGTAAAACTAGTTCTTTCTCCTAAAGACCGTTAAGAAAGGAAGTAGAAAATTTATTATTTGCGAACCCCATTTTGGTTCCCTCTCCATACTAGTTTCAAACACCTAATGATCTCATCAGTGGAGCAAAATGTACAGAAAACAGTTAACTTACACTTAAAATTCCCATTTCGTAAAATGTCGGCAAGATTTACCCCCAGAACTGAATGCCAGACTGTTATCAACAACATTACAAATATCTTAATATAACCCGTGGAGGTAACCTGAACTATTAAAAGTGGATACTTTCAAGATTTATGTATTTGAAAAAGTAGTCGTTTCTTAAGTAGATAGTTGTTTTCTGTGCATCTTGCTCTCGGATCGTTACAGCAGATGAGACCATTCGTCGTCAAAACTAGTTTGGAGAGCAATCCAGGGTGGGGTTGAGGAGAAAAAAAATAAGTAAATATATATCCTCTTAAAAACTGAAAACATTTCAATATTTTTAAAAATATATAACACACCGACGTTATATAAATAATCTAAAAGTATATATATATATATATATATATATATATATATATATATATATATATATATATATATATATATAAATATGTAGATAAGTTTTTGTCCGTGTAATTTAAAATAAAATAGAATAAAATATTGGCGAAGCGGACGTGAAAATTTGTCAATCTACATGATTCTCGTATTAAAAAGTGCGGAGCACTCCAAAGTATGGAATAACTCCGGGTCCGACAGATGGCGACAGCGCTGTTTCGTCCTAATATGGGACTCGTCAGGCCACCGCAGTCGGTACAAACCATCATCTCGCCTTTGCATCGTATAAGCCATACTTATAATCAAAATACGGCAAATAAGACGACAAAGGCGACATCTCGATGGTCCACTTGATAATACAATATGATGATACAATGATGGTTTGTACCGACTGCGGTATTTTATTCTATTTTATTTTAAATTACACGGACAAAAACTTATCTACATATTTATTTACTTGTTTGGCTTTGAAACACGCTAAGCGATGCTCTCATGGTGGGATCGTTTGGTGCGGCACGTGGCTTTGGCTGCTTAAATAGCGGTATGCTTGCTTGCCAGTACCGAAAAATGCGACCCCTATCTTTTGGGCAGCGCGTTTCGTGTACTCGATTTTACATATTTCTGTTTTAATTCACCGTCGCGCCATCATATGACGGTTCTCTTACAAACTTTGTTAATCTGTATGGTTCTTGTATTATCAAGTGGACCATCGAGATGTCGCCTTTGTCGTCTTATTTGCCGTATTTTGATTATAAGTATGGCTTATACGATGCAAAGGCGAGATGATGGTTTGTACCGACTGCGGTGGCCTGACGAGTCCCATATTAGGACGAAACAGCGCTGTCGCCATTTGTCGGACCCGGAGTTATTCCATACTTTGGAGTGCTCCGCACTTTTTAATACGAGAATCATGTAGATTGACAAATTTTCACGTCCGCTTCGCCATTATTTTATTCTATTTTATATATATATATATATATATATATATATATATATATATATATATATATATATATATGAGGTATTTCTTATTTATTTCTTGGACCTTTATTAAAATATTTTTTATTTTTTTGTTTTTCCTGGGATTATGGTCCGTTAAAAAATGGAATTAAAATGTAATGGTGGTGTTGTATTTTATATTACATTTTTTTTAATACATTAACGTTTCGGTAATTTTTTTTTATTACCTTCGTCAGAATGTGTGTAGCTAAAAAAACAAAGTATTTGGTTGATTTTACTTACAATTGTAAGTGCAGTGTTGTTCCTGAATCATTGTTCAAGGTAAATAAATAATATGTAAATATTTTAATAGTAAAATCAACCAAATACTTTGTTTTTTTAGCTACACACATTCTGACGAAGGTAATAGAAAAAAAAAAATTATCGAAACGTTAATGTATTAAAAAAAATGTAATATAAAATACAACACCAACGTGCACTTGTGGCGTCAAGTTGCATGGGAGCTGGATAGCACCGAATCTACGACGGGGTGTTAGTCCCCACAGTTCTCGGGCACAACAATCATACCTTCCTTGTAATCGGGATCTGGAGTACAAATCTCCAATTCCCAGGGAAGCTGGCACCGGGACGAAACACCCCAAATTTTTACAGAGCGTAATCCCGTAGTAGCAAGGGGCCTACACATGCGAAGTACGACAATATATATATATATATATATATATATATATATATATATATATATATATATATATATATAGATACAAAGTAGGTTAAATAAGAAAAAAATTGGGATATTTTGATCACTGTACCCTTATATTCTTATTAAGTAGGTTAATCCAACTTTATGCTCTTAGATTGGGTTAATTCCACTGGGTACTTTCACACTTAAAACTTATCTCACAAATAACTATTGTGTTCTCTAAATATTTAATTTTAGTAATAATTCTGTACCAAGGTCAGCCGTCCAAATGCACCGCTTTATGTTCGAAATTCTGATAATGAATGACAAGTAGTTGTTTTCACACCTTTAATGTTGTGTAAGCAGCTGATTTTCGTTCTTTCAACCGTAAACCCACTTGCTGACGGACTGTATTTTTAAATAATAATTGGGATAATTGGCGATAAACATGACTTATAATAACGATTGTTTAGATTTTGTACCTGGAAGTACCATTTTTTCCGTATGGTATACAGACATATGACCGGTATGGTAGTCATATGACTTGGGATATAATGACGTCCTTTTTCAAAAAATGTGACTTAAATTAAAAACGAAATATGATGACTAGTAACCTTATAATGAATTAGATCCTTATTTGAATACTAATTGGAGCGAGCATAACTTGATGTCACGTGATTATCGTATGTAAATTATAATTTATCGATACTACTGAGGTGTAAATGAATCTTACTTTTTAACTTTTCAATCATGGTAGATAAAACACGCTTTATTTCATGCCTACCAATAATTATTCTATTTTAAACCATCTCGAAGATACCTCAGCTAGCATCATTATTCTAGGACTCATCAAAACCTATAGGATCTTAAAATTCAGCTTATAAGATTTTAATTATTAAACTAGAAGCAGTAAATTGGTATGGCTAAAATTCTTGAGGCTCGAAAGAAGCCTTTGTAAATAATTTAAATTTATCTCACTAAAATGAATATCAACAAAGTATTTTCATTTATTCAATCACAAGATAAGAATGAAACTAGAATCGAAAAATACGATTCTTGAAACGAAGAATGAGAAACTTTAGGTAAAAAAAGGTATTTTTCTTTTAAGTCGATGGCCTCGGCCGTTTTCGAGATATTTGAAGTTGAATGTTTTATTTTGCGTATCATTAAAAATTAAAAATTGATGTTAATAAGCCTTTTTGATTCTTAAAAAATTGTGAGAATATGTCATTTTTGTACAAATGCAATGGTTCTTGAAGCAAAGCCGCTTTAAAAAAAAATTAGGTTTTATATAAATTACAAAAAAAAATTAAATCGTTTTCAAAAAGTTGCACTAAAAATTTAAATATAAATGATAAACTGATTTAAATTGCATCGGAGATTTTCTAATTCACTTTTTTGAAGTTGGCGCTGTAGTTCTTAGGGGTCAATTTTAATCCTCTAATTCATTAACACGATCTAACATTAAAATCGGTTTAAGTCAACAGTGGAGGCTTGAAATTGAAGAATGCAACAAGAAGTCAAACAAGTTTTGAATCTTAAAAATACAATAATAAAAAAGCTTTTGTATATATTACCAAACCATCAAATATTGACACTTTTGTTTATTTTCGGAAAACAAATAATTCTCCTATCGATTTTATAGCTTTGTCTCTAGGTCTTTATCCTTAATTTTTCTATATGAATGTTTATGTCTTGACATATTTGATACTTATTATAACAATATCATAAACAAAACAAAATTGGTCAGTTAGAAGATCTTCCATGGCAAATAGATTGGGTCTAATTGTAAGTCTTTATTAACCAAAGTTCATTCCTATATTATTACTGTATTGTTTACAGAGCTTTTAGAATGTTATGAAAATTTCATCAAAATATATCCCTGATAAATATCACTACATAGTATAAAACAAAGTCGCTTTCTCTGTCCCTATGTCCCTTTGTATGCTTAAATCTTTAAAACTACGCACCGGATTTTGATGCGGTTTTTTTCAATAGATAGAGTGATTCAAGAGGAAGGTTTATATGTATAATAACATCCATTAAATAGTGGAGAAATACTGTTATTTTTGAGGTTTCTAATGTGATGTCGTTAATTATCATATTTTTTTCCGCTTACATTGCAAACGCAGGCTGAACCCTACGAGATTTATCAAAATAATGTACTAATTATTTGTACACATTGAAAAGGTCTACAGAAAACTCCGCGACGGTATATGTCTATCTCTCATGGATATCCCACAATAACATTTTTTTGTCATTTACTTTTTACGACAAATAATGGCAAATTTTGAAGCGATTTTAACCAATACAGCATTAATCCTTATCCAATTAAATAGCCTAAATACATTGTTGATTTAATATAGATCTATATGGTCCTTTACAGCACAAGATTTAAATGAATATTTTCGAAGATATTACAGATTTAAAATTGCGGGAAGTAGCGCTTACGGCGGTACTGGCCGACCGGGGCGGCGGCAGCGTGCCTATAAATAGCGCGTCGGAGGCCGATGTAATAATTGTTGTAAAAATAAAATAAATAGTCACAGTTTTTCTGTAGTGTATTTAATATCAGCATTGCACCCGTGCGAAGCCGGGGCGGGTCGCTAGTTTGTTATAAAATAAAGCAAGACCAAAAATATAAGTTTTTGACAATTTTGCTATATAGTAATTACATTCCATTTTTTTGTAGTATAAAAATATAAGAATAATAATTTGTTAGCTCTATCCTCGAAACTTAATTCCTCACAAAACATTACTATGTAAATCAGCTTAAACAAGGTCTAACCCAAACGTTTTAGCTCCGACCTGTTAAGTGGCAATAATATCACAATTTTAACACTCTTTTGCATATACAACATGATAATTACCATATAATAACTGGTAAATTACCGCAGTGGTAATCCAACACACCTTGTTTTAAAGCAATGAACAATTGCTGTTGATATGAAGTGACAGAATTTATCTCAATAAATTACGAATTATTTTAAATTATGAGGCCTGGTAAATCAAACTAATTAATTTGTTTTTCAAGGGCACTGGAACCTTTATATTTTTAATTATAGTTAAATAAAATGAACATTAGATTTTTAATTAATAATTGAATTAAAATAGGACACATACTCAGTGTACCAGATTCACAGCAGTAAATATAGTTTTAAGGTATACTTCTAAACTTATAAAAAGTCCATATTCTCCATAAACTCCAATAAAACATCAATTGTCCTCAATTATAGAGTCAGTTCTCCCAACTGAATGCTTATATACAAAGGGACATTGATGTGACCTATAGGTTGAGCATGAAAAGAAATTTACTTAGTCCAACCAATCAATATTTGCCATATGCATCTCACGCGCAATGAAATTGACCCTTTCTTGAAAAGAATTATCGATCAACAACTTATGTCACCCGTAGTTTTGTACTTGTTTTTCTATAAAAACATGTAGCATCTTATAAATAATATTTAAACATTAACAAGGTTGTAGTGGTGAGTGATGATGTACCAACCTTGCATTTTAGGAGGAGCATATGATGTTTAATCCAAAAAAGGAAAATGCAAAATTGTTACGTTTTCAACATAAATCCGAAAATTTAAATTATTTTGTGCTTGTTATAAAAGCACTGATATCTAATCATTCCCAACATTGTAATCATGAATAATCTATTTCTCAATATTATGTGACATCTAAGGGAATCAAAATTATAGTAATACTTTTTGGTATACGTTTGTTTATGGTATCACTTGTAAATATAGTGTTCCTAAATGTTCGGTTAAAATTTATAGGGGTTATTCCACCATTAATGCTTAACTCGACCCAATCATAAAACGCCAAAGTCATTTAGACTCTTGACAATGCAGCCAATAAATCATTAGAGTATTGGGTCTATAGACCAGGACTAATAGCACTTTATTCACGGATTAGTTTCGGCTGGCAGAGCGGCAAAAGAACGACCCCGAATCGACAAAACCGGACATTGCGACGCACACCGAGCATCTGCTCGAAGGATGGTCTGACTGTCACATTAATTTTGTGTATAGACGTTCGGACTAATGTCATTTAGGAGTTGTACAGGGGTGAAAATAAAAGTTTTAAAAGATAAGTGATAACATTTTTATAAGATCTGGAAATTTTCACCTAAATATAAGAAAGTATATTTTTTAAGACTCTGTATTGGGTTTAATATTAAGCATAGGTGCCTCAAATATTCCCGGTCTTCTTTCTCTCTTTTTTTCCCACCGTCTGCATGGCAAAATTTTACTATTTCACCGTCTTTAATTCCTACTCTATATTCGGCAAAGTTTCATTTTAGTTATGCAATTATTCTACGACATCGGTGATCCCCATTCTATATCCTATTCAGTCATTTTTTTACTGTTCCTTAGGAAAATACCCAACACTGTTCTTTCCATCACAGCTTTGTTTTGTCAGGTTGCTTCGCGTGTTAACACTGATGTTAAACATGTCTTAACCTTTTTTTTTTCTTAGGTATGTTAGAACATAGAGTATATCCAATCATTAGTTCGGTTTCTTATGGAAACTGTCAAACATTCCGCCAAAATTTTATTTAGTGTCTTCTGTACTTTGCGTTGAAGACCTGCTTGATCTTCAGCCAACAGTCAGTGGAGCTGTAACAAATCAAAAGCAACCAAAATTCATAAAAAAAAACTACCTATTTAAAATTATTTTTCCGTAATGTCCGCTATTACATCTAATTTTAAGTTTAAGTTCTGAAAAATTGAAAAAAAACAACATATTTTACAAGCAAAATAAATTATCATTTTCTGAAAGTACATTCAGAAACGATAGAAATTATTACTCGTACCTTACGAACAATAAAATAACGTTGTTATTGTGTAATAATTTAAACATCTTTTAAAACACCCCACGTATCCAAACCACCCATCTTCCAGCCTTCCACCATAACAAATACTTTTGCACCCTGTGTGCCACGATGTCATTATGCCCTTAGAAAATAAGTCTGTGTGTGCATTACACCATGTAATCGGACGCAGCAGGGTGACATAAAGACCCGATACCTGCAGATCTTTTCCAAAGCCCTCAAATTGATTTAGTACTTCGAAAAAATACAACGGCAAGAATAATAAGTCTGTCTCTTCGAATAATAGAAGTTGTATATCATCGAGGTAAATAGCTGAACGTAAAATTGTCACAATTGATGCCTTGAAATTTCTAATCCCTAATGCTGTTTTCGGAGAGTTGCATGTTAAATAAGAGAATTGGATTTGTTAAGCACAAAAGGTTAAATTGAAAAAAACAATTTCTTCGATTTTCTTTTTAATTAGATTTTAAAACTTATAGACTATAAAAAACAAAAACCAACTTTTATCACTTAGTAGTTCATTTCTCCTAAAACTAACAACTGTTGTGCTTTTGAGGGCCCAATTTTTATTTAAATGTACAAAGATGACTTTTCATAACTTATATATAGTTATGTGTATTTAGTCCTGTAACTGTGAAGCACGAAACAGTGTCAATAAAAACAACATAATTAATACGGACTCTAAAGAGTTAAATCATATGCAATGAAAAACATATAAACTTAAATAAGATTAAAATCAATAAATAAGATAATATATAAAAAGTACTTTAACATTTAAACAAGTAATAACTAATTAAATACTGGATAAAATTACATTTCCAAGATTTTTTTATCAGAATTAAAAAAAACTTATTTAAAGAGTCAAAGTTCTTACTTAGAAGATTCAATATATTTATTACAATTTTAGCTAGACATCAAACTCGATATGGAAAATTATTAAATATTTTTATAACACGAAAATATATATATTTTTTTTTGTAAATTAGAAAAGTTACATCTTTCGGCAGAAGGTAGACTTATTTATTGCACAATAATCATGCTCTTTATCAGTCTTGAAACAGATGTTTTTTTCTCCTTCATGGGTCCGTCCTAAAGCCGGATACATTGAGGCCAGTATAGGCCTATTATGCTCACCCTTGATTTACAGCCACTCTGTTAACCTAGCCTCCTGAAGCAGTTTGTACAAGTGCGCTAAGGAATGAATTCCTATTTCATTTGGTTCCAAATTTGCTGTCTCCAAAGTTTGTAGTCTTTTCCGATCCAGTGACTCGCAATCACATATGATGTGCTTTACCGTTTCCTCGGCTTGACCACATAGTCTGCAACCGAGGTCACCGTTGTTCCATCATTATTGCCCTTAATTAGTTCCTGCCCATTTGCAGTAATTTCTTTGCTAATTTCGAGGTAGGATTCCCAATAAATAACTTACTATGATTCAATCTCTGTCTGGCTGTCCAGTGGTTTTTATGCTATTTTTTATCCATTGTTTGACAGCTTCTCGTGCCGCACATCGTGGCGCTCCAAGAGCCGATTCTGGACCAATATATTGAGATGATGAGCCAGCCCTCGCCAGCTCATCGGTCTCCTCATTTCCATAAATGCTTTCTTCTCCTGGTACTCACTTTAACATAACTCTGTTGTCTCTTACCAGAGTTATAAGTTGACTCTGACATTCCCAAACCAATCTATACCGTCAGTGTACCAGATTAATGCCCCGGAAGATGGCTTCGGTTTAGCTTGTTTGCTTACTCTTTGATCTTCTAAAGTGACCTCAAACAATACATTGTACCATATTCCAAAGTAGTAAAGAGAGAGAACTTTCGCTTGCGGACACCCCCAGTTACCTTCGCCATCAGGGTTTCTCCACGCAGTTCTGTAAAGACAATCCTATCTATTAATATGTTTTCTATCCACCTCCAACAGGTCTCTTCTAAATTGACGTTCCTTATTGCAGTACTGATTAATTGAAATGACTTTTTATCAAACGCCCCTTCTAAGTCTAGAAATACTCCTAGAAGTACTTTTCCATTTTCCACAGTATTTCCCACTTTGTTGACTAGTTTATGAAGAGCTGTATCTGTAGATCTCCCGGTCCTGTAAGCATACTGGTACTGATGACATGGGCTGTTTATCATTATATAGTCCCTAACATGCCTACCTAACAGCTTCTTGAGAGTCTTGAGGATAAATGACATTAAACATATTATTGGTACATATCCTAGGGCTAGAGTAGTCCTTAATATATAACAGGGTTCGCTAATTAGCAGGTTTGGACCTTGCTGTAGCATTACCGGATAAATCCCGTCCGATTCCGTTCAAATAAGTTTATGGCCCATTTTACCTTTCATCAGTAATCATCTTTTTGGAAATCTGCCAGTTCTCTTTGGTGCCTTTGGTTGCAGTGCTTACCGCTTCGCCAAGTTTCCATATCTTTGGCGATTCCTCTATTATTGTTGCCCTGGGAAAGTGAGCCCAAAACCAACTCGGTTATCGTTTCATCCCCGGTATAAGTATACTTTCTAGTATTTGTTACTAGAGAATGATATTTGTGTGTCCTCCCAGACCACCTTTCGGAGTCTAGCGCATTCTAGAGTCTTTTCAATTTCCTCACAGTACTTCCTCCATGATACTCTCTTAGCCTTGCGTAAATTCTTGTATTTAATCAGAGATGTTTTATATTCCTTCCAGTTTCCTAATATTTTTGCATTATTCCAAAGTTTCCTAACTTGCCCTCTCCTCGCCTCTAATTCTAAGCTCCAGCACGGTATATTCCGGGTAGAGTTTTGCGCAATCTGTCGACAGTTAACTTCATAAGTTGAGACTGTGGTATTTGTGAGTTGTTCTGCCATCAGTTCCAACTCTGTTATATTGCCTATCAAATTTTTTATTTCCGCTTTTTTCGGTTCTAGACCTACGCAATAGTTACCCCAATTTGTTCTCCATGGATTTCAATAGTTTATCTGTGTTCTATACAGATTATTTCAAACCGGATATATGTGGTCAGAGCAACTTTCCTCCTCAGACATATACAAATTTTTAATAAAGTTCCCGACATGTGTCGTACTTATTGTTAGACTTATGACCTCCTGCCTTATGACTTGGACACAAAATTGATTCTAAATCAATTTGGGATAATTATAAACCCCCAAATATTTTACGGGATGCTACGTAAACTGCATAGGACGCAATAAAAAACAATTTTTTTGGGTCTTAACCTCATTCATGCAAGGCATGTTTGGCGTAAACCACTCGCTTAGGGAAGACAGCAAATAGCACTACCTTACCATCCAGGAGACATGTGGGTATATCGTTGAAATATAACAAAAATAAACTTGGGCCTTGTACAAAGCTTTGTGAAACACCATATTTAAAAAATCTTATGAGGAGGAATATTTAGACCAACATTTATTGCCTTTTAAAACTAAAATATTTTATTCTTGTTACAGATTACGTGTGGATTTTTTTGGAACATTAGAATAGTGACCTTATCTTGATTTTCTGTAGTCACGTGTAGTAAACCACAATCTGGAAAACCATCAAAACTTTTTCTCGATTCTGTAAGAAGAATAAAAACGCAGTAATTTAGAGCCTCGAATGTTAGACGTATCCAGTAAACAGGCCCAACAAGTATAATATTCAAATACGAAACAACACGTTTTTATGGAACTAATTCAAACTGAACGAAAAATTTCATGAATCTCTTGTCTTTTTTTTTGTAACTCACGTGGGAGCTTCAACTTAAGTGTCACCCCAGCATCGAAAATAATAACTCTGTTTACTAGTTACACGAATAAACTATTCTTTATTCAGCACATTTTAATAAAATCATAGCCAAACACTTTCTCCCAACAAAAGATCTGCTGCGGTGTTTCACTCGTCCTTCACAAACACAAACCGCCTGTCAAAGTCAATTTATTTAGCAGCGATGACTGTCACGTTAAACAGAATTAATAACCTTTTCAAACTGCACCGCAGGGCTCACAAAAATAAAATTTCACTTGAACAAAATGTCCCATAAATCATTAGAGAAAAAAGAGTTCGGAGACAATTTTATTGGTGGGTTGGGTCAAGCATTTGACTCAAGGTTTGTACTGACGGTAAGTAAGCTCGTTAAACAGATTGAATGCAATTATTACATGATCTTCATTAACTTTATATTAGTTATTAAAGTATTCAATTTCATATTTTGTAAAATTAATAAGGTCGTTCAAAAATTATAGTAATAATTTACATAGTAATTTAGATTTTTTTTAATTAATTATTATTTAAATATATGGTGTATTAACAAAGTCAAAGGTCAATAGAAACATGGTTTAAGCGTGATTAGGGTATCCAACGCATGCACTTTATTAGCTCTTTTATCCTTTCGACCTTTCCAAAAAAAAAGGAGGTTATCAATTCGACGAATATTTAAATTTTTTATGCTTCTTCATACGTAACCTTAGATAGAGTAAAATATTTTGAAGAAAAAATATTCGCAAAGAAGATTTATTGCAAGGGCGTTAAAAACTGAAAAAAGATTTATTGGTTAGTGAATTGTGGTAGCGGGTGAGCACTCCCACATAGTCCTGATGGAGAGGATAGGCCTACTTCAGGGATGCGCCCCTGCCCATGGAAGCCAGCGCCATAATCGATCTGAACAAGAAAACAATAACATCAACCTAAAACTTTTTACTACGCTATTAGAGGACGTTTTTAAGAAGATGAAATGACAACAAAAAAGAGTAAATGTCAACGGTGGACGTCTTAATAACTTGAGGTTTTCCGATATAGTTTTGATTTCAGGCAACGTGAAGAACCTCCAAGACATGTTCATTGAATGAATCAGAAAAGATTGGCTTGAAAGTAAACACAACAAAAACAAAAGTAACATCAAACGTAGATGAAAATTTCCAATTAGATAATAACAAACGACTACG
Source organism: Diaprepes abbreviatus (assembly GCA_034092305.1). NCBI lineage: Eukaryota > Metazoa > Arthropoda > Insecta > Coleoptera > Curculionidae > Diaprepes > Diaprepes abbreviatus. The sequence continues at coordinate 4,755,586 of JASJET010000074.1, forward strand.
ACCACAACTGGGTCAAACTATAATAATTAGCAAGGAAAATCAAACGGCTGAAATTAATCGAAGAGTCCGACTGGTTTGGGCCGCTTTTGGAAAAACATCATTTATATTAAAAAACACAAAAATTCGATTATTGTGTCTACCCTGTATTGACTTATGACATCCAAACATGGACTTTATCTAAAGCGGACATCGATGAAATTGCAAAAATTCAACTGGCAATAGAACGACACATGTTAAATATCAAACTAGAAGATCGAAGAAGAAATACCTGGGTTAGCATCTTTGAAATGGAGATTCTGTGGACATTCAGTGAGACAATGAAGCTAAGGAGAGTATAGGCCGCAAAGCGAAATATGAAAACACTGGGGTTAAGATGACAAGATGATATAAAAAAAAGCTAGCAAGACTGGCGTGGAGAAGAATGGCCGAAAATAGATGTGACTGAAAGAGAATCGGGGAGACCTTTGTCCAACAATGGGCGAATGAAGGCTAACAAGAGAAGAAGAACTTTTAACAGGAGCAAGATATTTTGCTGAACTATTCAGCATCTATTAAAAGGTTTCCCAGGATGGCTTCGTAAAAATATTCCCATGTTTAACACTGAGGGTTAAAGCAATAAAAACCAAAAAAATTGTTGATAAAACGGTACTCTACGTTTTTATTCCCTTATAACTTTAGTAGTAGCAAGATATTTTTATGGGGTACTCAATATATTATAGGAAGTACTCCCAAGGGAGGCGAACTAAAAATTAAAAAACAGTTTGAACATGTTGTAAGGGATATTCAAAAGAGAGTTCTGTTAAAATTTGTCCACGGTGGGCTTACGGAAAAAATATTAAGAGCCGAGAGGTTGGAAACAAAATTGTTGATTGACGGACTTTATCTTATTGTTTCTGTACCGCTTTGTAAGTCGTCTGCTTTACCTCTTCTTAACAAAATTTCTTCTTCTTTTGGCTTTCTTTTAACCACAAAATTTAATGCAACTTAAAAAGTACTAAGTAAATACTCGAAGGCTGCTCGACTTGCTCATTCCAATTTCCAATATATATATATATATATATATATATATATATATATATATATATATATATATATATATATATATATATATATATATATATATATATATATATATATATATATGTTCTCTCGGCTCGCAGTCCTGTTTCTCTGACGTGCTGTTTTTGGTTTAGTTTTGAGTAGAGTTTTCCATGTATTTAAGATATTTTGTGCATCATCTCTCTTGTTAAAGTTTTTAGTGCTTTCTATTTCGAGAACTTCTCTGATGATGCGCGTTCTATAGTGCTTTGTGGGTGCGACCTGTTTAGTTTCCTGGAAATTTATAGTATACCCTGTTTCCTGATGATGTTGGAATAAAGCTGATGTCATTTGCTTATTCTTTATGTTATTTCTATGTTCTTGGACTCCGGTAGAGATTCTTCTGTTTGTTTGGCCGATGTATTCTTTTTCGCAGTCTCTACAGGCCGTACACTCCCTGATTTTCCAATAATATTTTGTCTTTTGGATTGCCCAAATATTTGTGTATTGTTGTTTGTGACTTGTAAAATTGTGCATATGTCATGCTTCCTTAGAAATCTTCCAATTACGTTTGTTACACTTTTTATGTACGGTAGTGAGGTTTTTGGTTTGGATTTGTCATTTTCTTCTTTTTTCTCTGCTATTGCTTTATATATATATATATATATATATATATATATATATATATATATATATATATATATATAATCAAATCAACAAATTTTCAAAACTGTTATTATATATTATTTCCTTTTTCTCTGCAAATTAAGGGTCAAATGAAAACTTTTTACCCCTTTGAAAGTCCTCTCGAGTGTTAAGGACAGCTTATTTCCGATGCTTAAAAACCACAGTTCTCCTTAAGAAAAGTATCAATAAATAAGTTATTACAAAACCTAATTAAATGTAGTTTACATTAATGCGTATTTTCATCGCCAAAACATTGACACAAGTTAAAAATACACATTTCATTCAAAATAACTAAATAAATCAATATTTTTTTCTAAAAATAACATTAAACACTATCAAATGTAGATAGGAAGTGTATAAATATACACGTCGGGGTAAACAGACACATTATTTAATCATACCAAACGAACTTTAAATAAATCATCCGCTATTTTTAAGTCGGAGACATCAAAATTCAAGATTAAATAAATCAATTTTAATTTTGCAATATTAGAGAATTATTAATTATTTCAACCTTATTATATTCGAAATAATTTAAACGCAGAATATTTAAAAAAATTATTAAAGTTAATGGATGAGTGCGAACAATTTTATAAAATTTTGAAATTCCCCAATTTTAACAAGCTACATCTCACTCTGATAGGGCATCTACTATTTTAAGTTAAAAACTTGCAAGTGGGCCAACATTTGCTTGTCATGGGTTGTTTAAAAAATATGTTTTTCTTGCTGGAAGTGCACCGGATTCTAGTCTGTAACTAGACATGTTAAAGACTGCTAAAAACTATTATCATTTAGTCATTCCTCAAAACTAAAGTAGACTGACGAGTCATCATTAAAATTAGTCTTAATAATTATCAACAATGGTAACTGTTTTTTACGACGGTCTCAAAAATTAATGATTTATATGCACTAAAAAATTATGAATTTGATTCCTTCAAAGTTACGGCGGTAATACGTCTCCAACGATGAATCTTAGGTATCACCGTGTTTGGAAGATTTGCTTTCAACGAGCGTATAACCTTTGTTCCGTTTTAATGGCTATATTCTTTTGAGTAATTATCAATTGATCAAAGTGAACAAAGTGAAACTGATAACTTCATGTTTTTTTGAATATGCATTTACTTGTCATTGGGCTGAAGTGATCATGATTACTTCAAGTGATATAAGTGAAAGTGATAATGACTCAAAAGAATAGCATGAATATTGGCAATTGATCTATCAGTATTTGTGTAGTAGTACTTCTAATTTAGAATGCAAGTATTTCAAATGAAACTGTGAAAAATAATTCCTTCATTTTCAACGGATCTCTCATTCCATAATTCCTTTAGACTGGAGTCCACTTACTTAGTTATATGTTGGGAAGTTATAGTTTTCAATATAGATATTAATAAACTATTGCATGTTGAGGAATTCTCCTCGGTTTGGCCGATTAAAACGTATGCTACCTTCAAAGAACAAGCTATACGGCCTAGGAAGTTAGATCTTCTATTATGATATCGGTATAAATTGTATGATATATGTCAACAATTAAATATTTATACCAAAAAATTGAGGGTAAGAATCTAAAAGTAGAGCTTTAGATTCGATAAAAGTAATGTCCCAAAAATAAATAAAACTTTTTTTTCCCCGATTTAGTAATAAAAGGAACCATTTTTTTGTTATTGTATTCTTCACGTTGAAAACACATTGGTGGATATGTCAATTTAAACCCTTTATTGTCAACTAAGATCAGTTAGATGATCTTAACGGATTAAAAGGCTTGTGTCTGTAGAAGTACAGATCTTTTCTAAAATACTTAATTAGTTTTTTACTAATATTGCTATAAAATTAACTCATCATCTAAAAAAAACACTATTTTAACTAAAATTTGTCATTTAAAATTGTTTAAAAACATGTTTACCAAATTTTAACAATGAAACTAGCTTGATATAACTTTTGTATCAAAATAACTACAAGTACAAGCTCGTCTTGTCCACAGCGGAAATTCAGTCCAGAAAATGCACTAAAGCAAATTTTCGAAAAATGATTTATCGCACCTCTAGTATTCTCTCTTTACAAACACAGGGATTTTATATTATATACCTTCAATCATACCCAATAGATTTAAACAACAATAGATTTGTTTGAAGGCTGTTTATGGTCGGTCGGGGATAGGCTTTTTTTAAGTTTGACCGACATAAACATGTTTACTTATCTTTTCTTTCAGTATAATCGCTTGTCGTGACTTTTTAAGTGTTTTTAAGTGTTAGAAATTACTATAAATGCTAAGTTTGGAATTAATATTAACAAAAAGAGGATTTAAAAACTTATTTTATTGGTAAATATTGATAGATATTATTTGCATATTGAAAATAACAATAATAATAATTTAGGCAACCACAAATTCATACTTTTATGTATTCTAGAATTGACGTACCGATTGTCATATGATACTTGTTTAAATAACGCAGTTCGAAAATCGGTATGTGTGTACCAAGAAATGAAATATCTACTGTTTATCAATACTTTTTCACATATAAATAAAAATATTATTACGTTAATCAGCGTTCAAACAACCGGGCCCTAGTTCTGATGCTAATTCTACAGGCGTATGTTTGAAGTTATATTTTTGGTTGTCCCATATAGGGAGTGTTATAATTATTTGGAAGGACTTCTGTCAGTATTACAATTTTTTTTCTTTTTCCCATTTGATATCAGTCACATTTAGATTTCTTTAGAAGAAGTTATGCGTAATTTTTTTATAGCTGTTAGTTTAGGATCAATTTTAACACAGGGTGCAATAACAAACATTTCCGGTACATTTTACTTTTTTATTTCCATAAAAGAGCGAAAGCTATTGAGGCTCGAAAAGAGATATGTGAAGTTTATGATATCTATTGCAAATAGAACGCACGTATCAGAATTGTTTTATCCATTCTAGAGATTTTTCAGTCAAGATGATCAATAGTCTGGTCGAATTACTGAAATTGAGATGACTAAATCAGAACCATAATTGAAGAGAATTATCAAAACTCTTTGAATGGTACAATTTTCATAAATAATGATGGCGTTCAATCGCACTTGGTTCAGTTTTTTACATATAAGAATCAAAATTTCTATGAGTTCAGAATCATGAAGATGCAAGAAAGATGGCAAAAGGGACAAAATGAAGAATATAGAATTGAATAAAGTTTATTTTTTGTACAATAAAAATAATATTTTGCACTACAAAACCGAAAGTATTTTTTTGCTGCTTTAAAATTTTAAAAATGATAAATTTTTCAAAAAAATGAACTTGTCTTTATTTAGCTCGAAGATTTATTAGTTTGAACACTGCTTTATTTTTATCGCACCCGAAATATTACTTTTCGATTTGAAACGAGATGATTGATTCCTTTCATATTTAACTATAGCGTTAATAAAATATTACGTTACATTTGTAACTCCCTAACAATTTCGATAAAATCTATTTATAAAAATCATTAAACTTGAAAGGAATTAAAATCTTACTGACATGACAGATGGAAGCCAATTAATAATAATATGATTTATTTTACATTTTAGAAACAAATAATATGGTTATAAATTATAGTTAAGTGCCTATAATTTACAAAATAACAGCGGCTAAAAAAACCAGCATTACAGGAAAAAACATAACTTGTTAATTAAGATATTAGAAAAATGTGCTGCAGAACTATTATACCAATTAAAAACGACTTAGCATAAAAATGTTTAAAAAAATTATGATCGACGATAAGTTTAACCATCAAAAACGCCATTAGTTGACGTATGGTATCGCGTGTAATCTTTTTTCAAGATGACATAAACTTAAATACAGGGTGTTTGATATAAAATTCATCAACAATTTTAGGTAGGGTGTTTAGACTTTTTTTCTAATCGATAGGGGAGGAGGACGGACCTCAGCACAGTTGTTGTTTCTAGAACGCAGGTTTTTATTAGTATATGCCACAATTACATTCTAACGTTGCTAACACTGCGTATGTCAAACGTTAAGTCACAGAGCGAGTGTGTTTATCTGTATAATCGAGTTAAAACCTGTTATTATTTTTGTGCCGTCTGAGTTTTAAAATAAAAAAAATGTTGTAAGGAATTAACATTCACGTAAGTTAAGATTTACCATAATATTATTTTACAAAATTATTTAATACTTACTAGTTTTTCATCCACACCGTAATTTTTGCTTACCGGTTGTTTGTTTTTGTAAATATTTATCTATCAAGTAAGTAAGGGGCAGCTTTGATCTCGTGTAGTTAAATGTAAAACCAATTACAATTCTTTATTTCCAGGATGATCAAAATATATACAAAAACGGGAAGGTACAATTAATGAAGAAGATGTACAAAAAGCGGTTTTACACGTCATCAATGAAATTATGAGACTTAGAATAGCTGCTCCTAGGAGCTAATCATTTTGAAGTAAATACATCGTTGCTCAGGTATTTACAAATTAAGCGGAAAAATGTTAGAAATGCACCTATTAAAAAGGTCAAAAATGAACTATGACTTCACCTACAAAACTGCATGATAATTAGTTTTTCAATGTGCAAAAGCTCTAAATAAATATCCAGAAAATGGGCCGAAAGCCAACAGACAGGTATAGGGTGGCTGAAGGGATTTATAAAGAGACACAAAAATTTTTTCCTTGAGTTTCTTAGCCCATTCTAAGCAAAAAGTATCAATTGTAATTTTTCCGTCAGCCGCATAGTTTTTGAATTAAAAATCTTTAAACATTTTCAGCATGAATAACTTCTGATTAAAAAAATATTTTCAAATTCTGCGCCCAGGAACTAATAGTTCAAGTCGTCTTACAAGCTAAGATTAATTGCAATGAATAAATGTAATGTTTTTATTACTTTTTAACGCGTTTCATCAGTTAAAACGTACCACCGCCGTGTGTGAAGCTGGAACTTTATTTACAAGAGCTCACCTAGTGAATATTATAGCTTTCGCTGATCATTTCAGTAATACATTAAACATATATATATATATATATATATATATATATATATATATATAAATATCCTTCTTTTTTGTATTCTTGGGGTCAGGTTCATACGTAGATGTTAAAAAAAACGTGTTTTGACGTTTTGCCTTTTGTTTAAGTAATTTTCAAAAAGTTTTTTTTTATATTATTTCCTTAATTTAATAACCTAACATTTAAAATACACAAATTATGGTTAAAATTCCACACATTACAGAAAAAGTTAAAAGGTTAAAAGACAATAAAAAAAAAATTTCACAAACTTATTTTACAATTAGAAACTTATATGATTTTAAAAATATTTAAATCTTTACAAAAATGTGTAGGTACGCACCTTGAGTTTGCCTTTTCTATTTCGATACTGACTGATAAAATATATTGTATTACATTATTTCTTTTATCATTACTCATGGAGTCTTTGGTTTTTTTTTATATTAAAATTGATAACATAAATGTTCTAAGAGGATATTCCCATTTATTGACTTTTAAGAAGGTATATTAATTTTTAATCAGATTTGTGTAAATTTGGCTTAGGTTACTTATATCAGTTGTGTCGTCAACTGCGTTTTTTCTTTTTTTATTTCCATCATCTCCTTTACACTCAATTTGTTGTAATTATGGTCACGTTCAAGTATTGTTGTATTGTTAAAGTTGAAGGAATGGCCTATTTCTCGTACATGTTTATTTAATGCAGTCGTAGCATTCTTAGTAAATTTAGACCCATTTAATATATTTTTAAGTAACTGTCTGGTCCTACATATTTTTTTGAACAATTGGTGCAAGGAATTGGGTATACAACTTTAGAGTTATTCATTCTAGGAGTTTTACTTTTCAGTTTGGAATGTGTATATATATATATATATATATATATATATATATATATATATATATATATATATATATATATATATATATATATATATATATAGATATAAATTATTGACTAATTCTAAGTATTTAATCATAAAATAAATAATACGCTGCTTCAGTTTTTTTTTTATTTTAATGCTTCCCGTAGATTTTCTTTTATACGATATATAGCATTGAGCTTAATACTTGATTATGAATATTAATAAACTTTCTGATAAAAAAATTAATACGGTTTTGTTGTAAATGTGATCATTAAATAATCGGGAACGTAAATATAATTTTTCAACACATGCCCATGATTCCATCTGATGTAACTGAGCATTTTCTTTATACGATGTTTTTTCGCAAATCATACATATTGTGATATTGATTCTTGACTAAACTGAACGTTTTTACATTCTTCAATAATATCTTTACTTAGGTCATTATTTTCTCTAGTTAGGTTTTTATTTTTAATTTTTTGACTATCTAAAATTTTTTTACGTGTATATTTTTTAAAGCACTCATTTGTCATGTGGTATTTGAACAAATCTAAAAATTACATCAGTCGCATTTAATAATCACATCTTATATTGAATTAATGTTTATTTAATGTTTTTTGAAACAATATAAAATGTTTGAAGTTTAGAATTGTAGGCATAAAATTCGTTATAGAGTAATTTTACATTATTTGGCTGTTACAACCTTGCGACCAAATATAAAGGACAACATCGCATGTTTGCTATCTACCTTGGTCAGTAGTCGTTAAATTTATGTATTTTTTATTTTTTTTTTTTTACAAAATATGAATTAATTGAAGTGAAAAAAATAATCTTTTTCGGATTTACTTATATTGCTACCCTTAACAACTTATCCAGTTCGAATATAAAGCACAACAGTGTGCGTACAAGAACTAGCGTATTGACAAGTTACAATCTGATTAGTTATTAGCTGGTGAAGACATTAATGCGATTCAAATTGTTCTAATTCCTGATTATCAGTCTAAAAATACTTACTGATGCTATTAATAAAATGTGTACAATATATTTATTACCGTACGATATGGTATTTTATTCATTATGGCACACAAGAGAGAGTGTAACCAAATATCAACCCGCCAGTTCTCAAACATAATTATAATAACAGAAGTTCCTAAAATGTAATAAATGATTACTAAATAAAAGTAGAATATATTAAAATCTGTTTAAAGTATTAATGCTACAGTCAACAAAAGCTATAATGGATTATGTGTACTAGGTGAGCAGCTGTAAGTAGACATCCACTTCCCTTCATACACGGCGGCGCGTACGTTATAACTGGTGAAACGCTATTTGTTTATAGAGGTCAAAAACAATAAAAACATTACATTTTCGCACTTGTAGTTCTTGACTTGAACTATCGATTGGTGGCAGAATTTGAAAATATTTATTTAATCAAAAGTTATTCATGTTGAAAAGGAGCAAACATGCCATTTTTCAAATGTTTAAGGATTTTTGATCAAACTTTTTGTTTAGGATCGGCCGAAAAAGACGAAAACACAAAAAAAAATAGTTTTTTTTTAATTATTAACAATTATTTCCTTCATAAAAAATTTCTTAATTATTTTTCGGGAATCCACCGTTAATCAGGGGACCAAAATACATATAAAATATTTTTATGGAGCCATGTCTCTTCATCATCTACGGAAATCTTTCCTATTTTAAAAATTTTGCCCAGTATAATATAAGGTGTTGCGAATCAGGAAAGGTCACGGAAATTGGATCCTGAAACTTCAAACGTACCGCCAAAGCTCCCGGATTTAAGATGATAAAATCAGTGTTTACACAAGAATTAAAATTTTAAAAAATAAAGCAGTTTTATTCAAAATAATTAGAAAAGAATATAGATACTCTTTCACTTGGTATGCAAAAATAGAAATAGATATTGTTATATCAATTTAATTTCTCAAATTCTTCACGCCAAAAAGCTGTCAATCCCAAAATTTCAAATGCTCAAACTAATATTTGACATAAAAAGACCCTACCTTATCCATAGACTAAAAGCCCTCTTTCCCTTGTTACCATTGCTAAACACCAGAACCTTGTCAAGGCAGACTCGAGCTGTCATCAACCATCAAAACAAAACACATCGCCGCAACACCTCGATCAAGTCGACCATGGAGGGTGTCAAACTAACAAGCGGAGTGGTGGGGGCAGCGATGACGTCACAAAGCGGCATGAACTTCTGTCGCATGTCGAAAGAAGCGCGGCGATCAGTTAGTTTTGTTTTAACATCGATGTAGAGTGTTTGTCGATTGCCGCGATATTTGTAGTCGAGATATTTCGTAGAGTGACGGTAAATAAAAGTGTAATAGGTGTCTTTAGTTGTATTATTAATATGAATCTTACATATAATAGTGAACTGAAACTCCAATGATAATTTAGGATAAAATTTGTGCATTATTGCTTTGGATATATGAAAAATTCTGGATTACTTTTTAATGGTGAACTATTGCAACATTTGTGTCAAGGAATAGTTTTATAAATCTTACTACTGTGTACGGATTTAAAAAATTATTTTTGCTGTGACGTCGATTGACTAGAAACTATAAAGAAACTTGGTGATTTTGAAAATGTTGACCTCAAGTAATCAGTATCTGAGACCGGAGTATCTAACGCCATTGCCCACTACGGTAGGAGTTTTATAAATAATTTAATATTATATTATTGCACCTCAAAATACGTCATTTCCTACCATTCACTTTTCATATTTTATAAAGGAGATAACAGCAAATATTTGTTTAATAAGGAAATTATTGCAGTGTTGTAGTTTATAACAATTTCAAAATGAGTTCTCTCTATCTGATATTTATTCCAGCTTGATACGTGATCTTTACTTACTTATCAAATGACGAAACACTGTATGCAGTAACTAAGGAGAGTATTTTTCTATTATTTTAATATCATAATGGCACAGCAATACGTAATTTGGTATCAGAATAGGCAATATTTTTCAATACTAGCAGAATAAAGAGAAATGTCCCAAAAATACGGCAGAAAAGTTCCAAAACAACAGTTTCGGGCAGAATATTCAAACAGACGTATTTATAAAGCATAATGTTGAAATTGGGCTAACAGATGAGAACTGCCGCGTGTTTTTCCAGAAACATAGAGAGATAGTATTCAAAAATAACAAAATCATATACAAACTTTATTTTAACGAACCTTCCTGAGTAATAGATGTAGTTTGAACTTCCTTCCATCGATCTTATTATTTTAATAGCCCAAATGTTATGATTATTAATATAATACTAATGAGAATTTTAATTACACTTCTTTCTCTCGTTTTCAATAAACTATGATAAAAATTGGTGGCAAAAAAAAGGTAAAAACTGACAACTCAATCTATGAAATGTAATTTATTTTTATTTACTTTTCAAACATCTCATTTCTCCCGTGTATATGGATGCCTTTTAACATCTTGCCGACACATTACGAAGTGAGAATCTTAAATAAACGATTATTTCCTCGGAATTTCGATTTTGGTTCAATGTCCCAACTCTACTGTGAGTCGAAACATATGTAGAGAGGGAACCAAAAAGGAATTCACAGAGATAAACTATCTACGTTTCCTTAAAGGTCTTAAGGAAAAAAAGGACAATGACGCGTCATACCATTTTGTTAAATGTTTATTTCTTTAAAAACTACGTTAAATTATATACAACTGACAATTTTTCTTCAATATAGTGCACTTCACTGTTTTTTTTATCACATCAATTCTAAAGGATTAACAGTATGTGAAGCGATAAGACAAGTTTAGTCTAAATGATTATCTAAATAAAAATTGAAAAAATAAACAAAAATTAATTTTAATCCTCGTGACCTCTTAAAAGTCATTTAGATGAGTCATAATCCCCTCATTTTTTATTAATGTAAAAAACATTTTATTATTAAATGTAACTACCTAGATAATGTTCTGCCAACATATTTTCTTTGTTTAAAATTACCTCCCGGACATTGATTAATAGCTCCGTTAACGACCTAACCTATAATTTATCATTTATGAAGCTAAAAGCCAATTGAAAATTATTATTTTATACAATTTTCTTGAAACTGGCAACATTATTTATTATTGATACAGTTGATGGTTTTTATGTTCCTTATAAATAAATTATGTACATTTTATTATTAATTATTAGCACTAAGAATATTTACTATAATGATTTCTCTAAATCAATTCGATTACAATTATTCCAGAGATTGATTAAGTATATGCAAGCATATTTTACAGAGGTTTAATGTGAAGTATATATTTATGTAATAACAATTTATTTAAAGATAAATCTGTATACAGGGTGGTCGATAAAAATTACCATAGTAATAATCACTCATTCCTGACTAGTAGTACACTATTATTATTACTAAAATGGTGTTAAATTATTAAGTAATATCTGAAACATGGGTATGATCACTAACTACTGCTTAGTTTACTATTTCATAAAATAATTTTTAGCATTTAACTTAGTTAATGCGCATTGAATTTACTTTAAGTTTTAACAGGGCATTTTGGAGAAATTATACTTCAGAAAATGGAACCAAAAAAAACAAATTTTTGAAGGTTACGACTACTCAGGATCCTTTAAGCTATTTCAATTATTGACTATTTTTTACATAGTAAGATAATGTTATTTTTAAACGATTTCAAGAAAACGCTGTTACCAATTCCTGTTTTTAATGTTTGTTCACTCACAGATTAAGGTATTTTGATAACATTTTCAGCACATTCTCCGAGGTAGTCCCATAAAAATATTACGACAAACAGGTTAAAAGTTAAAAAATTGTTAATCAACGAATTTTTAAACTAGACTTATTCGCATATAACTTACAATAGGGGCGAGATATTTTGACGAGATTTAAACAGTCGACATGTTCTGGGAGGGGTTTCCAGACTGATTCTATAAAAATATTTCAAAGATAAAAAAATGTGTTGATTAACGGATTATATATGTAATCGAAGGTTTTCGGGTATCCCGTGTATGTGCTGAGTCCCTCTCAGGACTGTAAGGCCGCTGACGTTTCGGTGAAATCTCATTCACCATTTTCAAAGCTCACTGTATGGCGTCCACAAGCGAACAGTTCGAACAGCTATCCATGAATTTTTGTACTTCGAGTTGTTAAAATAGTTCCACTTATCATCACCTGTCACAACTCAATGCAAAAATTTTTTTCTTTTCTAGCTGGCAAGCAAAATTTCCAAAATCGTTTTCCGTCTTTTCTTTCAATTCAAATGGAACCCATTTTCCCTCTTTCTGGATGTTGCTGCTGCCATTTGTTTTAACGTTGGAGTTGAGTCTTCATCCAATAATTCTCGCAAATTTTTTCGGCTGACCTGGATGTTCTTTGTCTTTTACATCAAAATCACCACTCTTGAAGCGTTTAAACCATCGTTCACAAGTTTTTTGGGTTTAAATATTCTCACCATACGCTTCAATCAACAATCGATAACTGTTTTCTTTAAGTGGAAGATAGTTATTAAGCTTCCCCGCAAAACTTCTTTTCCTGGTGAAAACTCGACATTTTCGAAACTATAAAAAACTTTTGCACAATGACAATTGATTCGAAACGCCTCAAATGTCATTGGTATATACCAACAAATGTATTACTGACGCCATCTCTCAAAGAAATCTTGAAATTAAAAAAAATCCTGTTAACAAAATGGTTCCCACCAAGTGGTAGCAATACTTTGTTGCTTCCTTGATGTATATTTCGCGTTACACGGTAAAACCGTTTCAACATGTAATAAAAACATTTCGGCCAATTATACGAGAAAAATTAATTACCGCAAATTATACGTAAAGCTAATATATTATGCCTGCATGTTTATTGTTTATGGCATTTCCACAAAGTAATTATTCATACAAAGTAACGTTCTTTTTTCAGTTAATTAACACCATTACACATCTATCATAAATCTTTGTCAGAGTTTATTTAGTACCACTATTTTTCATGCACACTAGACATGCATTTTTTATTGTATATTTATTAGGTAATTTAATTAAAGACTAAGAATGTTTTAATCAGTTAATTCATAATTTAGATACAGCTCACAACTAATTAAGTTCTTCAGGATTCTATGAATATTTATTTGTCTTCCTCATTCAAATACAAACATTAATCGTTTCACATTCTTTGAAGACATTTAATTAGTTTTCTTTCTTATTTCAGTTGGACGCCAAAAAGAGTCCCCTCGCCCTCCTAGCTCAGACATGTTCTCAAATCGGTGCTGACAGCCCAAATGCCAAACTCCTTCAAAGTGCAGAAAAATCTACTAAAAAATCTGATTCGAACAAAGACAAACCCAGCTCAACGCCATCTTCAGATCATCACAAGTCCGGATATGGAAAATTACATCTGGAAGGTTCTAGGGAGAAAAGCAGAAGTCCCGAAGAACGATCTAGTTCTGTAGGAAATAGAGTTCGAACACCAAGTAGTAATGGTTCGCTAAGGAATGGACAAGTAAATGGACGATGCGGAAGTAATCAAAGCGCGACATCAGCAAGGGAAAGTCCGACAGTTTCCATGGAAAGAAAATCTCCCAGTGAAGAAAGCCGAAGATCATCGAGAAGTCCTGAAAAAGCATCTGAGGGCAGTAATAGTCCTCAAACTCCCACGTCTGGAAGCAAAACAGCTTTCACTCCCAACATTTTGACCAGTTCGTCAGACCCAGCTATCAAAGATCTCCCTCTAGGAACCTTTAAGCCAGGTGTGCCACCAGTAAGCTCAGCCTTCTTGAGCACTTCCTCTTATCCTGGCTTTTCTTCTTTACCAATGGACTTAATGACTTCAAGTTTTATGTCAAGAGCCAGTGCGTTGAGTCCATATTTTTCCTATGGACGTTTAAAAACCCAGGACTCTTTGTCGGTGTGCCGCGACCCCTACTGTACGGGATGTAGTGTTAGTTCTCATCTTCTCAGTGCTCAAAAACCTCCTTGCCCAGCCGGATGTACTCAATGTGATCATGCTAGAGTTCCAACTACAGCGAGTTACAGTCCAGTGGCTGCTGCTGCCTATGCGCACGCACAATTAGCTGCACTTGCAGCTGCTAGCCATCTTCCCTACGTGTGTAATTGGATATCTGGAGATGCTGCTTACTGTGGAAAAAGATTCTCTAGCTCTGAAGAACTGTTAGGTCATTTACGGACTCATACAAGCGTTAATAGCGAGACTAGCTCAAGTTTATCCCTCCTTACACCTCCAGGGCTCCCTCCTACGCACCCTCTTCTTCACAGAACTTACCCCACTCCACCTCTATCACCATTAGCAACAGCTAGGTATCACCCATATAGCAAACCGTCCCTCTTACCCCCATCCCTTAGTGGGTTCCCTCTTGGACACCCGGGTTTGCCTCCCTATCTTAGCCCATATTCATTATATGGTCCTAGGTTAGGAGCAACACCAGGAATGCATCCTTAGAAAGGGTAAAAATGCCAAAAATTTTGAGCTGTGGTATTTTTGTACATAGTTATCTGTTGACTAGTCTTTTTCTGTATGATATTGTTAAGTGAGAATGCAATAGTTATTAAAAGAGAATGCTAGAATATGAACTTGTGAAGTACTATATATTTTTTTATTTTGTTAAAGGTTTTAGCAAAAAATCATTAGTTTGTCTAAGAATTACACATTTTTAAAGGTTTTTTGTACCCTGAATTAAAGGCTAAAGATAAGGCAACACTTAAGAGCAGTGGATCTGAAGTACAAAATTGATCTGTTGCATAATAACAACATTGAGCCTTTTCCCATTCAACTACTTATAAATTATTTCTGTAGAAAATTTGTCATTTGGTTTGCATGCAAAAATTTTGCTAATTCTGCCTCTGAAAATTAAAATTTATTATAAATTATGTTTCCGCCTGGTTGTAAAATATATGTGTGTGATACTATTTTTAATAATACAGTTATTGTATACAATGTAAAGTTGTTCATTTTTTCTGATGTAAATAAGCATTAAATTTAAACAAAAATGTATTCTTTCATGTTGATATAATTGATTGTACTTGTGTGAGATAAACATTAAAAAGATACCACATAATTAGTTGAGATAATTGAAAAACACTAAAATATATGCATTATTTTGCATATGCATGATTTTTGTCATATATAATGAGTGTAATGGATTTAAGTTTATATAGTGCTCACTATTTGAACTATCCCATCCAATTATTCATCTTTTTTTTTTCTAAAAAATAGAAAGTATAATAACGGACGAAAACTTACATAATTTATTTTTAACAGTTTCAATTTTGTGGTACCTTTATTTCAACAATTCTTAGTTATTCATAGCCTGGTTCGAATATTTTCGTCTTAAAATTGTCAACATCAGTTAACATGTAATAAGACTCGTTAACTTATGTGTTTTACCAAATGAAAGTGATTTTTATTATGACTAAGTCATCTAAATCGGAAATAGTGATAAAAATCTATTTGAACTAAGCTAACCTATATAAAGTTCTTGTTATTTGTATAGATCTCAAAACTTTCATTGTGAATTTTATTTAAATAAATTAAATAATTTTTGTTGTTCTCAGTATAGAAACAAATTAATTTTTATTAGAAATATAAAAAGATATTTGATAATTATTGAATAAAAATATTATATTCTTGAATTTACTAGTTATCTCAGCAATAGTGTATGACAAGCCTTTTTTTTTAATCTTATTTATTAATTTTTATTGTCTAAAATGTTTTTTTAGTTTTTGAAAATTACGTTTTTTACCCTTGGAATTGAAAATTTACTTAGTAATATACAGAAACGCTTTTGCAAAAGTTTCTTAAATGTTGTAGTATATTTTTGGGATAAACATTACGGGGATCGTTCGCAAAGTTCTCTGCTTGACAAAAGGACAAACGATTTTTGCAATTCAATACTTTTAAACCGACCAATTTTCAATACGCTCAGTATAATACAATTTGTTTAATTCTTCAAAATAAGCTGTTCTCCCAGCTTAGACATTACCATTTGAAGTGAATCTTCATTTTTTTCAGGTCCTGGAAGAGGTTACCGCCTGAATCGTGTATGTAGGCGCATCATCGTGATGAAAACGTACTTTCCTTTTCGCCTTGGCGTTATCTGTACATTCATTGCTTTGTCTCTGGTGTATAATGGTTCATTCATGTTTGATCTACACAACCTCGAATAATTTATTTAATTAAATCTGAAAACGAATGAGTTTTTGGCCGAGTGATAACAAACGGGGCACACATCGAGCAACGAAAGAGAGAAATCCTAACTCTTTCTGTTTGTCCGTTAATGCACTCCGTAACAACTAGAACTTTAAATTTGTCCATTTCAAAGAAAATAGAAAAAGTTATTTGTGCCATATAGTCGAGAACTTTTCTAACGATCCTGGTATGTTGCTTATTGGAAATTGCGTTAAGCAACCGAATTTCCTGTAGGGCGAGATCTGGTAAAGGATTTGTTTAAAATATTTTATATCGGTTGAAATTTCTGACAAGGATAAGTTATTTTGTATATATGCAAAACAAATACCGACAGCCTGGCGCAGCATCTCCGGCCCCTTTTCTCAGTGCTCTTATGTTAAACACTTTTGTAAATCTTTAACAATGTGGTGATCCTCCAAACTATCCTATTTTAACGTTGACAGTTAATGAAATGTTTTTTGAGACTGCTGGCAGTATAAAGCATTTATTTTAACATTTTGCCAAGTTGTCAGTACCTGCTTTGCATATATATATATATATATATATATATATATATATATATATATATACTGTAATAAATTTTGTATATTTGCTGAATAATTTTATCCCGAATTTGTTATTGCTTAAAAATAAACTGGAAGTTTATGTATTACACGATTCCATAAAAAATACGGGTCAGCGAGAATATTGTAGAGACTAAGAAGTTTAACGACTATTATTTTTAATTTTGTGCATTTGCCCATTCGTTGTTGTATTTTTTGTGCAAAATTTACCATTGAAAGAACACTATTGTAAAAATCTGTCCTATCATATCATAAATGTATACCTATTTCTCTCAAACTAAAATTATATTTTTATTGTTACATTGAATATTTGTGTTTTTTTCGTCCTTAATGCCCTACCTTCAGATGTGGACATATAATCGGGCAGTTTCGTGTATTTTTTAGAAGTCCTATGCCTGAAGGAATCCCGAATATGAAAGCAAATAACTTGATTGGACATTTTAAAAGCTCTGCTGCCGTTAATTTGGATAAAAAAAAAGTGCCTACCTGCCTTACTTACATTAAATATGAAATATAATGTCAGTCAAAGGGCCACCGTAGCCCTGTTGCCAGATATGTACTCTTAAGAACAGCGATAGTTTACCAATTTGATTTTCAATATCTTCTTTGAGTTCTTGAATTATCTCAGGATGGTTTACATAGACCTGATATATATTTTAAATTATTTCGATTTTTTTGAAATAATTTAAAAAATATTTGGCGTGCATAATACATTTATGAAGCAGAATAATTCAAATATAAAAATTAAATTATGAGTACACCAGGGGCGTATCTGAAGATTAACAAATTTTTATTTATAGAGTAAATATATGCACGCCCTTGATTTTCCATTTTTACACCATTTTTGTAAAATATCTTTCAAAATGTATCTTTTAGTGATTTCTCGATTTCAACTCCGTTTAGGAGATTAATCCAATTGTCGCAATCCATGCATAAAGCTTAATTATCGTTTATTTCTGGTTTTTTCTTCTAAATTAAGATAAAAAATTCACTTACTCCATACATGTCTTGTAATTTAATCAAATCATCACTTAAGGATAGATATTTTGCGAAATTTTTTTAAAATCTATTTGAAGTAAGTGTTTCTTTCTTGAATTAGACAGCTGAAAATGAACAAATTGTCATTATAAAATTGTCTTCGCAAAAGGTGCAATGCCTTATGTAAACTAGTCATTTATAGAATTAACTGACATGTTATTAGTGTATGGAAAAGCACAGCAAAATTCGCAAGAAGCTGTTCGTTTATATTACAATAAATATCCTAAGCGAACAGAATCAGATTACAAAATTGCAGACAAAAAAATCTTTGAACGTACCACTCGTCAATTATCAGAACATGAAAGATTAAAACCACAAAAAGTAGTCAGGAAGAGCAAGATATCATCGAACACTACAAGTTCTAAATCATAATAATAACCGGTCGATTAGCATCAGAAATATTGCTCAAGAACTAAGAAATATTTTTGGCTTCTTCAGTTTTAAGAACGCATAAGCAACAACTTTACTGCTATTATTACACCCGCGTGCAGAAGCTATTTCCTAGAGACCTTGCTCCTCGTTGACAGTCTTGTCAGTGGCTTTTACAGTAAATTAGGAAAAATTTTCATTTTCTAAGGTCTATTATTTTCTCTGATGAATTGTACTTTACCCGAAAACGTATCGTTAATTTTTAAAATCTTCATGCATGGTCTGATAAAAATCCTAATTTATTGCACAACATCAATTTTCAATAAACATTTGGTTGGTAATTGTTGGAAACCAATTAACTGAACCTGTGATTCTACCAAATTTAATAAATCATTAAATGGCAGAAAAATTTTTAAATGCTTGTATTGGAGCACGAGGTGGTCAATTTCGTCATTTTTTGTAATTAACAATAACAGTGAAGAAAATATTCTTTTAGCGATATACCGAAACAATTCACGTTTTTCATTGTTGCATGTTGTAACATAATTCGATTTATTTCCTAAACGGAGTCAAAATCGAAGAAACACTATGAGGTACATTTTGAAAGGCATTTAACTGGTGTAGTTAAAGTTTAATGTTTATATCCCAAATATAAATATATTACTCACACCAGAATATTTTTTACATCGCCGAAACCTTTGTAAGTTATTTACAAAAAAAAAATTCAAATCTTTAACCCCTGTATCTGGGTAATGAAGCCCAGCGGAGATGAAGCAACTCCATGTAAGCGTTGGTCCATATTTTTTACACACTCAGTATACCCTTTGTTATATAGACTTATAATTTCGACCTTTTCAGTTTCTGACTAGTGAAATACTGTTATTTTAAATACAGCTAACATGAATCGCTGTCACTTGTTTATTTCACCGCCACTAACCTAATTTACTTCAATTTTAAAACTATGTACTTAAGAAATGTTCGGTAAACAATAAACACTATACATATGAATTAAATATCAACATTTTTAAAACAAATGAATACATTGGGCTACTAAAGGAATAACAACAGCACAAATGCAAGTTTATGGAGCTAATTTAAAAAAATTTTGTTCGATATAAGTGATTAAAAAATAATTACTCTCTGGTCTTTGTCTTGCTTTCAAAAATGTATGAAAAACAATAGTTTTAATTTTTTAATTCTCGAGTAACAACAACACATCATATAAACCTCGTAAGTTCGCGTAAAATACGAGGACTGGTAATAAAAAATAATGTTGCAAGCGCTCCGAATATATTTCTGAGCCCTCGCATAAACGAAGAAAATAACTATCAAAATAAGTTATGACACGGCCTGTAATTTACTCCCATCGTAAAAGCTATAAAATATAGGAACGTTTAACCTTTTGCTTATGGAATCGGCTATAGAAAGTTTTCGACGTATAAATCTTACGTTAGTTGTAGCTTCCATATACAGAGTGAGATGTGGAATTACAGGATTTGATCTATTATTATTATTCCTTAAAAGAACTTAAATATGTATATGTAAAATTACAAGCCTTTCTAAAGCCGGTATTACACTATCAAAAATCTTTGACAAAAATAGTTTATAAAATATTTTATTACATTTCTTGTGACTTTAATTCTACCAAATCTGGACTGCTCCACTATTAAATACATTTGCAAATATTTTTTTAATTTTTTTGAATTATCCTAGAAAAAAACCTCTAAAATGGAAAATGAACATATTTTGCTTATGCAGGTGCTAAAAGTGCTATTGTGACAATGTGTTTATTGCCATAAGGGAAAAAAGGAAACGACGTTTATGGGTAAGACCATGGGTTGCAAGTCGCAATTGCAAAGGAATTCGTCAAAATTCAGTTCAAGAACTAATATGTGAAGATCCTAAGAGTTGTTACCCTGTAAATCTAATAAACAAAAGCATAAACCAACGGACCTATTTATATTATAATAAAGCAAAAAAACGTAAAAACGTAGTTACAAACAACACAGAATAAAAAACATAGATTGCAATTTCCTATATGAGTCAGTTGTTAGATAAATTAAAATAGATTTTACCTAAACACAAAATAGTGGTATGTCATAAATCACACAATCTACTACAATCATTATTTACTACACCTCTGAAAAGCAAGGTTCCAGCAAAGAAGAAACCCAATATAATACATAAAATACCTTGCCTAAATTGCCCAAAAAAATACATACTAACGACTACACGATATTTGGAAAGCAGAATAAATCGATACAAATATACCAAAAACGCGTCACCGGCCTTATAAACACAAACAAATAAAACATGAATTTGATTTTAAAAATACCAAAATTCTAAATATCATAAACTCGTTATAAAAGAAATGATTAACATAAAAAAAGAGAAAAGCACAGTTAATGAAAAACAAGACCTTAAAAATCTGAGCCAAATTTATTACAACCTTATATTATAAATGCAGTTTTTAAATAAAATAAAAGTAAAGTGATGCTTGGCATTATTCTAGTGTTTACGCTCACAATTCTTGATTCCACACAATCATATAAGACATGAAAATGTATAATACAAAAAAAATTAAAATAAAATTTATTTGATATGAGTATTTTAACAAAAACAAAAAAAAAATAATAGCATGCTTATCTTTAATGCATTCAGTACAAACCCACATTAACAACAATATAACTTTTACAAGAAACAAGTAATTCTCGTGGTGAGCACTGTGATTTTTGATACAAATTTTTATTTTGGCATTATTTTAAGTTTTTGAATATTTTACTTTTTAATCTTTTAACTATTGTACGTTATGTGTGTCGTTACATCTGTTATATCTATAAAAATATGTTGTTCATGTACATTTTATAAGTTGCAGATTAATGTGAGATAATTTAAAAAATATACATCCTTCTGAGGAAGCTCAGTATAATGGACGAAAAGTTAGGTACCACCAAAACCAATACCCAAGAAAATAAAAATAAACAGAATGCTTTAAGAATAAGAAAAAAACAATATATATATATATATATATATATATATATATATATATATATATATATATATATATATATATATATATATTCTTTCATATGATATAAAGTATTAAGCGTGATACTTGATTTTCAAAATTAATAAAACTTTGGTGAAAAAATTAACACAGTTTTGTAGTAAATATAATCTCAAAATAATCAGGAAGACCTAAATAATTTTTCAGCACGTGCCTTTGAATCCATCTGGTGTAGTTAAGAATTTTCTTAGTCGAGGCTGAAGTTGGGAAGTGTTTTCTATAAATTTTAAATTTAGTGCTGACTTTAAAACAGTTAAAAGTATATATATTTCATTATATTGCGCCCTTGGCCTCTTTAACTTTTCTTAAATTCGGGTTCTTCCTCGTGGCCTTCTAATGTCGGGTTTGTTTTCTCTTGCAATTATAGTTATTCTGTTGGGTGTCATATGTATAGTGAGAGTATCCATTTTTAGTTTATGACTTACCTATCATTAATTAGGAAAAGTCATTTCTATTGAAAGAGAGCAGCGTGTAAATTTTTAAATGCTATATGCAAGTATAAAACGATAAGTTGTTCATCGTATCAGAGTCTTAAGTGTAAAGAATACACAAATGATCCAAATAATGTTTTTTTAAGACTCACTCTGTATAAATCCGAACTGCCAGTAGCTTAAGTAGTTATGGACTAATAGAAATGCCAAGCGAACAGAAATAAATTACTTTAATGTATGGTAAACATTCATATATGTAAGCGCTAGCATCATAAATATGTCACTAGCGTTGTCAACTAAATGCCTATTAATGTGTTCTTGGGAAATTTAAAACTCAGCCGCTTTAAATTTGCCTTCACGTCACTCCGCACGGATCAGAGGCGTAGCATTGTGATTTTTGGCAACAATAAGTATTCTTTGAGCTTAAAAATAGATGATTTTAACGTCTATACAAACATTTTGGAGTAATAATATCAGGTCAGTAAGGAAGTAATTTCGGTTGTATAGTGTGAAATAAAACTCATTTTTTATACTGAGAATAAACTTTAATCAATTATTCATTTTCCATTTTACTCAATAACCTTTTGCCATCTTTCTTGTAGCTTTATGATTTCGCGCCCTTAGAAATTTTGGTATTTATCAGCAAAAAACTGAAACTGATTTAAGGCCACCATTATTTGTGAAAGGTGTACCATTTAAAGAGTTCGAAATAAATAATAATCAGACGATGCCAAATCAGGGATGTATGAAAGACGCAACATCACTTACCAACCAAACTTGAATAATTTCCCACACGTTACTAAAAATGAGTGAGGCTTTAGATTATCATGATGGAAACACAATTCCTTTGCTATTTATCAAATTGGGCCGTTTTTCTTCGATTGCTTCATCCAGTTTCATGACAGCATGGAACTTTTTGGAAGCAATTCAGCTTTAGATGTGGTTTGTGCTGGTTCATTACGCTTGAACCATGATTGTTCTTGAAGGATGTTACTGTCGATGGTTTCTTTTTCATCACTAGTTATTATTCTTTTCAAAAAAGGGTCAGTTTTATTGCGCGTGAGATGCATATAGCAAACATTGATTAGTTGTGTCAAGTGAATCGCTTTCAATTCCTGCTGAATCCAAATATCGAGCTTCTTAGCGAGTCTAAAACATTTTAAGTTATGTTCAATTGTTGTGTGCGATACATTTAATACTTCTGTTATATGATGATTCCCTTCAATTATGGCTTTGATTTGGTTATGATCAATTTCAGTAGGTTGACCAGAATGCTGGTCATTTTTGAGTGAAAAATCTCTAGAACGGAATTTTTTAAACCAATTCTGTTAAGCGAATTCTGTTATGCAATCAACGCCATAAAGTTCACATATCTCTTTCTGAGCATTAGAAGTTTCCTTTTATGGAAATAAACAAGTAAATTATACCGAAAATGTTCGTTTCTGAAGTTCATGTTAAAATTGACCCCAAACAAACACTATAAAGAAAATTACGCACAAGTTGCTTCTAAAGTAATTTAAATGTGCCTGACATTAAATATTAAACGGAAGAAACCATAACACTGATAGAAGTCCTTCGAAACAATTACAACGCTCTCTATGTATAACAACCAAACATATATTTTTTACCGCCCGAATATTGGTATTAAAGTATCAACCAAATTAGTGAAAACTCACTAGATAACTTTTGCAATTTTTAATATTTTGTATTCATTTTTATTTGACATGATATTCTACACATCATAGGGTTTTTAAACATCATATAATTAGATAAAATAAGGTTTTATTTAATGCCTTTTCTTTTGTCTTAATTTCTCACATTTGCTTAGGAACATTGTTCTTTAGCTGACAAACGGCTGATTTTTTTTTCAACCACTCTTTTAAATATACCCATAAAAAAATCTGTATTTTTTAAATAATAGACTGCTGTCATCGGTGCCAAAAACTATTTCCAGCAATCAAAAAAAAAATGAACTGATATTATTATATAAACTACTTAATACAAAAATGTGTTAAAAATACAGGAATATTTTAGTTTATTTTCAAAAAAATAAAATTTTCAGTAAAGGCAAACGCTAATATAATTTTTACCCTCTAATTTACTAACATGGCCCAACTTTAAAATGGGTCTAAGTTAACAGTGGAGGATTTAAAATGACAAGAGCAACAATAAGTCTAGCAAGTTTTGAGCCTTAAAAATACCAGCGTAAAAAATCTTTTTCTTTTATTACTGAATCGACCAAAATGGAGAATTTTCTCATATATTTCAGGCTTTATATGAAAATTTTTATACTTAATATTCCTACATCAGTGTTTATTTGTTGACATATATAATATAAATTATGGAAATATCATAGACAAAATAAAACTGAATGGGTATAAGATCTAAATTTCTTCTTAATGACTCTAGCTGATTATATTCATTAATAATCATCATCACTGTAATGATTTAAATCTATATTTTATATGACAAATTTGAGTTTTAGACTGTTTTCTATTTGATAGTTACGACTGTGGTGAAATTGTTACTTTGTAAGTGTCTTTTTGAAGAGACAGCTGTCGACACCAAGTAGTATCCGTATACTTTGTCTTAAGCATAGGCGTACGTAACTGAATTACATGTAATTTAAATATATTAATTAATTGTTTTTTTCTATTATTAATTTAAATAGCATGATGTTCAGGGATCATTTGTCTCAGCCCTGATCTATAGTGCTATAGAATCTTGAATTTAAACCTGCTAGTAGATGTTTTAAAAACTTATTGTAGGCTATCGACTTTATAGAAAAAAAATCTAAACAATAAGATTTTTATCAGTTTTCACTCTAACATAAATAATGTTACCATACCTCACAACTAAAGTATGCAGATAAAACAATGATAAACTCTTGAAAACTCTGATATAACACCATCTTGTCTAAGAATCGAAAGACGGCTGTAAAAAGACTGCTGAGCAAAAATAGCAAAATTAATTTATTACAGAATTCCTAGAAAATTTTAAGAAGAATTAGTATAGACTAAGAAAATTCAGTATCAAAATTTAAAAAAACAGGTTGAAAGTCAATAAATCAAACATACCCTTTCTTAAAAAAATTAAAATTTTCCACTCATGGTCTAATTGGATAAGTTGCATTCAAAAAAAAAAGAAAATCGAAGATGAAGAATAATAAAAATTTTGTTACAGTTACAATAATAATATTTTGCGAGCTCTACTCGACATACAGAGCATCAAGTGTCTGAAGTATGATCAGGCACCAATATGTTCCAAAAGCCTCGGTATGGCTAGATGACACAGAAATCTTAAGGGATTTCTGATTTTGCCCTGGCTATCCGAAGATAACTTTGAATTTAATATTGACTATGTCTTTAAAAGTCATTACAACATTATGGTAATTTTTTCAAATGGGAACCCATCATTTTTGATCCCGGTAATAGAAAATACAGGAAATAATACGATCGGGTCTGACTATGAAGGAAATCTCAAGGTCAAAAATTTTAAAATGGTTGAAAATAAAAACAAAATCGAGATACAAGCAAAAAAAAAGCTGCTAGTGTTCACCATAGATGTATGAAAAATTAATATTACTTAATATAGGTTGCGGATCCTATGTAGAAGAAAGTTGGCTCACGCTTAAAAAGATATAGAGCGTTTTGGACTAGTAGTACTTCTTTTTCTAATCGTGGAGTTAAGCACGATACTCCAAACGTCACCTGACCGAAGTTGGAAAAAAAGGTACTACTCATCGAAAACGCTGTATCTCTTTTTAAGCTAGAGCCAACTTTCTTCTATAGGATCCGCAATCTACATTAAGTCTTATTAATTCCTCTTACGTCTATGGTGTTCACCTTGGTTAGATTAGATTATGTCATTTTATGTTAGGTTAGGTTATATTTTAAATGCTGAAATTAAAAATTCTTCTCTTAAAATAATAATCAAGAAAAAACCTCATTATATCAAGTTCCATGAGATATCAATGAGAAAAAAATCTATTTGTTACAAGGGTATTCGATTAATTGTGTTTATAGGTTCCGGATTCATGTTTTCTGCCATGTAGCTTTTTTTTCGTTTATATCCACAATCCTTCTCCGCCAAAGCTACAAAATCGTTTTTCTCCAAACCTCCAATTTTTGTCTAAATATGTATTCTTAATGTTATTTTAAGAAGCAAATCCATTGTGAATAAGCTTGTCCACACCGTTTTTTTTAAATATAGGAGCGTAAATCTGATAATTTTAATATAGAAATTGTAGATGAAACTTCTGTGGATTTTCCCTGGGTACAGTTTACATGCTGAGAATAACAAATGTTTTTAACTTATAAGTTTACCAATATTGTTCAAGTCGATATTATATAAGGCTCAAAATTGCGAGATTTCTCAACTGTTTGTCCAGAATCGCTTTACCACAATTTATAATTTAGATACAATAATTATCACAGTATGAATGCGTTTATATGTATTTTTGTGTTAAAAAAAGCACATTAGTGAAATAAAGCCTAAAAATATTGGTTAACTTAAAATAATTAGAAAACAGAGCGAAATGTATTTCCTGTAATCTATTCATTCTCAACAAAATTAAAATGATCCTGTAACCTATTCTTTTTCTAAATTCCGCTCTATCATGTTATTTTTTATATTTTTAATGTATTTCTTAGCAAGATACCAAAAAAGACACAACACAAACCTTATGAAAAAACAACTTTAGTTAACGTAGTTCAATATGTTATTGTAAACACCACGCTAATCAAAAGTCCTAACTTAAAAAGAATAATCTTGATTCCGAAAAAACCTTCAAGGTCAAGTTCAGGGTTCTAATCAATGTTACCGTCTAATGCTCAAGGAAAAATCCTTTAATTTTTTTTGGATTTTCTACCGTTCTAGAATTTTTGAATTTGGCATTTTCTTCAGAGAACACATACCATCGTAATATTTCCCGCTCTTTCTATTTCAGGATCAAAAATATGTTTTCCCATCTGAAAGATGATATCGATCTTATAATGACCTTCAGGCTCATAGTTTATATTGAATTTTTTTAAAATAATTTCAAATTTGTCACGTGTAACCTCGAAAACTCCCCCATACCAATTTTGGAGAAAATCGAACAAAATTGATTTTTTCTTCCACCATATTGGATCCGCCATATTGAATTTTTTAAAAATAATTTTAAGTTCGTTATGTGCGATCCCGAAAACTCCCTCACATTAATTTTGGAGAAATTCCGACAAAATTGAATTTTTTTTGTCCGCCATATTGAATGCTCTAAAAATAATTTCAGATTCGTTGTGTACGAGCCCGAAAATTCTCCCATACCAATTTCGGAGAAAATCGAGCAAAGTTAATTTTTTGGTCGCCATATCGTCAGCGCCATCTTGGATTTTACTGCACCGATTTAATCCAAAAAAATATGGGACCACCCCAGCAACTTCCTGAACACAACGTACAAAATTTCATTCAAATTGGTGCCGCCGTTCCGTAGTAATCGATGTACATACATAAAAAAAATACATAGTCGACGAATTGAGAACCTTCTTCTTTTAGAAGTCGGTTAAAAATGAAACTTTCACAAAAATTATGAAACCTTAAAGTTATCTCACAACTTACCATCCTTAAAGGAGCGAAGGGTGTCAATGGAGGAGCGGCTGTAATATTTAATGAATATTGTTTTTATAAAAATGATGTGCTCTAAGTCTGACTCTCGTTGCTCAATTTTATAACTCTTCATGATTAAACTCCAAATTATCTAATTTTAAGTTTTGAAATAATAATCAGAAAAGAAAAAAAAGTTATTAAATCACCTAGTAACTTATGAGCCATACTGTACTTAATAAGCTAGAAGATTATTCGACATAATTTATTCCTATTTAGGAGTAGACCATCATAACAGAACAATGAATATCGAATACAACTTGAACTTTATATACGTTTATTTTTCTTATTTCCGTTTAACTATTAAAATTGAATCTTACATTTGATTTTGTGGTAACACCACTGCAATTACAGAAAAAAATCGCATACATCAACAGCTGTGCCATTACCGAAGCAATCTATTTTAAAATTTAGACAGATCGCCACTCAGGCTCATTACTGGATCCCCATTATTTTTGTTTCAAATGCCGACGAAATTTTAAATTATGCCACTTGAGATCTCCTACATCTGTTGTCGTCAACACCGCAGCAAAATAGGTTAATATTTTAGGTGGAGATGACAAATTTTTAAACAAAAATGTGGAAATAATTATGCTGGAAGTGACAAGGTTGGACTGAAGTCATAATAAACTTGAAAATATAGATTTCTCGGTGATAAATTTAGTTAAAAACCATATTATAAAAATATTGCGTTCACATACATGGAGCCGTGCGATGTATTTTTTAGCTCTCTGTGGGGCAATTCGTTTTTAAAAGCGGGGGATTCAAACTATTAGAAACATGAACGCTTTCCTTTTGAGTCCTATAAATTTTAAATTGTGCCGTCCTAGAAGTACCGTGCTACTTCAACTAAGTTTTTAACCATAATCGTTATAACTGGCCTTTACAAACTGTACCCCTCATGATGGACTAGAAAAACATTTGTCATTCTTGGCTCCCGAAAAACTAAATATTCCAATATATGAGGATTAGTAAATGTTATTATTAGATAAAATTTCAAGTTTTTAAGTCAAACGGTATCCAAAAAAAGGACTGAGACAAACAGGTGAGAGAATGATCGTAGAATTTTATTTTTCCTTTGGAGGTATAAGACCCAAAAAACTCTGCTTTTTCCTACTGCGAGGATTTTATTTTTCACAGAAATATTATTTTTTACAGGTTTCTGTGCATCCATTGAATCTATATCCCAAGTTAGACCTTGCTTTTCTTTAGCATACCTCGTCAGCTATTTCGTTTTGTTGATGTCATTTTCCATGATGGTGTGTTTAGGAGATTTTGGCATCCTCATTAACTTCATCTTCCCATTTCTTTTTAGGTATTTTTCATCACATTCTTGGTCTTTTGGGAAGTCCGTTCTCCTCCATTCAGTTACAGAGACAATACAATCGAGTTAGTGAAGTTTTCTATACTCAACTAAGCATATCACAAACAGTGTATCGAAACAACCAAAAGGGACAGAATATAGTGAATTGTGGATTAGAGAAGATACTGAAAATAACGTGTTCTGAAACAATAAAATATTCAAAACAGGTGAAAAGAAGGAAACGTTCACGAAAAGACCCGATAACAACAGATATAATATCATAAACTTCATGAAAATACTCATAAAGGAAATGCCTGGAAGAAGGGAACACGTCAACCGCCTGGAAAAAATGCAGTAGTGGTATTGATATTAAAGCATGTAAAACATGTAAAATATAGAGAACTAGAGGTCTGTTTTTCTACATGTACAAACTCTTTACAAATCGCTTAACAAACTCGATATATGCCAACGTGTAAGGGCTTTTGTAAAAGTTTTAGTACCATCGTCCACCTACACACGATAAGAACAGTGACTTAAAATTGCAAATGAATATGAAATCCCCATCCGTTTCATACTTATTGACACCGTCGAAACATGGACAATACTTAAATCTATACAGAAGATATAAACAATAAAAATTGAAGATCACTTAGAAACCAAAAAAATTCAAATAACTTGTGAAACCAGACAGGATGATAGCGTTTCACCAAAATACTTTACCCTGATCCTAAAAGAAACTTATAAAATCTATGATGGGAGAACAGTTTCAATATAGATGATGCATATTTGAATCACTTACTCTTCGCAGGCGATATCGTCTTGAACTCATCGGAATCAAACGAACTTGAAAAAATGGTAAGAAAACTAAATGAAACATTCTCCAAAATAGGGCACAAGGTGAACTTAAACAAAACAAAAATAATGAGTAAAGACAACATTCAAATCAATATAAACGAAAACATCTTAGAAGACATTGGAAGCTACTTATATTTGAGACATAACATTACTATCTAAAATGAAAACCAAACTCACGTGACTATTTTTTTTTGGTTAATTTTCATCTCGATTGTAGCTGAAATTGATACCAAAGTCAAGTAAAGCTAGTAATAAAAAATCGTATATGATGCGGACTGGTCACACTATATATATATATATATATATATATATATATATATATATATATATATATATATATATATATGAATAGTTTGGTTATTCCGGGTTTCAATCCGTTCGTTCAAAAAATCGTTTTCACGACGTTTCGCCAAAATCTCATTTGGCATTTTCAAGTGCGGTTCGTCTCGTTACTCGCTGAGAACTGATGGTGGCCTCTGATGACTGCCGAGTTTTGTTTAGCTGGCTCGCTTCCTGATTGGATGAGCGATTTCGCAGGCTCCTCCCCTCTGCCGAGTGCGATATATTTTGTTCTTGTATGCTGGTCTCTCGTGTACTAGTTGATTTTTGTTGTTTTCTTTCTTGATTCTTTATTAATGTTTTCCATGTAGTTGGAACATTTATAGCATCGTCTCGTTTATTTAGTTGTCCCGCTTTTTCGATTTCTAGGGCCTCTCTTATGACGCGTACCTTGTAATTCTGTACTGGTGCTATTTCTTTTGTTTTTTCGAAGTCGATGGTGTGTCCGGTTGTTTGGTGATGTTGAAATAGGGCCGAAGTTGTCTGTTTGTTTTTGAGGCTATTTTTATGTTCTTGGATTCTTGCTGATATGCGCCTATTTGTTTGTCCTATATAAGTTTGATGGCAATCTGCACATGGAATGCTGTAAACGCCATGATTTTCAAGGTTGGTCTTGTCTTTGGGATTTCCCAGGATGTTGGCTATTGTTTTTTGTGTTTTAAATATGGGCTGTATGTTGTGTTTTCTCAAGGTTCTTCCGATTCTGTCTGTTATTCCTTTTATGTATGGTATTATGGCTTTGTTCCTTGTTTGATCTTGGTCTTTGGTCTTTGTTGTAGTCTTCTCTTGTCTTTTTATGGCTTTCTTTATATCTGATTGTGAGAAACCATTCCGTTCTAGAGCTGTTGAAATGTGTCTTATTTCGTCTTGTTTTGTGTCAAGTTCTGTTAGGCGGAGTGATCTTGATACTAGTGTGTTGACTACTGCCTGCTTTTGAGAGGGATGATGGTGTGACGCTGCATTGAGATATCGGTCAGTATGCGTGGGTTTCCGATATACGCCAAAGCCCAGGGTGTTGTTTAGTTTCCTAGTTAATAGCAGGTCCAAAAAAGGAAGTTTCTTTTCTTGTTCGATTTCCAGCGTGAATTGGATTCTGTGGTGGATATTGTTCAGGTATATGAGGAAATCGTCCAGGTGTTCTTTTCCATGTGGCCATATTATAAAAATATCATCAACATAGCGTTTCCAAAATTTCGGTTTTAAAGGTGCCTTTTGCAGTGCTTCTTGTTCGAAGTATATCATGAAAAGGTTGGCTATGACTGGTGAAAGCGAGGATCCCATGGGTGCGCCATCTGTTTGTTTATATATTTGGTTATTGAACATGAAGTATGTGTTCTTTAGGCAGTGTTCTGCAAGTTCAATTGTGTAGGCTGGAAAGTCTTCGTTCATGGCGATTTTGTCCAAGGTCTCATCCAGTGGTATGCTTGGATATAGCGATTTTATGTCGAGGCTTGCTAAGATGTCATTTTCTTCGAGGTGAATGTTTTTGATCATTTTAGTCAGTTGTTCGGAGTTTTTCACGAAGGAATCAGCCAGTTCGACTCTTGGTTGCATGATACTTGCTAGATATTTTTCCAGTTTTTGTGTAGGAGATCCCACGGCGCTCACTATTGGTCTGAGTGGTGCATTTGTCTTGTGTATTTTTGGTAAGCCATACAGTTTTGGACATCTGCTTGATTTTTCTCGTGGTATTATAGATTTTTCAGTTTCTGGGTCTAGTTTTGAGGCTTTAATCTTGGCTTTCGTAGTTTTTTCCAGGTATGTCGTTGGATCTCTGTTGGTTTGTTTGTAAGAGGCGTCTTTGAGAATTTCTGACATTTTTTGCATGTAGTCGTTGGTGTTCATTACAACCGTGACATTTCCCTTATCTGCTGGTAATATTGTTATTTCTTTATTCTTTTTTAAGGATGAGAGGGCTTGATGTTCAGCTCGCGTTAAGTTTGAGTTGGGAGGCCGGCTTGATTTCAAAATTTGCGTTATGTCTTGTCTGGCTTGTTCGGCATTTTCTTCAGGGATGTTCTCTAGGGCAGCTTCTATATTTGAAATTATCTCTTCTAAGGGGACTGTTTTTGGCGTTACGGCAAAATTAAAGCCTTTAGACAGAACTAATTTCTCGCATTCTGTTAATTCGTAGTTGGAGATGTTATGGACAACTTTGTTGCAGTCCAGTGTTTGCTGTGTGTGGACATTATTGCGTTGTTTTAGTGCCTCAAATTTCTTCTGTTGTTTTTTTGCCTTAAGGTGGGTGTCTGATTCCGTTCTCCAACAGGATACTTTTTCGATGTCATTCCACAGAAGATGATGGATTTTCTGGGTTAAAGCTAAGTGGAGATTATAAAGTTCTATTTCAGTCCTTGAAACTTAGAACTTTATAATCTCCACTTAGCTTTAACCCAGAAAATCCATCATCTTCTGTGGAATGACATCGAAAAAGTATCCTGTTGGAGAACGGAATCAGACACCCACCTTAAGGCAAAAAAACAACAGAAGAAATTTGAGGCACTAAAACAACGCAATAATGTCCACACACAGCAAACACTGGACTGCAACAAAGTTGTCCATAACATCTCCAACTACGAATTAACAGAATGCGAGAAATTAGTTCTGTCTAAAGGCTTTAATTTTGCCGTAACGCCAAAAACAGTCCCCTTAGAAGAGATAATTT
Source organism: Diaprepes abbreviatus (assembly GCA_034092305.1). NCBI lineage: Eukaryota > Metazoa > Arthropoda > Insecta > Coleoptera > Curculionidae > Diaprepes > Diaprepes abbreviatus. The sequence goes on from JASJET010000074.1 coordinate 4,788,610, forward strand.
CAAATATAGAAGCTGCCCTAGAGAACATCCCTGAAGAAAATGCCGAACAAGCCAGACAAGACATAACGCAAATTTTGAAATCAAGCCGGCCTCCCAACTCAAACTTAACGCGAGCTGAACATCAAGCCCTCTCATCCTTAAAAAAGAATAAAGAAATAACAATATTACCAGCAGATAAGGGAAATGTCACGGTTGTAATGAACACCAACGACTACATGCAAAAAATGTCAGAAATTCTCAAAGACGCCTCTTACAAACAAACCAACAGAGATCCAACGACATACCTGGAAAAAACTACGAAAGCCAAGATTAAAGCCTCAAAACTAGACCCAGAAACTGAAAAATCTATAATACCACGAGAAAAATCAAGCAGATGTCCAAAACTGTATGGCTTACCAAAAATACACAAGACAAATGCACCACTCAGACCAATAGTGAGCGCCGTGGGATCTCCTACACAAAAACTGGAAAAATATCTAGCAAGTATCATGCAACCAAGAGTCGAACTGGCTGATTCCTTCGTGAAAAACTCCGAACAACTGACTAAAATGATCAAAAACATTCACCTCGAAGAAAATGACATCTTAGCAAGCCTCGACATAAAATCGCTATATCCAAGCATACCACTGGATGAGACCTTGGACAAAATCGCCATGAACGAAGACTTTCCAGCCTACACAATTGAACTTGCAGAACACTGCCTAAAGAACACATACTTCATGTTCAATAACCAAATATATAAACAAACAGATGGCGCACCCATGGGATCCTCGCTTTCACCAGTCATAGCCAACCTTTTCATGATATACTTCGAACAAGAAGCACTGCAAAAGGCACCTTTAAAACCGAAATTTTGGAAACGCTATGTTGATGATATTTTTATAATATGGCCACATGGAAAAGAACACCTGGACGATTTCCTCATATACCTGAACAATATCCACCACAGAATCCAATTCACGCTGGAAATCGAACAAGAAAAGAAACTTCCTTTTTTGGACCTGCTATTAACTAGGAAACTAAACAACACCCTGGGCTTTGGCGTATATCGGAAACCCACGCATACTGACCGATATCTCAATGCAGCGTCACACCATCATCCCTCTCAAAAGCAGGCAGTAGTCAACACACTAGTATCAAGATCACTCCGCCTAACAGAACTTGACACAAAACAAGACGAAATAAGACACATTTCAACAGCTCTAGAACGGAATGGTTTCTCACAATCAGATATAAAGAAAGCCATAAAAAGACAAGAGAAGACTACAACAAAGACCAAAGACCAAGATCAAACAAGGAACAAAGCCATAATACCATACATAAAAGGAATAACAGACAGAATCGGAAGAACCTTGAGAAAACACAACATACAGCCCATATTTAAAACACAAAAAACAATAGCCAACATCCTGGGAAATCCCAAAGACAAGACCAACCTTGAAAATCATGGCGTTTACAGCATTCCATGTGCAGATTGCCATCAAACTTATATAGGACAAACAAACAGGCGCATATCAGCAAGAATCCAAGAACATAAAAATAGCCTCAAAAACAAACAGACAACTTCGGCCCTATTTCAACATCACCAAACAACCGGACACACCATCGACTTCGAAAAAACAAAAGAAATAGCACCAGTACAGAATTACAAGGTACGCGTCATAAGAGAGGCCCTAGAAATCGAAAAAGCGGGACAACTAAATAAACGAGACGATGCTATAAATGTTCCAACTACATGGAAAACATTAATAAAGAATCAAGAAAGAAAACAACAAAAATCAACTAGTACACGAGAGACCAGCATACAAGAACAAAATATATCGCACTCGGCAGAGGGGAGGAGCCTGCGAAATCGCTCATCCAATCAGGAAGCGAGCCAGCTAAACAAAACTCGGCAGTCATCAGAGGCCACCATCAGTTCTCAGCGAGTAACGAGACGAACCGCACTTGAAAATGCCAAATGAGATTTTGGCGAAACGTCGTGAAAACGATTTTTTGAACGAACGGATTGAAACCCGGAATAACCAAACTATTCATTCTACCATCCGTGAAAACCTACGATATAACATATATATATATATATATATATATATATATATATATATATATATATATATATATATATATATATATATATATATAATGTCGGATATTCTCACGGGTGTGATGTGTAATCGAAGATTTTCCGGTATCCCGTGTATGTGCTGAGTCCCTGGCAGCAGACGTTTCGGTGAAATCTCATTCACCATTTTCAAAGCTCATTGTATGGCGTCTACGAGCGAACTGACGCCTGCGACCCGGGTGCTGTCGGTCCCGTGTACGTGTCGGACGCGTTCGTTTTCCGAATGGTTCCGGGCAATCAGGTTGCGAGACCTGCTGCGCGTCATCGGCCCTGTTGCTAGTGTTTGAGGTTGCGTTGTCTGTTTCGTTAGTAAGTGGTACTGGTTGATGTTTTGTAAGCAGATTTTTCCAAGTATTAGGCCCACGTTGGCTATCATCTCTGCTATTTAAGTTGTTGGGCCTCTTTGCAATTTCAATAGCTTCCCTTATAACTCTTGTGGACAGGTTTTCACACCTCGACAACATTTTTGTTCCTGAGAAATTTATCTTATATCCTGTGTTTAACCAGTGTTGAGCTAGAGCAGAAGAAGTTGTTTTTTGCTTGACAGCAATTATTTGTATAAAGAATATACAAAAGAGGTCCCAGTATTGAACCATTAATTTATAACTTGACAAATTCTCATTCCTAATCGATATATTTCCAGAGGCAAACACATTTTAATTTTTGCAAAATATTTTTTGAATTAATTATTTCATTAATCTTTGGTATTTAAATCGATTTTTTATCGACATCATTTTAGTTACTCTATTTTTTTTTAATAAATTTGTAATTTATTTTGGTTTTTCTAAAGATTCTAAATTTTGAGAAATACTATTTTTATAGGACCGACACCCAAAGAAGAGTTGGTGTGATCAGAGGAGCTTATCAATGATTTTTTCTGAACCACCAAAATACCTGCAGCCAAAAAAGATAAATATTTTTTTTATTTTTTTTGTGTTTACTTTTTAGTACGTAATGTTTTAATCAGTTTACCGTTAACTGTGCGTATCAGGTTGAGTTTTTTTAAATTTATTTTTTTTTGAAAAATAGTTTTGAATTTAGAAATCTTTTTCTCTTCGTATTACTATTACTTGGCTACATCATTACCTCGGCTTTCATAAATGTTAAATTGAATTAGAGTAGGGAGCATTGTTTTGTTATATTTCTAATGAATCATATATAGTTATTTGCATACCTATGTGTTTGATTTTCATATAATTAATAGAATCGTTATACTAAAAAAATATATTTTTGTTATAAGATTGTTGAGCTCATGAATAAATAAATAAAAATATGCATATACCTATACATTTTATGTATCAGCTTTAAGCAGCAAAGGGATCATAATAACCACCTATTTAATTGAAAAACAAAGATTTATAATAAATAAGGGAAAGCAAGGTGAAGAAATTATTTCCGATGTTCATATTTATTTTGTATTATAACAATAAGGCTTCAATATTTAGTTTTGATATAATAGTAAAGCTACTTTAAGATTTATACGTATTTCTTACGTTTTTAAGATAAAATATCTTTGTACTAATCAATATATCTTGTGGCTCCTAATAACACTAAATTTACAAATAAAAGTTATTAAAAAATTATTAAGACTTAACAGAAAATATAAAAATTCAAAATCATGATATCATAAATAAAGAAATAATTTAATTTCAAAGATAATATTTATGAAGGTAACTTGGTCTCTAATATAAAAAAGAATACTGATCTAATCTTAGCAATTAAAATATTTTTTCCACTAAGTAAGTGAAAATTTTCTATAGATAACTAAGATCATTACATTATATATATTTTGTCACAATCCTTTTTACTTTTCAAAATATATCAAACACTGCCTCCAAAATTTGTATTATTATTTTAATTATTAAATATCTAAAAACATTTTCATAAGTTTGAATTCAGGGAATAATAGTTTTCCAAATAAAACAAAAGTCCTGCATATTTAATTTTTGGGAATTTCTATGAATTAAATTATTATGTTTTGTCCTGTAAAATACGCCACTGGGTTTTCAGGGTATGTGTCAAGTGGAAACTTGACATGGGCAGTACCTAATCTAAGGCTAATTCAAACCTTTTGAAGGTTTATTTGTAGGTTGTAGACAATGTTGAAGATTGACTAAAATGTGGTTGTCGGACTTACATTGCAAAAAAAGACAATGCAAGTCCAACAACCTCATTTTAGTCAACCTTTTGAAGGTTATTTTAATCTTACAATGCCTTTATGTCAAGGCTTTCCCCAAGTAATTTAATAAACTACGTTAATAATAAAAAAATATATAAAATTTTATAAGTAGCAAAACCCTTATTAATTCATGCAAAACATCAAACAAAATTAATTTTCGTCGTTATTAAAATTTAATAATTATTAACATTGGTGATTGGAAATTTATGCGGTCGAAACGCGACGACATTTATAAAATATAAATAGTAATTTATTTAGGTTGTTTATAAATTAGGATAGCAAATATATTATTAATGCTCAGCCGATAAAATTAAAACCGTAACCGAATCATTCGGTTTGTTCGATTAAAATTATTCCGAATTAAATAAATTATTTATTTTAAGTAATAAATGAGGAATTTGTTTTATATTTAGTGCGGTTAACTTGCAAACTAATGGAAAGGGTTTTTTAGTTAATATTAATTTATGGGTTGTACTGGAAATTCGTTGAATTTATATATATATATATATAGAACGGGCCGAATTTCATGAAATAAAATTAATGACAGATTGAAATTAAGCTGCCAAAAATGTCTGTAATGGAATCATTGTCATTGTGGGAACAAAGTAGTTTCGGCAACAATTAAACTTTAATTATTTCTTTTACAGATAATTTTGATATACATTAAATTAACAGTCAAAAAGTATCGTCAATGTTATTGTTGTGAAGTTCTTGATTACCATTAAATTATTTATCCTCTCCCTGGATTATATTTATTTTACATTACTTAACAACCAAATAATATAGACCAAGCCATCAATCAAATATTTAGGCGTACATATAGACCACAATATTATTTCAAATTGGCACTCTGGAACTGGTGAACAAAAATGTATACAAAGCGTCAAACACTTTAGGAGTCCAATACATAAAGACAAAGGAATATCAAGAAAGACAGCAACTCTTATATAAAAAGGGATATACGAACATCTCTTGGAGCACATGCCCCTATATACGATAATTACAGAAAGATAGTGGAAAACAGTAGGAACAACAGCTCCAAGTAGTACTACTAAAATCCTATCAATTGATTAAATGAACATCCTCTCCGTCAGTCCAAGAGTTTCTGTCCTGACTGCTAAGTTTGAAAGAAAACCTGAAGCTCATCCAATGATGGAGGAACTTTATGTGACCAGGAACCAAAACTAAAGGCTAGTCAGAAGACATTTATTAACGATACTGGTTGAACTAATATTCAACCAACCTTTAATATAGTTTTTTTTATTTTGTAAAGATTTGTTAAGGTTTGTAGATCAAATGTTCTATAAATAAAGTCTCTTATGCGAAAAGACTTTGATCGTTGTCCTGTTGAGTTCATATTTGTAGGTCTCAGTAAATAATCATAATAATATTTATTTCTCAACAGAAACTTAACAGAAAGGATGCACCAGGGGAGCAATGGGATGCAAGGAGCAATTAATTATTGACTCTGTCATACGTAACCAAGTCTGTACCAACCGAAGAAACCTCTTTGCTGCTTATGAGGATTATAAGAACGCCTTCGACTCAGTGCCACATGAGTGACATCATATCAATCTGGAGAACTAGGATCCAACTGCAAGTGCCATCAGATGATACCATCGAAACGAATACAATTCCAATACAAAGGGGAATATTTCAGGGCAATTCACTATGCCCATTGTGGTTCTGCCTTGCAATGAACCCACTTTCACACTATTTGAACTCCACCAGATACAGCTTCAGTATTAGAAGTAACAACAAAGATACCTTGTACTTAGTTGATGTGAATATTCATACAATCTGTATGAATTAAATATTGAAAATAAGATATACTTTACACTACTTTCAAACAATGAACCATTTCCATAACATTAGGACAGGCTCATGTAATTTATTTCATATCGACTATTCGCCTTCCTCTTCTAAGTTTTAGTGATTACACAAGTTAAAAAAGGAAGAATGGAAACCCATATAGTAGAGTTCCAGTAAGAATTAAAATAATAACATGATAAAATCGTATCTTTCCTTTAAAATATATTAGATAGTAATACTATAATTTTAAAAACGACGGCTGGAACTTTTCCAGACCATTTAGTTTTTATGAATATATAAATTAGTTTAACTAGTAAATACAATAATAATTTAAATGATAACCTTTAAATGTAATAACAGCGCAGTATTAACTCGTAAAAATTAATTATGTTTTTATGTTTTATGTTAAGCAGTCAGTTTTTCTTCTAATTCTGAAGGCAAAACATTTTTTAGTACACTATGATGTTAACGATAGTATTTTTATGTTTAGTAAATTGTCTAACCACTAATTATAAATAGTAAATTTTTGCAAGGCAAAAATAAATTATTTAGATTATACTTAATATTGAACTGCTTTTATTTACTTAGCACTTTTTATAGACGACACCAAATTTAAAATTTATAAAAGCCCGTTCTTAACAAAGACAAAGGAAATTGAAACATCGGTCAAAAGCTATGTAACAATATAATAATAAAAATATTATGGAAAAAACATAAATTCCCCTAGATTTAAAAAATAACTCCTTCAACTAGTATGGCGTCGACTTCAAAAAAGTGCTAAATAACCAAGTCAACGTATGATTATTAAATTTAATGCAAAATAAAATAGTTTTCAATTTACTTTTGTACTTATGTTTAAAAAATGTTTCGAGAAAATTATAGACCTGCCACAAGACTCAGTATTTATCGACTTTTCGAAATCACCGACTTTTAATTTTTAAAAGAGGATAATTTCCCTTCAATCTCCCAACGATAAACCATTCTATTGGCGCCACGTAATTCTATCATTCTTCGTTTGTTCGTTTTTAGTTTAATTTTTATTTTTAATTCCTCTATTATTACCTACTCCAGCGTCACAGACGGAACAAAATCATAGTGATTGACTTACGCCGGCCTCCTAGTTTCGGCCAGTGGCTAATGTTCCGTACTTACGGTAAATAGGGACTTTTGTGGTCCGACTAACTGGCAATTTGTACCGATGCCGTGTTATTAAAGAAAATTACAGGCTTGTTTCGATAAAAGGCCAAGGACAGTCATTATATGATGTAGACTGAAGTATACAAAAGAAATAATTTATTAGGACTGGCTTAGTGGTGAAGTCGAATATAATTTATCTATTGACAAAAAGTACTTTACTTATTAAAAAGAGCGATTATTTACTGTAATTACAGTTTAATTAATAAGTAGCTACCGGTTATTCTTAATTATAAGGGATATTAAGAAATTAATGGCATGTTATCAATCATGTTTGTATAAATCATTAATATATAAGTTTACATATTCCTACAAATGTATTTTGGCAATACTCGATTAAAATTCTAAGACAAAATTTAGAAATTACACCTTAATTAATCAATTATGGTCTAATGCACTAATTCTACCGAAAAACTTTTTGATTACAAATTTACATAATTAATTATTATTAATTCCAAATTTGCAGTAAATATAATATTTTTGACAATAGCTCAAAAAGAAACAAGTAGAGTTCACTAACCAACAATCCATAGTGATATTTTTTTTTGACTAAAATGTGGTTGTCGGACTTGTAGTGTCTTGATTTTTATTTATTTTTACCACATTTCGATTAGGTTGTATCTCTAATCGTTATCAAGTATACAACATTTTGTTAGATTGATTAGAACTATGATTAAGCTATTGTCCAGTATTATAGAAGCAGCTTACATTAAAAGCAATAATGGAATCATCAGTGAACCGAGTGTTGAGATACCTAATCTTTGGCAACCACTACTTTGTAATTTCAAATCATTGAGGTGTGTACACTGAAGCGAAACATTGCGCTTCAAAAGACACAGTTCCTATATAAGTTCGTAGTCTTAAGACAAAACATTCAGTTTATACGTGATTACCATTAGAGATATAATCTAAGCGTCATAAAAATAAATAAAAATAAAGACCATGCAAGTCCGACAACCACATTTAGTCAAACAAATATTTTTTTTACTTTTATGGCGGTGATATCACAAAAATGTAGTATGGCAAGCGAAAAAATTTAAATAATATAAGCTTTTTTCTGGTAGTTCAATTTAATTTCTGTCAGTGACCAAAGTACACAAAGTACAGTGTGGCCTTAGTGATTTATCTTGTTTGTGCTTGTTTTCATACATTATTTGGGATTAGTGAGATACCCAAAAGATATGGCTTCCACATTTATATTTATTCCAAAACCGTTAAACCAGGGCATTTTTCCTCAACGAAAAACTTATTACGATGAATGTTTATGATGCCTTAAGATATCAATATCTAGATAATAATGTTAAAACCTCTGTTGAGATGTGTTCTAACATGACAGTAGTTGGAAAATCTACTATATACCGAATACCGAAGAAGAAAAAAACGACTGGAATTGTTAGTATTCCCATGCCACATTCGATCACAGGCAGACGGAAAATCTCGTTGGAAGAAAAATATAAACTGCAATAAAAGGAGTTGTACATACATTTTATTATGAGAAGCAGATCCCAACCGTCGACAAAATTCTAACTAAAGTCAATGAAGATCGGAATATACATGAAATTAAAAGAACTGAGCTCTGGAAATTACTCAGAGAATTCAATTTTTGCTGGGAAAAACCAGATAGAAAAATTGTTCTTATAGATCGTCCGGAAAATGTCCATTGGAGAAGGAAATATCTCTCTCAAGTAAAAGGTAGAGTTGCTAGAAATAACACAACTTACAAAATTAGTAATTTAACTGAACTTTTGAAAGATTTTTTTGAATAAAGTTGCTGCAGAAAATTGGGAAAAATCCATATAATAAAAGAATAAAAGAAAATGTGGAAACTCGATCGGTGAGATAAAGGAACCAATTATAATTAATTTGAGTGAAGATAGCTTCACCGATTTTGATTACGAATTAGATACGTAATGCGTAAACACAATTTATTATTTAAATTTTCTGTAACATATAAAAATTAATTACATTTGAATCCCTTTTTAGTGTTAAATTGTAATTTTGCAAATAGTTTAAGAAATAAATGAACTGAAACGTCAAATGTCCTAAAAATGTTTTTAATTAATAATAAAATGACCGATAGCCTCAAAAAATTTTAATATTATATGGACGAATTTATTTTTTTATATATGTTTAGCTTCTCGTATTTTCAACAATGGGTATTTTGTAAGTATTTAAATTATAACTTGGAATTTTTTAGGAGAATAAGGCTACGTTTTAGCTTGAATGTGCCTAAAACGGTTTCTATGCCAAAATTAAAAAAAATAAAAATGCAATTATGATTTGTGTTAAATATGTCAAAATTATCTAGATTTTCTAATATATGTGAATTATTAAACAATCATAAGAAATAAAATAATATTATAATGCCATAAATACTTAGTGATAAAATAAACCTCCTTCCGACGCCTATGACAAGGATTAAAATCCTTTTTAACACTTCACACGTCCAAATATCTATTGTTATCCAACCCAAATAGTCCATTATTATAGATTGATATTTTTGATTATAAAATTTCTGACCCATTCCTATGAATATGTGTCTAACAGATTTTGCCAAAGACACCGGACTAAAGAACACAGGTAGTTTGCAAGGAAAAAAATGGGTAAAAAATGATATACTACTCTCTCTACTTCTTGAATAAACTATAGTATAAGAGGCAAAATCGGTTCTATTTTCTTGAACTCAAGGGTTTTTTTTGGGGGGGGGGGGAAGCGATCGCCCCCACCGCCCCCCACTCTTGAATCCGCGCCTGACACTGAGCAGTATGGGTAGCAGACGATTCAACACCGCTGCAGTTTAGGGGGCTATGAACTGACTTCTCATCACCAACCAGATTAAGAAAAGCTGTAGATCTCGCTACAGAAGCTCCTTCGTGAATCACACTCAAATCGATTATAAACTTTGGCGATTGAACTAACCTGTCGATGTCAAAAGCTTTCGTAAAATTGAATAGAATTAGAATAGTTGTGCTGTTTCCGTTAAGAATCCTAATTATGCTATTAATTACATTAGATAATGCAGTAGAGCGAAGTTCCAATCTAAAACTTGACTGACCAATATTATTTGCAAAAATTATTTTGGGAAAGACCAATACTTGTGATATAAACACGCAAAATGGATAATTTCTAGACGTTTTTTATCTGTACAAATTATGTATATTGTTGTTTAAGGAACATCTTTATAGCCCTAAATTACAACATAAGCAAAGTATATTATTCAAGAGTTAATGCGTTTTTACCACACCCCGCAAAATTACAGCTTAGTATGCTTTGTGATTAGCATTATAAAGAATTTTTCATTAATTGTACACGAAATTTGTACATATAATGTAATCTATCGTAAAATATTGAAAAGGTTAAAAATATATTGCAATTGAGGATAAAAGTATTAGGAACCTAAATAAATAATTTACCATTATGAAATGAAAATCGACCCTTAAATATATTATATTTATGTTGCCACGTGCGCACTAAACTTCTAAACAGATGTGAATAATATAAAAACATAGAAAATATTTAGATAAAATCTATACGAGATATGGTGATTAAGTGATCGAATTTAAAGCATCCATGTAACATAACATGCAAGGATAAAAACTGCTGTGAAGAGGTTGGTCAAATATACTTTTTGGTATTTGTCAACTTCAAAAATTCTTTCGAGACAGCGGAACTGTAAGTGTCAGGTTTGAAAAAGAGAAGAATATATCTACTAATTTTTTTTATTATAATATAGATATTGTAGAAAATGCCATGTTACAGTTTGGAAAAAAAAGGTGAAAATTCGTTACTAAAATAGAGAAAAATTTCACAGTGAGGAATCACAAGTTACGTGATCATTTTTGTGTACATAATCGACATCACGGTCCGTTATTGAAAGAATAATCAAACAACATTGTTCTTAGAATTAAACTCACAATCGCAGCACGAATCTTGACAAAAAATGGGCAACTTTATGCTGACTCAAGAACAGCAGTCTATTAACAATCGACAACGCAGAAACGTACCAACTAGATCTTGGAACAATTAGAAGTTACCAATACATTCATAACAAAATCCCTTCTAGAGACGAGGCTCATTTTTGTCTCAGCGGTTTCGTCAATAGGCAGAATCAGAGAAGAAGAACATATAAAAACCATCCTGAGATGATTCAAAAACTCAAAGAAGAAAATGAACGTCAAATTTGTAAAATTCAGGAGCTCTTATTCCAAAACACTATCTCTCCTAACCTCTTTTTGATGATATTAAAATATTAATTTAATAAACTTTTCTGAGAAAAAGAGTGTTGCAATATCTGTTCTATGTACAAAATATTGTACAATTTGTACGTTTTGTAACGTCCCTGTTCGTGATCACATAAATTCAGACTGGGCGCGTAATCCGTGCCTACAGGGTAATTTGAATTTAATGGCAGTCCAGTAATAACATACCGGGTAGTTTGATTTATTGCTGATCGTTTCTCAAGGACATGCACTTACTGAATGACGTGTTGGCCATTCGAAACATGGAATCTGTAGAACAAGTAGGTTGCAAAATGATTGACTTAATAAAATCATAATATAATTTGAATTGATGATTAACTTCTTTAAAGGAGTAAAATTTATAATTCAAACAATAACATCTGATATGTACAAGTATAGAAAGTGATACTTCATTAAATCTAGATTGAGTCCCTCGGAGAGTTCGATATAGTAGAACACTCTATGAACTTGTAAACAATATTGTCGAAAAAGGAAAGCTTCAGTATTTCCCTACATGAAATTAATGATGCATGGGTACTCTAATCTAGACAACACCAGTGATTTATAGACAGGGACAATTAAAACTAAATTATCAACAAATCATAAAATCCAATATCTTATAGACTTCAGCTGTGATCTTGTTAATAATAAATTTTAATTTTGTATCAAATATCACTACAATAAATAACCGACATTATCGAGCATTTAACTCAAGTTTAGGTTCGTAGCACCAACTTAATATATAATTTATTAATTGTGAAAAAGTTACCAGTCCTTAATATTATTGACAAATAAAAATAATTTAAAATCATATGCAGAAAAAAATTAACCAGACATTCACATATTTTGTTTAAGGCTATTTAAAATAATAAAGGTACTGTTGTAATAATACCCCTGATGGTAAGGACATATAATCGACAAACTAATTTTTTCCACCACTAAAAGTTAGGATAATTCGTCCTCAGTAACCGGCAGTTTCTATCTATATATCTATATCTAATTAATACAGAGTAGGCTTCAAATATTAATAAGGTTTCGCTACCACTGTTAGAATAGGAAACAACAAACGACATTTATTCTCCGAATAAAGGATCGTAATTTACTATTTGTCACGATGTCTAATCGTGATTATGTAGCAACACTTTACATGCAAAATGCAGTAAAGTACAACAACGAATACAACTTGTAAAGTACCAAGCTAGGAGATGTTGAATAATTGAATATCGTATGAATACCACACAGACTCGGACCAAAGAATAGTATAAGCTAACCTCAATGTATTTAAAGATTTTTACGAATAGATTTCAGAGAGTGCATAAAGTCGATTCTGACTTTTTCAAATATACACTCTCCTTTTTAAATCTCTAAGTAAATCTCCTATTTATCAAGCTGAAAACACATATATGTGCTTAGCGTGTGTAAAAAAGGATCTGTACGTATTTTTGCACAATAATTAATTAGCTGTAAAACAATTCATTTCATGAATTTTGATATAAAGTTAGTTAACAAGATATATAATTAATAAAAAGCAATATTATAATATATATTTTATGCACTAGATAATATAAATGATCCCTGAAATTGGACATTAAATAGATGCAAAGGATGGCACTGATGGGTTCTTTAACCTCTAGCCCTAATTAAAAGAGAAGTTAACAATTCTACTTATATATATTATTGTCTTATGTTTGTTCACTTTTTTCATATTTTCAACATATGGTTATTGCAAAAGGGATAAAAGCTGGAGAAGAAATTCATTTTTTTATAATATTTTTGTTTATAACGAATTACCCAACCATTTTTCAAAAAGCCATCCTATATATTGCTAATTAAGGGATCAAAATACATATAAAAACTTTTGATAGAGCCATGTCTCTTCATCCGCTATAAAAACCCACTGGGCTCCTTGACTATAAATATATCAATTATAATTATTAAATTGATTTTTTGTGCAATTTATAATCGGCTTAGTATTTTTCTTAAATCTTTTGAAATATTCTTTTTTTTTATTAAAATAGTAATTTATATTTCTTGGAAAATTTTGATAAAAAATCACTATATATTACAAAGTTTACCTTGTAGTAATTTGTGCTCTATATATGCTGCAATAAAGTAAAGAAGACTACTCTCACGGGTGAGTTAGAGACGTTAGAGGCGCTCTATCCGATATTAGAGCAATATATTTCAGGTATATCAGCACTATGTCGACACTAACGGTGCTAAGGGGAGCGATAGAGCAAGATAGAGTCAAATTAAACAACTTCTTTTACGTTCTGCTTTATTCCTTTTCCTTGTTGACTAGTGACGCAATATTACTCATTGTTATATAACAGTAATAATAATAAGGAGAAAATGTTTATTAATTTAAAAAAGCACTGATGATCTAAAAAAATTATTCGTACTACGTAAATATTGAGCTAATTAGCTTTTTATGCAGCATCCTACACCATTCACCATGTAGGTGCTATTGAAGTTATTAGAAAAAAGTAAAGGTCCATTTTTAAACTTAAGAAAACATCTTTAATTGGAAAACACAAATTCTATATACTAATATACTTATACATATCAGGTAGGCAAGAAAGTAATTTTGGTGTGCAGTGTGAAAGAAAACTCATTTTTTTATACAAATAATAAATTTTAATTAATTATATATTTTCCATTTTGTTCATTGCCCGTTTGCTATCATTCCTGCAACCAAACTCTAATAATTTTCCACGAGTCACTAAAGATGAGTGAGGCTGCATTATCATAAAGGAACACAATTTCTTTGCGATTTACCAATTCTGATCGCTTGTCTTTGTTTGCTTCATCCATAACTAATTGTTGCCTTTAAACATTTGAATTGATTGTCTGGCCTCTTGGAAATAACTTAAAATACACAACACCTTTGTAGTCCCACCAAATTGACATAACCTTTCTTGGATGCAATTCAGCTTTAGATGAGGTTTGTACTGGTTCATCATGCCTCAACCATGATTCTTTTCCAATAAGGTTACTGTAGATGATCTATTTGTCATCACCATTATTGATTCTTTTCAAAAAATGGAATATTATTGCAATAGTTGCGAGATGCTAGAATAAGAGAAATAATGTGTGTGAGTATATAATATTTTTAAAGCTGAATACTTCGAGTAATGTATTTTTTAAACCTTAATTTATGACTTAAAACAAATAAGAAATTTACATTCTCATTACTTAAGAGATATCCCACTAATTTACCTAGATTAATATTAAGGGGATATTTTTTTAGTTTCACTGAATATCCAAAGTCTATATTGTTGAAATCTAAGGTTAAATGTGTTTGAGTATCATACTAAAAGTTCATCTAGCTTCCCAACATACTCAACGTAACCCCTATTTTTGTGTTTTTTTTTAAATAATATAGTTGCATTTTTGCGTTTCATATATCTTAAAATTCTTGAAGTTCTTTAAAAAGCCATTAAAATTAAATTTCAAGTTGGTCGAGCAATTGAATTATTGTTAATAAGTCATGTGCATAATAATTTCTTTTCAAATCTCTGAATTGTTTTTTAAATAGTTATAAAAGAAAAAAAAGAACATTTTGGCTGGAAAAAAAAACATCACGTTACACATTTTCCACCATATAAAATGGTAGTTTGTCTTCATTTGGTCGACCAGAGGGCGCGTTTGTCAGCCAAACGGCTAATAGCGCAGGAATCACGGCAGACAGAGTTTTAAATTTTAACCAGAGTGTGCTTGTGACGTTTACTACTGCAATCAGTGGCAGTCGGAATTTATTTTCTATAGTGAAAAAAAAATATTGTACAGTGCTCAATAATTTTTTAAGTATTAATAAAACTTTCAAAAAGCCATTGAATTCTTAGAGAATATACAAATTAAGCAAAGGCAGCTTGTTCGATTTAAATCCAGAGCGGTACTGGAGGAGGAAAAATCAAACATTCTTGAATAGTGCTGCTGGCAGACAATGCGGAGGTTTTTCCAGAGAGAGATAAATAATGTTGTAGAGGCATGCAACGAATACGGACTATATTAGCAAGAACATTAACATGAACACCCAATTTACAGTAAATGATGCACCATTGGAGAAGTGGAGAAAATATGCTATCTGGGTTGCAATATCAGTCATACATGGGATCACAGTTACGAAATAAGAACTCGTATTGAAAAAGTCAGAAGCGCTTTTACCTGCCTTAAGAAAGTACTTTGTAACCTCTCTCTGAATATCAATATACGCATAAGAATTCCCAGATGGAACGTCTTTAGTGTTCTCCTCTACGGAGTTGAAAGCTGGAGTCTTACCGAGGCTGCTGCCAAACGCTTAGAGGCATTCGAAATATGGTGCTACCGACGCATGTTACGGCTCTCATACACACACCATACAACTAACATTACGCGTCTCGAGAGGCTCAGAAAAGGAAAGAAAATTATTACTTCTATAAAGAACAGAAAACTGGGTTACTTTGGTCACATTGTGCGTAATAATAAATACCGACTTCTGCAATTGATATTACAGGGCAAGATTGAGGGCAAACGAGGCCCTGGGCGCAGGCGTATATCCTGGCTGGCCAATCTTGGAAAATGGACTGGTCTAACATCAATTGACATATTCCGAGCTGCAGTGAATAGGATAAGATGGTCCAACGTGGTCGCCAACATCATAAGAAGATAGGCAGCTTCAAAAGACGAAGAAGATCTAGGTATTATCGGGTAACAGGTTAGCACCACGATATGGCTTCTTCGTCGCTTTTTCATTATGATGCTTTGTCTCATTGTCAGTTCAAATAATGGGTAGAATAGACGACTAATTGGTTCTTGCAAGCTGACTTAAAAAACTTTAGTTCCAAAAATGATCACGATACTTTTTAAAGAATGGGTAACATTAAAATAGATCTCGATTAACTTAAATCAGTTGGACTATTGACTTTACAAAGTGCCTATATCCTTTATAAACTAGATGATAAATATGATGAACAGTACCATTTAAATTGTGGCAAAAATTAACCATTTTGAGCCATTTCTCCTCCACCTCTGTCTTATAACCTCCCGTTCACCCCGACATAACATCCACATCTTTTTTACGATTCGGGTCTTAACGTATAGCCCTCGTGTGTGGGTCGCTGGGTTTAATACGGTCGCTAAAATATGGCCTTCGAGCTTTATTTTTAATTTTTATTTCTGTGTGACGAGGCAGCAGCACCACCGGACAAATTTTTATTGTTTTCGGCAGGGAAGCGTAAAATGTTGGGGCCTAAAACGTGTTTCATATACAGCGCGGCACATTATTAAAACTTATGGAAGAGCTAAATGTTTTTTTTAAGTTACTCGCATTTGTACTGATGATATGTTATGTTTATAAAAGTATTTTCTAGAGATTATATATATATATATATATATATATATATATATATATATATATATATATATATATTCCGAGTTCTCATATATATCTATAAATATATATATATTTATATATATACAATGACCGGCAGAAAGTGCGCAGGATATGGGAAAGGTTCTACATATCCCTAAACCAAAATAACACCCATCAAATCCGGGGAATGTTTTATGGTATACGTGGTAGGGTCAAAAATTGTACCAAGAGTAAAGTACCTCCCTCTTTTCACTTTTGAAAATATTTTTATAAAAAAAAGTTGCTTCAATTTAAAAGTTATAACCAATTATAGAATTTTGTCCACTTTTGATTAAAAAAAAATATGATTTTAACATTTTTTTAAATCGCCCTATTTTCTGTAGGCTAAATTAGAAAAAATCGAAAATATTGTATCAGTTTCAGAGATATTATAGTCTTTGAAAATATTAACCTAAAAATATTAGATATTTTTGCTGCACAAGAGTATTTTCTTTTTTAAGGAATCGAAACAATTTAATCTAACTGAAATTTTGTCATACAGTTACACTTAAGCCATCTTTCAAATGATATATTTATTCCTAAAACTATTTTTTTTTAATTCTTGTTTTAATCGTAATCGTCTTACAAAAAGATATTTCTGGTACGTATTTTTTATTTACTACCAAAATAAAACTCAATATTATTTTGAACAAAAATCTAAAAGATACATATTTTTCACACAATCTGTGCGCTAAAAAATGAAAAATAACTATAAATTTTAATATGAAATTGAAATTTTTGAAGTCGGCGCCAAATTGAGAAGCTTTAAAAGTGTCTTGGGTATCTGTAAAAAATTCATAGTTCAACAATTATAACGCTAACAATTTATATTAAAGGGGTATGTCCACTGACGTTAAAAAAAAATTTATTCTTAATTTTAAAATTCACTATGCATTTTCAAAGCCACCCAGCACTCAAGGATTTTAAGAGAAGCTTTAAAAGTGTCTTAGATATCTGTAAAAAATTCATAGTTCAACAATTATATAGCTAACAATTTATTTTAAAGGGGTACATCCACTGAAGTTAAAAAAAATTTTTGTTGTTAATTTAAAAATTCACTATGCATTTTTGAAGCCACCCAGCACTCAGGGATTTTAAAAGAAGCTTTAAAAGTGTCTTAGCTATCTATAAAAAATTCATAGTTCAACAATTATAACGCTAACAATTTATTTTAAAGGGGTACATCCACTGACGTTAAAAAAAATTTTTATTGTTATTTTAAAAATTCACTATGGATTTTCATAGCCACCCAGCACTCAGGGATTTTTAGAGAAGCTTTAAAAGCGTCTTAGGTATCTGTAAAAAATTCATAGTTCAACAATTATAACGCTAACAATTTATTTTAAAGAGGTATTTCCACTGACGTTAAAAAAAAAATTTATTCCTAATTTTAAAATTCACTATGCATTTCAAAGCCACCCGGCACTCAAGGATTTTAAGAGAAGCTTTGAAAGTGTCTTAGATATCTGTAAAAAATTCATAGTACAACAATTATAACGCTAACAATTTATTTTAAAGGGGTACATCCACTGACGTTAAAAAAATTTTTTATTGTTAATTTAAAAATTCACTATGCATTTTTGAAACCATCCAGCACTCAGGGATTTTAAGAGAAGCTTTAAAAGTGTCTTAGGTATCTGTGAAAAATTCATAGTACGCCAATTATAACGCTAACAATTTATTTTAAAGGGGTACATCCACTGACGTTAAAAAAATTTTTTACTGTTAATTTAAAAATTCACTAAGCATTTCTGAAGCCACCCAGCACTCAAAGATTTTAAGAGAAGCTTTAAAAGTGTCTTAGGTATCTGTAAAAAATTCATAGTTCAACAATTATAACGCTAACAATTTATTTTAAAGGGGTACATCCACTGACGTGAAAAAAATTTTTACTGTTTATTTAAAAATTCACTATGGATTTTCAAAGCCACCCAGCACTCAGGGATTTTAAAAAAAAGCTTTGAAAGTGTCTTAGGTATCTGTAAAAAATTCATAGTTCAACAATTATAACGCTAACAATTTATTTTAAAGAGGTACTTCCACTGACGTTCAAAAAAAAATTATTGTTAATTTAAAAATTCATTATGCATTTTTTGAAGCTACCCAGCACTCTGGGATTTTAAGAGAAGCTTTATAAGTGTCTTAAGTATCTGTAAAAAATTCATAATTCAACAATTATAATGCTAACAATTTATATTAAAGGGGTATGTCCACTGACGTTAAAAAAAATTTTTGATCTTAATTTTAAAATTCACTATGCATTTCAAAGCCACCCGGCACTCAAAGATTTTAAGAGAAGCTTTGAAAGTGTCTTAGATATCTGTAAAAAATTCATAGTACAACAATTATAACGCTAACAATTTATTTTAAAGGGGTACATCCACTGACGTTAAAAAAATTTTTTATTGTTAATTTAAAAATTCACTATGCATTTTTGAAGCCATCCAGCACTCAGGAATTTTAAGAGAAGCTTTAAAAGTGTCTTAGGTATCTGTGAAAAATTCATAGTACACCAATTATAACGCTAACAATTTATTTTAAAGGGGTACATCCACTGACGTTAAAAAAATTTTTTACTGTTAATTTAAAAATTCACTAAGCATTTCTGAAGCCACCCAGCACTCAAGGATTTTAAGAGAAGCTTTAAAAGTGTCTTAGGTATCTGTAAAAAATTCATAGTTCAACAATTATAACGCTAACAATTTATTTTAAAGGGGTACATCCACTGACGTGAAAAAAAATTTTTACTGATTATTTAAAAATTCACTATGGATTTTCAAAGCCACCCAGCACTCAGGGATTTTAAGAAAAACTTTGAAAGTGTCTTAGGTATCTGTAAAAAATTCATAGTTCAACAATTATAACGCTAACAATTTATTTTAAAGAGGTACTTCCACTGACGTTAAAAAAAAATTATTGTTAATTTAAAAATTCACTATGCATTTTTGAAGCTACCCAGCACTCTGGGATTTTAAGAGAAGCTTTATAAGTGTCTTAAGTATCTGTAAAAAATTCATAGTTCAACAATTATAATGCTAACAATTTATATTAAAGGGGTATGTCCACTGACGTTAAAAAAAATTTTTAAACTTAATTTTAAAATTCACTATGCATTTCAAAGCCACCCGGCACTCAAGGATTTTAAGAGAAGCTTTGAAAGTGTCTTAGATATCTGTAAAAAATTCATAGTACAGCAATTATAACGCTAACAATTTATTTTAAAGGGGTACATCCACTGACGTTAAAAAAATTTTTTATTGTTAATTTAAAAATTCACTATGCATTTTTGAAGCCATCCAGCACTCAGGGATTTTAAGAGAAGCTTTAAAAGTGTCTTAGGTATCTGTGAAAAATTCATAGTACACCAATTATAACGCTAACAATTTATTTTAAAGGGGTACATCCACTGACGTTAAAAAAATTTTTTACTGTTAATTTAAAAATTCACTAAGCATTTCTGAAGCCACCCAGCACACACCACCCAGGATTTTAAGAGAAGCTTTAAAAGTGTCTTAGGTATCTGTAAAAAATTCATAGTTCAACAATTATAACGCTAACAATTTATTTTAAAGGGGTACATCCACTGACGTGAAAAAAAAATTTTACTGTTTATTTAAAAATTCACTATGGATTTTCAAAGCCACCCAGCACTCAGGGATTTTAAGAGAAGCTTTGAAAGTGTCTTAGGTATCTGTAAAAAATTCATAGTTCAACAATTATAACGCTAACAATTTATTTTAAAGAGGTACTTCCACTGAAATTATTGTTAATTTAAAAATTCACTATGCATTTTTGAAGCCACCCAGCACTCAGAGATTTTAAGAGAAGCTTTAAAAGTGTCTTAGGTATCTGTAAAATTCATAGTTCAATAATTATAATGCTAACAATTTATATTAAAGGGGTATGTCCACTGACGTTAAAAAAATTTTTAATCTTAATTTTAAAATTCACTATGCATTTCAAAGCCACCCGGCACTCAAGGATTTTAAGAGAAGCTTTGAAAGTGTCTTAGATATCTGTAAAAAATTCATAGTACAACAATTATAACGCTAACAATTTATTTTAAAGGGGTACATCCACTGACGTTAAAAAAATTTTTTATTGTTAATTTAAAAATTCACTATGCTTTTTTGAAGCCATCCAGCACTCAGGGATTTTAAGAGAAGCTTTAAAAGTGTCTTAGGTTTCTGTGAAAAATTCATAGTACAACAATTATAACGCTAACAATTTATTTTAAAGGGGGTACATCCACTGACGTTAAAAAAAATTTATTGTTAATTTAAAAATTCACTATGGATTTTCAAAGCCACCCAGCACTCAGGGATTTTAAGAAAAGCTTTAAAAGTGTCTTAGGTATCTGTAAAAAATTCATAATTCAACAATTATAATGCTAACAATTTATATTAAAGGGGTATGTCCACTGACGTTAAAAAAATTTTTTAATCTTAATTTTAAAATTCACTATGCATTTCAAAGCCACCCAGCATTCAAGGATTTTAAGAGAAGCTTTGAAAGTGTCTTAGATATCTGTAAAAAATTCATAGTACAACAATTATAACGCTAACAATTTATTTTAAAGGGGTACATCCACTGACGTTAAAAAAAATTTTTATTGTTAATTTAAAAATTCACTATGCATTTTTGAAGCTATCCAGCACTCAGGGATTTTAAGAGAAGCTTTAAAAATGTCTTAGGTATCTGTGAAAAATTCATAGTACAACAATTATAACGCTAACAATTTATTTTAAAGGGGTACATCCACTGACGTTAAAAAAATTTTTTACTGTTAATTTAAAAATTCACTAAGCATTTCTGAAGCCACCCAGCACACACCACCCAGGATTTTAAGAGAAGCTTTAAAAGTGTCTTAGGTATCTGTAAAAAATTCATAGTTCAACAATTATAACGCTAACAATTTATTTTAAAGGGGTACATCCACTGACGTGAAAAAAAAATTTTACTGTTTATTTAAAAATTCACTATGGATTTTCAAAGCCACCCAGCACTCAGGGATTTTAAGAGAAGCTTTGAAAGTGTCTTAGGTATCTGTAAAAAATTCATAGTTCAACAATTATAACGCTAACAATTTATTTTAAAGAGGTACTTCCACTGAAATTATTGTTAATTTAAAAATTCACTATGCATTTTTGAAGCCACCCAGCACTCAGAGATTTTAAGAGAAGCTTTAAAAGTGTCTTAGGTATCTGTAAAATTCATAGTTCAATAATTATAATGCTAACAATTTATATTAAAGGGGTATGTCCACTGACGTTAAAAAAATTTTTAATCTTAATTTTAAAATTCACTATGCATTTCAAAGCCACCCGGCACTCAAGGATTTTAAGAGAAGCTTTGAAAGTGTCTTAGATATCTGTAAAAAATTCATAGTACAACAATTATAACGCTAACAATTTATTTTAAAGGGGTACATCCACTGACGTTAAAAAAATTTTTTATTGTTAATTTAAAAATTCACTATGCTTTTTTGAAGCCATCCAGCACTCAGGGATTTTAAGAGAAGCTTTAAAAGTGTCTTAGGTTTCTGTGAAAAATTCATAGTACAACAATTATAACGCTAACAATTTATTTTAAAGGGGGTACATCCACTGACGTTAAAAAAAATTTATTGTTAATTTAAAAATTCACTATGGATTTTCAAAGCCACCCAGCACTCAGGGATTTTAAGAAAAGCTTTAAAAGTGTCTTAGGTATCTGTAAAAAATTCATAATTCAACAATTATAATGCTAACAATTTATATTAAAGGGGTATGTCCACTGACGTTAAAAAAATTTTTTAATCTTAATTTTAAAATTCACTATGCATTTCAAAGCCACCCAGCATTCAAGGATTTTAAGAGAAGCTTTGAAAGTGTCTTAGATATCTGTAAAAAATTCATAGTACAACAATTATAACGCTAACAATTTATTTTAAAGGGGTACATCCACTGACGTTAAAAAAAATTTTTATTGTTAATTTAAAAATTCACTATGCATTTTTGAAGCTATCCAGCACTCAGGGATTTTAAGAGAAGCTTTAAAAGTGTCTTAGGTATCTGTGAAAAATTCATAGTACAACAATTATAACGCTAACAATTTATTTTAAAGGGGTACATCCACTGACGTTAAAAAAAATTTTACTGTTTATTTAAAAATTCACTATGGATTTTCAAAGCCACCCAGCACTCAGGGATTTTAAGAGAAGCTTTGAAAGTGTCTTAGATATCTGTGTAAATGAAATAAATAACTACTAATATATACAAATTATGGTAAGAAAACAATTACAAATAAAGTATTTTTAATCTGTTTATATCAATCACATTTTATCAGGTATTAGTTTGGCGCCGACTTCAAAATTTTTCAATTTTTTTATAAAAATTTTATTTTACAAAAATTTTATATGTACTTTAATTTAACTTGTGAAGCAATGGAGTTTATTTGATTTATGTGCGACGAATGGACCTCCTTTAATTGAACTAAAATAGTAATTGAATAGACATAAATAGATGCAGATTTCGTCCACTGACCAGGAACGTCCGATACAGATTATGATAAACAGTCCGAAACGAACATAAATATCAAATTGACAGTGGAGAAGTACAAAATTTAAACCACCGGCGGCCATAACTCAATACATTTCATTTCCAGGGAACGTATTTCATACCAAACCCGAACATTACATCGACACTTTGACAGCTTATTTCCTTTGTAGTTGCGGCGGCAAGTTAAAGAGCGCGCGCCGGTGCGTGAAGTGGCACTTGTCCCGGAACCGGGCAACACTCTGTAATTTTCGGACGCATGTGGCGTGGAAAACAGATAAATTATAGCGTTCCGTTGATAAATGAAGTTAAATGTTTGAATAAAGGGCATTTCTTTTGACAAGTGAACGAGTTTCATGTTAAATCATTATTACTCTTTTATACTCGAGGGCCATATTACCAAATATTTATATTACAAATTTTCAAATGTTTTTTTGAAAAAATAAATTAGGTCATCCAAATAATGTGTACGAGGAAGAACAGTTTATGTTACTAATTTTAGGTAATCAATATTAAGTTTTTATGAGTACACACAATAAAAAAAATATTAAATGTTATGAAAATTTAAAGAATTACTTACTGTCCAAACAGCACAAATGCTTCTTAAAGACGTCCATAAAACGTTTGATCTCAACATTCAGGACGTCTTATGGATGTCCATTGAAGTCGAATGACGTCCATAAGACGTTGAATAGACGTCTGATGTTACAAAAGGTAACGTCTTTAAGACATTTGCTTACAACGTCTTATGGACGTCCCTTCCCAACATATTCCACCATTAAAATTATGTACATTAAAAAGGGTCCCTTTATTTTTTTTTTGTTTGTCTTGTTTACAAAGGCAAACCGTAATTATTCAAAAGTCCAAGAAATAACTTTAATTAAGAAAAAATCAAGAGCAAAATATTCACTACCATTTTAAATAACTACAAGTTCCGCACGAATAAGTTGCTTTAAAAAATATGTTCAACATAATCTCTTTATATAAAAAAATACATAACTTAAGCATAATGTAAACTTTTTCTAATTTGAAATTTAAAAAGTGAGGTAGAAGAGCAAATATTTTCAGAACTACTACTGTTCGAACTAGTGAACCTATCAAATTTAAGCCTTAGTTTATCCCTTCGATATAATAACTCTAAAAGGTAGACTATCAACAAAATAAAAGTTTATTGAAATAAAAAGTACACAAATCTTTAAATAGTTTTAAAAACAAGAATTTTTTTTAATCGAATAACAAGTCTGGTCTGATACCCTTTTCAGCCATGTTTGGATTGAAATTTCCTCATTCTTCCGACTTTTTGCCAGTCCTGTTGTCTCTGTAGATCCTAATAACAAACTGATTTTAATTTTATAGGATAAAGTTTATCATTTGTGGGAGTAAATTTTTTGATATTTTTGCGAATTTTTATAATTGTCTTCTACTATAAAATCGTGACTTATGCTATTTCAAGGTTAATATGTATAATGAAAGACAGAACTTACTCATAATAAGTGTCGCCAGATTGGAATCGTAGAATTTTCTCTTTCCTTTTCGTACTAATCAACTGTACATGGTAATTTTATAAGGTCGCTTTACAAAGTCATGAATGCTCCCTACTTCCAGTTTTAAAATTTCTAAAACATAAAACATAAACAAACATTTCGCCTTCCATTTCATTAGTAATATTTCTTGTAATATTTAGGACCGGGTCTGGATGAGCTGTGCAAGCCTTTTTTGCACAGATAATATTATTGAAGATTTCATTTCATACTTCAAATAACATAGAGTTACTATAAAAATATAAGCCGTAAAGCATTCGGGAATTTCCTGTAACACAACCTATAAATAACGTTACTGTTTTTCCTAAGTACATATGATTCTCGATCTTACCTTAAGTATTACATAAACATGAATAAAAAAGATTTTCAGAGGCACATAGATAAATCAACTATTTTAATAAAATTTTTTCAAAAGCTAAATTTTCACAGTCGGCACCCCAACAACATTAAAAATGAATAACGACATGACGAAACACAACTACAAAACTGAAAAATGACAGTTGACAGAAACAAAAAGCGGGTTTTTTAAAGTTATAGTTTCGCTGGCATCATATTTATGTGTGTCATTGTTATCGGTACATCAAACAGTCTGTGACAAAAAGCACCAAAGTACTGATAAAAAAGATCATGCAAAAGTTGTATTAACCAAGTTCTTAGTGAGGCTATTAAAAATTTGTAGTTCAATCAAAAATTTTAACCTCAACTTGTATTCAGCTGAGCTCTGTGCGGCGTTGCGACAAAATCCATAGGGAAGGAAATGCTTTTTAGTTTTTGTCAACTAAATTATTCACAACTGTATTTATTTTCATATAAAATGTAGTATGTAGACTTTTAAAAGATATCTTAAAGACGTTGTATATAGACGTCTTTAAAACAACGTCTATAAGACGCCTTATTTATATCTTAAGACGTTCAGACATAATCTTGATATAAAAATGACGTCTATAAGACGTCTAGTGCTGTGTGGGTGAATACAGTTTAGCGTAAATTAATATTTCGAATAAAGCAATAGGATAATATAGTGAAAGTAAAACAGAAATGAAAAACAACTGCGACAGAACCATAATGTAATGCGTGCCAGAGAAGATTTGGCTGAATTTTTGCATTGATTTAAAGATAGATGAGACAATACAAATAATAAATATACTTGAGAAACTTGTTGTTCACAAGACGTAATTATAATTGTTAACAGAAGTTTTTGACATTATATATGTAAAGGAACCCAATATTATATTTGTTCCCGATGAGAAAAAGGAAAACAATATTTACTTCCCGAAACAATCAGTTTCCCTTACTTCCCAACAAAATAAATTCCCCTTCAACATGTTTTCAAGCAATTCCTTTACAAAACACAATTTGTCCAGGCCATAAAAATAAATTTCGCTTAGAAAAGAAAACCCGATCCGGGCCATTCGTCTGAACGTTTAATTTTGTCGGGGCTACGCCAGCCGAGCGCGATTTTTATTAGAGCTATGCATCGCAACTTCGACAGCGTAGTTAACTGAATCGAAGGGACCAATCGGGTCGTTCTCAAAGATTTGTTGCTAGAGGTACGTTCACGAATGAATGCAAAGAATGAAAAATTTTCGAAAATAAAAACGAAAAATAATTCTATATGTATTTTTATCTGTAATTTAACTTTTTATAGTTCAAAGGTAGCACAGGAAGAAAAAGAACAACGGAAAAGTTAAATAATTATACTAAAAAAATCTAAAAAAAAAAACAATAGAGCTGCAGGTCTAAATAAAATATTAGCTGTAAATGCTGAAATTCGGAGAAACTGAGGTGAAAATCGAACGATTAAGTCTAAGTACTAACTGTCTAACTAAAAGCCAAATACCAGTTGCCTGGCGTTAAGGTCATTCAAAAGAAAGAAGATATTTTAAAAGTAGATAATTACAGGTCTATTAGCTCTCTACCGCCATTTATTTATGCGTATCCTTACCTACATATTAATTTTAGACAATTTCGCAAATAAACTGGATTTAATATAATGCAATCATCTGCTAACGATGAGAAATTAGTAAAGACATGAACTATTGTAGATTGTAACTGGGTCGTTACGGCTTTTCTTTGCCCCTCTACAACACAGTCCTATAAAATCTTTTGTACATTCCCTAATAATATATAATAAATCCAGAATTTTTAGATTTTTCTAGGGAGTAAGTGCTTTATTTCTTCTCACCTCAAGGTAAAGCTTTCCAGAAATTTAAGCTTTTTACAGAAGAGTACCCTGTACGAAGAGTGGCTATAAAGTAGTGAGACTGATGCTTTTACAGAAGAAGTACGCATAAGCCAAAGACGAACGTCGATAGCTGTGTAGCGTGAAGCCTTTTATTTTGAATGCAGTACGTTCCATGCCTGTAAAAAAATCATTCTGGCCGTGGCCTCTGATTAAAAAAGAACTGTTTTCAAATGAAAATATTTAATGAGGCAGTTGAATTCCATTAAATTAAGCTGTTAGATACAGAGAAGTTATCTCTCTAAAACTTTGTTATTGCATCGGAACAAATAGCCAGAAAAGAACAAAATTAATAAGTGAATATTTAGTGCTTCTGAGTAATAAAGTAACTGAACCCCCAAACATAATAACCAAAAAGATAACGCGTCCTAAAAATAGATTTATTAAAATTTTTATAAAGTAAATAATAATTTGGCGCAGACTTCAAAAATTTCAATTTCATAAAAAATAGTTTTTCATTTTTTAGAGCACTTTCAGAAGTCGGTTCAATTTTTTTTATAAAAATTTTATTTGTCGATTTTTCGTTTTAAATTTATTATGATATCCATAAATTACTTGAACTAAGTACTAATCGAGATTAGTATACATCACAATAATTCCAAGGTGACAAAAAACTACCCATTTTATCCAAAGTTGTAAATCACCCTAAAATGAATCACTTAAAATTGTTTGATTCATATAATTCTCAAAATACCAGTGAAATTGTGTTAAACAAATATTTAGTCTGTCACAGTAAATCCATTATCTTAAATTTCATATTAATTTTAGATTGGTAATATAGGCCCCAAAACCTTCCAATATCGATATTTAAAGAACTTGAGACGTAAATTTCTTAGCCCGATATATTTTATATCACATATTGAGTTTGTATAAGCCCCAAGAACCCTGCAATATCAATTTTAGACAAAATCGAAAAATGTAAAATCTCCGGTCTCTCATATTGTATCTTATCCCACCTAATAGTGGTAAAAAATTAACTTCTTATTCGTAATACAAAACCCCCTAATACCCAATCTGAAAAAATGCGAATAAGGTAAAATTTTCAACCCACCTTATTGGATCCGCCATATTGAATTTCAAAAAAATAATTTTAACATCTTCACCTAATCTAAATCTAAACCCTTGAAAGTCCCCTAGTACCAATTTTGAATGATCCGGAATTTTAAAATTTCTAGACCGTCATATTGTATCTGACATATTCGCTATCTATATCCTCAAAAACGATTCAGTCCTACCTTTGAACAAAATCGAAAAATGTAAAATTTTTTGTCCACTATATTGGATTCACCATATTGAATCCTGAAAAAATACTTTTAAATTCATAATTTACGCCCTCAATAACCCCCTATATCAGTTTTAGAGAAAATTACAAAATGTAAAATTTTTAGGACGCCATATTAAATCCGCCCGATTGAGTTTTTCAAAAAATATTCTAATTCGTTCTTAACACTAACAAAAATGCCCTAATACTGATTTTAGACAAAATCGAGAGAAGTATAAGTTTTAATCCACCATCTTGGATCTGCCATGTTTAATTTCTTAAAAATAATTTTGAGATTCGTAATGTGTGATCCCAAAAACTCCCCCATGTTAATTTTGAATAAAATCGGACAAAATTAATTTTTTATCCGCCATATTGCATACGCCATATTGAATTTTTTAAAAATAATTTCAGATTTTGTGCGACCCCGAAAACCTACCCGTACCAATTTTGGAGAAATTCGAAAAAAATTGATTTTTTCTCCGCCATATTGGATACGCCACATTGAATTTTTAAAAGATATTTTGGATCCGGTATGTGCGACCCCGAAAACTCTCCCACACCAATTTTGGAGAAAGTCGGTTAATAAACTGTTCTGCCTAGTTTACAGTGTTTTTAAATTTAAATTTTTACAAACAAATAAAGCAAATTTATAAATATTCGATACTTTTCTCCATGAGTGTATAAATCATTTTATTAACTAAGGGAACACAAACCACTAACAAAGTAGAACTAATAGTATTTTTAACCGACTTCTAAAAGAAGGAGGTTTTCAATTCGTCGCGTATGTATTTTTACAAATTATGAAAGATAATCATATTTTCATAAAAGGTTCAAAATTTAATCGGTGAAATGAGAAATACAATTTTTCCATTTAAAAAATTTTCCTATTTTCGAACACACTGCTGAACTTTCCAAAAAAACTCTATAGTTCCAAAGTCATCCAAGTGATTTGTCGACAAAGCGCTCGGGCCAAAAGTCGGAAGCGCCCGAACAAACGACCTAACCTTCACAATTAGCCGGGCGAAGAAGAATGACGTCATTTTTCTTGTCGGTAAAAAGATCGGGCAACAAAGAGCGCCCGTTAATTCTACCAAGACATTTAATCGTATGGTGGCACTTTTCTGCTCTTGCCCTGTCGATCTTGCCTTTACAAATTGTTGTAATTTATCTTCGGTAGGTGAGTTATGGGGTGAATAAGTCACCGATCTTTGTAAAGGGGAGGAAAAAGTAGACAATAGAGTGTAGGCTTTAGAAAAGTTTCCTGCATTCAACGTGTCACTGATTTATTGCCAAATTATCTACTACAAGATTACTTTGTAAAAATAAATTTCTTACCATTTGACATATAGAAAAAAAAAATTAGTCCAAACCGTTGTGTTTAAAGAATGAGAAAACCTACTATGCTCTTAATATTAGTGAAATTATGGCTTATTGTAATGTCCTCACTTATATAAGGTGTATCAAGTAATTGTTAAAAAATTCAAGTGTAATTTTTGTTATTTCATTTTGGAAATACCGCGTTTTTAAGTTAAGAGAAATGAAGATAAAATGATATTAATATCTTAAAATCCGTTTATATTAAATATTGACTGGCAGGTTTATCAAATAAGTTTATTTATTTAATCCTAGCCAAAAATGTATTAAGGCATTTATTTTTAAAAATTTTATATCATGAATTATATATATATATATATATATATATATATATATATATATATATATATATATATATATATATATAATATAAGGTCTCGAAAGGTCCATATAATCTATTGCAAAATAATAGAATTTCGCCATTTAAAAATAGCTTCGATTAGGTCTTTGGTAAAATTATTTTCTCCTCGATACTTCTAGGGAACTGATATGTTAAGTATTTATATAGGGTTAACAACATTCATAATAATGTTGACATTCTCTTCATAATAACGGAGCTTTAATTTAGAGGAAGTAAAATAACATTATGTACTAAATCATTTTTATAAATAAAAATTAAACTCCAAAGTGGATGAAGTGTTAAAGCAGTCTATATTTAATTGTAAACAGAACACCTTAACTATAAAAAAGATTGTAAATATAAAAGTGGAATTCTTACATTAATACAGTCATTTTTAATCTAAATATATACATTTTACAGATTTACTAGCAACTTTTAATTTTTACACTAAGTCAAACTTTCCATTTACTTAACTGTTTGAGAATCTGGAATTAACCTTTCCTAGAGTTAAATTTTTGAACTGGTTGTCCGTAACGATTTTTTCTCAAACAGTCTTTGCCAGTGTGTAATGGAAAGCATGTCGAACAACGGTATATTATCAGGTTTTACTTCAGACTTTAGCAGTCCTTCAGTAGGAATACGAGAATGTTTCGTAAAGGACCCATTCTATCCTGGTCTCTTTTTAGACCTGTGAAAGATTTTTGGAATCATTTGTGGGCAGATTTTTCTCATCCCTAATTCATTGGTTAGAATCTGATGAACGGTGGTGTAAGTTATATTCAACTCTTCCTCAATCATTCAATCATCCTGACAACCGACGATCTGGACGCATAAGAACGGATATTCTGTCGATATCTTCATCGGTTCATGAAGATGAAGATCTCTCTCCACGTGATTTATCTTCAATCGACTCTTTTTCTTTTAAAAATGCCTTAAATTACCAAAAAACCTGAGCCCTTAACAAAACACTGTCTCCAAAGATCAGTTGAAGTATTGCAGACGTTTTCCTTGCGATCAACAAAAATTAGAGTAGTTGTTGAATTTAAAATATAGTGTTGCCAATTTCAGCGATATTTTAACAAACTCTAGTTCATATGGAAGAGTCTAGAGGAAGCCTATGTCCAGGAATGAACCAAATTGGGCTGCTAGAGAGAGAATTCATATGGAGACATTGTTAACCCGAATTTTAGAAGAATTAAGTCATGTGACTGTAGAAGTTGCAGGTATGGAATTTGTATTATTCTTTCTATACTAAAAAAAAAAGACATTTATGGATCATTGCAACCTTTTCTAACAGAAACTTGGAGCTATCCATTTCCTTAAGATTATATACAGCTCTCCCCCCTTCCCTCTTCACATACGAATATAAAAAATACAAACCTAGAGCAGATCAATATTGTGATCAAAAAGTTATAGTAAAAATTTATTTTTTACAAGCTTGGTTGTGTATGCCTATATCTATGAATGTAAATGATTTTTTCAGGAACTACTAGACCTAGTAAAAGTGCGAATATTGTATCTCTTTCGATTTCAATCAGATTTGAGAGTTTTCAAAATTTAAATTATATATTGTAACAAATTCGTGATTTTGTCAATGGTTACAATCACTACCAGATTTATTTAACGGTGAAGCTAATTTACACAAATTATTTGCTACCAACGTTTCTTATTTTATTTTTGACCAGGTTTACAAACTGATAAATTACGTTTTAACATTTTCTACTTCTCGACACCTACTTTCCTTTTTATGTACCATTTCGGCGACTTCCTTAGATCGTTGAAAACCACGAAGATAGGAAAATAAAATTGGGAAATAGCTGAATTTCCCTTAGGGGCTATTTTCTGAAAGCACTGCTTAGCTGCCCACGAAATTATGGGCCACTCTGCAATTTGGGACGTGACCCCTGTTGTCAGATTTCAAACTTAGTAGAATAAAGTCTGAAAGGATATATAAACTGATCAAACAAGCTTGCAATAAATGAAAAACTAAAATATTGCTCTCGCTTTCCAGATTCGTTTATTATATATATTTATATATATATATATATATATATATATATATATATATATATATATATATATATATATATATATATATATATATATATATATATATATATATATATATAGATATAGATGTTGTAGGATTTTAATCTGTGGTTTTTATTATTAAATATTAGATTAAGTATTTTACATATTTTACATATTTTACATTTTATATTTTACATTTTACATTTTATATTTTACATATTTTACATTTTTTATATTATAACAAGTATCTAATGATACTAACCAATTTAACTGTTTCTTGTTTTTTCTAGCATTAAGGTATGCTATGTATATATTTTTTATTTAATTGTATAGACGAAACCAATGCTGAAGTATCAGTTTTATGGCTAATAAAATTATTTCATTTCATTTCATTTCATTTCATTATATATATATATATATATATATATATATATATATATATATATATATATATATTCAGTGTAACTTTTCACTGAAACTTAGTTAAAAATACTTTGATTTTTATCAAACGAATAGACTCAAGATGACTTAATAATTAGTGGTAACAACAGTACACACACAGGTGACTAAATCTATAGACTATAGAATTGACAACAGGTTATTTCTGAATCAGGTGATGGCGGAAATTTGCATGTATACAACTATTTAGATACATTGGTTTTACAAAGCAATATCAGCTTTCCTTTGTGCAATACCATTTTCCATTGAAAATTTTATATTTCTTTAGATGTTCAAGTGAAGTATGTAAGAGTTCTTTTCCATGCGGACAAATTATAAGGATGTACCTGCATCCAAAGTTAGATGCGACTTGAGCAGAAGCTAAAGCGTTTATATATATTTTAAGAAGCTTTTTCTCTTTCTTCATTTTTCTCAGGATTCTGCCTATTAAACTTCGGACTTCTTGTTCTGATCTTTGGTCTTTAAGAATCTCACGATTGGTTTGAACCTCGCTATATTTATACCGAGGTTTTTGATTGGGCGTTTAACAATTTGTCATTTATGAGTATCTCGAAATTAGCCCGATGTCTCAACCCTCAACTTGAAGGTTCTTATTTCGGAGGATTTTCTCCTAGATATTTTTTCTCTTCAGTTTCCAAAGCTACATCTACCCTCCACTATTATATCACCCCTAAGAGTTAGGTTGCCCCATCTACCCCGAATTTACTCATCTTCACATTCATCGCCTTTGTTGTCCCTGTCGTAAACGAAACTAAGAGTCCTTATCTCTTATGGGCCAACACAGTGTGCTTAGGACTAGTACAGAGAAGTTCATGAAACAATGAAACATGTAGAGGTCCTTTCCTATTTTATTTAGTATTAATTAACATTGTTTTATCCCAATATATTGGGTATAATGACAATTTAATCAGTTATGGTGATAATGTTGTGGTACTTATGTTTCATATATCTTACAGGTTTGGTTTCGTCTTACTATTGAACTAGATACCTCATTAGAGATATTAAATCTTTTAGTAGCTAAGAAATCAGCAGAAGAATGCTTATTTAATTGCTTCAGGTTTAAATTTGAGGTGGGATTATTCGTCAGTTGTTGTCACGCCAATGGTAAAAGTGAAGTTCGTAGGTCAAGCAGTGTAGGTGTTATCTAGCAGCAAATGCGCGCTTATTCGCTGTTGAATTTTACATAATAACTGCATCTATATGCGTGTGCATCTCGAGGAGTACTCGAGATTAGCATTTAGGCCGTGTTCGAGTCGTGTTCATTCCACGAACTGACAAATTGCCAAGAATATCTGTGAAGTGGTATCTCGGAGGTTATGAGCTGGAACATTTTAAGTAATTTTAAGTAATGCCTTCGACAGCTGAAAATTAGTTTATTAATCGGATTTTGCCTTGATGATCAGTAAATATCAACACTATATTTCACAAAATGAATTAAAAAATGAACTGCTCAAATGATTATTTTGATTCACAACTGGAACAAACTGAAAATGAGTAAATCTTCTTAAATTCTAATAACCAGACTCCGCAATTTTATATTATATATATATATATATATATATATATATATATATATATATATATATATATATATATAAATATTTCAAACTAGGGTTATTGGGGATGCAGCCTTTTTTAAATTTGTAGGCCTTGATAAGGAGAAAAACCCTTTTTTTGATTGAATTGAAAAATGTGTTTGTGTGTGCAACATACACACAAAACTACTTTGAAGATTTAAAATAAATATACCAGCTCTTTTGAAGAAGCTCACTATGTAGAGCGAAACGTCAGAAAAATTGTTGTCCTTTGTTTCTCTAATGGAAAAACCTATACCAAGAAAATATTAGAAAAAAATATTTAACAAAAGGTTTAAGATACAAAAATAAATTATATATATATATATATATATATATATATATATATATATATATATATATATATATATATATATATATATATATGTTTATGCGGCTTTCACGGATTCCTCCGTGTGAGATGCAATAGCAGTGGATATATCCACATTATGCCGTTGTAGTGCTGAAATCACATTCAGCAAAACGTACAACTGTATGCAACTCCGTGAATAGATGAAGTAAAATGCGAACAGTAACATTTTACTTCATCTATTCACGGAGTTGCATACAGTTGTACGTTTTGCTGAATGTGATTTCAGCACTACAACGGCATAATGTGGATATATCCACTGCTATTGCATCTCATACGGAGGAATCCGTGAAAGCCGCATAAACATATATACGCCATCCGGCGGGAGGTCGGCGAAGCCGGGTTCAGTATTTGCATGCCTCCTTCCGATCTGTCCATTGCACAGCCAGGTGCATGTCGGTACCCTGATGAGTCTAGTAGAGACGAAACATGTACCTCTGCTGTATCACTGTAGCAGGGAGGGTAAGTTTTAACTTTCTTCTCGCTATGGTGGTACATGTAGACCATCATCTCGATGGTGGTGTAATAGGATGAATTGTGTTCTGTGGCAATTCATTCAAACTGTGCAACCTCTACCACGGAAAGGATATGATGGAACGAAGTTTGCAGTTACTGTTCGCATTTTATTTCATATATATATATATATATATATATATATATATATATATATATATATATATATATATATATATATATATGGTGAACCTCCCGGTCCGAAAAATATGGACAGTTCTATTTCGTCCACATTAGGACGACAGCAG
The DNA here is from genome assembly GCA_034092305.1 of Diaprepes abbreviatus. NCBI lineage: Eukaryota > Metazoa > Arthropoda > Insecta > Coleoptera > Curculionidae > Diaprepes > Diaprepes abbreviatus. The sequence goes on from JASJET010000074.1 coordinate 4,824,039, forward strand.
GTCAATCCATCACTTCGGAGTCGTACTCTATCTACTATCTTCAAGCCAAGAGGACAGCAGGTAAGACACGACAGTGACATCCTGGCGAATCATTCAATAATACAAGAGCAACATCCACAAACAATGTTGTGTAAAACCGCCATGTGGTGGCGTGACGGTAAAATAAAAATGGAAATCTATCACCATGGATACACCAAGCATACTGCACCAAAGAATGGAGGTCGCCTTATTTGGCACTGGCATGGTTTGAAAGTAGTAGATAAGGTGTAACTACGAAGTGATAGATTGTACCAGATGGAATGGCCTAATAAGTCCCAATGAGGACAAGACAGAGCTATTGTCAGTTTTCAGACCCGGAGCTTCTCCGTTATCTCGAAGTTATCCGTACATTATATTAAGAAGGTATTGTTTACTGACAATCCACTAAGTCTGCAAAGCTCTATAATTACTATTTTAGACAACCACTTACAGGTTACCATCTTGTGAATCGAGTCTACAAAAATTTCAATTTTCGGAATAAACCCTACATCAAGAAAGGTTCATCGAGAGTCCAGCGAAAGTGTGATTATTATCAAGAATATGGATAAATATTTTAAAAAGAAGTATAAAAACAAATTAAACTTTGGTAAATCCTTTTAACAGAGACATTGTAAAATACGAATCGGATAATGTTTTAAAAGCATTAGCATGATTCCAATTTAAAAACAATTTTCTACATCCCAGTTTAATCTCAAGCAGATCTTTGTTCGACCTACATCCTTTATTATAGTTAAGAAATAAATTCTAAACTTTATACCTGGAAGGAAAGATCCGAGGTAAATGAAAAATCTTAAGACAATTTATTAAACAAAATCTTGAAGTATTAAGGAGGCGATTTATTACTTAAGATAATGCTTCCTACCCACTGTTTTGGATAATCTATTAAGCAGCTTGCCTGTCACCTGTCATTGATAAACATTGTGATAAAATAAGTTAACAAGGAAATATTGGTGTATTAAAGTTTGCAGAAGAGAAATAATACTAAGGATTAATTCCTTAAATTGATGTCTGCTTCATCAGATGCAATAAATGAAAAAGTGTTGTCTGCCAAAAATTATTGCTAAAAACGAAACAAATTTTCCCCTATTCTTCTCTACTTGGATGAAAATATTGAATTTTAAAGTAATGAGAATTTCTCTCCCGAAAGGAAAAAATACTTTTTAAACTTTTGCGATTTAAACTAATTTTCGATTTGGTCTTTACTAGCCTACTGGCTAACGAAACTTTCACATAATACATTTTTAGTTTATTAGGTTGTAACTAGCAGCTTTTCGATTCTTTGTTGGATTTTTTCTTGCTCTTCTAAATTAAATTTTTCTTTGCATCTAATGGGAAAATCGCATTAATAAACCCATAGAAGGTGTTTTTCTGGTGAAAATCGCAGGATTAAACTCCCTTTAAAACTATTGAGAAAGGTAGATAATGATTTCTGCTCTAGTTCTTTTGCATATGCGTTTTGAGTAATTAACAGAAAACAATATCGTAATTCCAACTTCGAGATGTGGCAGCAAGACGCAGGATGATTGTGGATTGCTTCCTTGGGCCTACCGTACAAATATTTTTATTAAACCACCTTGAGCGTACTTTTTAGGATATAAGCATATAAAGTCGTTCAAAAGGGTCACTAAACAACATACGTTTCTTGTTTTTTCTTCAAAAAAGTACTAAGTAATTTATTGAATTATAAAACAGTACAAATTTAGTACAATTTTAGAAAGTCGATTCCGCTTTTCTAAACAATTTAATTTTGTGTATAATTTTCTATGAATATTAATAGTCAAGTGCAAAAGCAGATTAATGCTCCACACCTCTCTTAACATCTTTGGTAACCAGTAGCATGAAAGGTATAAGTTTAATATATTTAATCTCTGTATATTACAAAGTAACTGACGTTTGCGACCTATACAGAAAATGCACCGCGAAGACGTGGTAAGGTTTTACAGGGTGATTACTTATAATTTTAAGGAAATAGTCAAAAACACTATTTGTGATTGCAATCGCAAATTACAACAATACTTTGAATTAGTTGAAATATTAACCCGTAAGTAATTGAAAGTAATAGCATAAAAATACTTTTCCACCATTTTGCCCAGTTTTGCCAGAGTTTTCATAAAATCCATGTCTCTTAATATTCATCAAAACAAATTTTTGAACTCTTCGTAACTTTGTTCTTTATTTACGTTACGTTTTTATGTAAATCGAAGAGACTCCAGAAAATTGAGTTTTTTTCTAGTTATTAACAGGTGGTTCAAAAAGTCCAGAGACTGACATATAAAAACACAATTTTTTTGCAAAATTCGACTTTATTTGTCAACATAGTCTCCTTCCAGAGTGATGTAATCATTCCAGCGCTGCATTAACATTACTATGCCTTTCTTATAGACAATTTGTCCAGCTCAGTTTTGACGATCACCCCTTGATTAGAGCCATATTTCTTTCCAGCGAGCATTTTTTTGAGGTTGGCGAATAGATAATAATAGCTGAGGGCCAAATCTGGAAGCAATTTGAAGTGCACTTCATGCAGTTTTGTCATAGTTGTGATCGACTTGTCCACACATTGCATTATCTTGGTGAAAAACCACTTTTTAGTTCTTCATTTGTAGCGATTTTTCCTTTCAAATGCACCAATAACTCCATATAATATTCACTATTGATTGTTTTTCCCTTTTCAAGATAGTCGATGAATATCATACCATCGCATCCCAAAATATGAACATCATAAACTTGCCAGCAGACTGTTGCATTTGTGGAAGCTTTGGTTGTTTTTCATACTTAGGTGTTCACTCAGCTGACTATCGATTTGACTCTGAAGTATAGTGGTGAATTCATATTTTATTCATTTTCACATATTGCATGAAAAAAGCCTCTTTATTTCTCTTAAACAGCTCCAAACGCCGCTCTAAATCATCTACACGTCGTTGTTTTTGGTTAACAGAGAGCCAATGCCGTACCCACCCCCGAAGAGAGCTTCCGCATAACCAAACACTCGAGCAAAATATGATGTATAGGATCTATTGATCTGTTTGTTATGTTAGCTATCTCATGAGCTTTCACCTTACGATTGTCCAAAACGTTTTTATAGATTGTTTTCTCGTATATCAACCTCATTTGCGTGCCCAGAGTCCAGAGTATGAACGCGTTTGAATTCAACAAACCTACAGTATTTTATCAATGAACAAAACCCCTTTCCCCAGTTTTAAAAATATCAAAAAATGCGCTACTAAAACTTCAATGTCTCGATGGTTAAAATATCATTAAATTTTAATACATATCTTATGCAAGTTGATACTAACTAAAAATTGTATGAATATGTTACTATAATCGCAACTATGTGCTAGATTCGGGACTTTTCAAACCACCTGTTATTTTGCCTATTTGGCGATAACTCTTTTTATTCTGACGGTGGTAAATTATTAGTTCTCTTTGAACTACGCAAAGTTACTAAAAATGAAATAGCACAATAAAATTATTCTTATGTATATAATGTAAAATGTATGTAACGAAAATGTACAAGTAGTAAAAGTAAACTTCAAAGCGGATTAACTTTTTCCGCCCATGTTCCAATTGTCTGGCTGTATTTAAATTTCATGAATAACAGTTTTACTAACGCCAGGCATCATCCATTCCATTATACACAAAAACTGCATTGAGATATATTAAAAAAATTAACACATTCTGCCTGACTTATCATTCATATTTACATTTTTCAGTTAGGGAGCTCAGTAAAACAGTATAGCTTTATTTTCCTCTCGCAGAACACCTCAATCTTATATATCAAGTAATGGACAATGTAAGAAATTATCACAAACATGTTTTCGAAATTAAAACATAATGATCTGACAGTTACAAGGGGTATTTAAAATCCTCTTTCCGTCACAGGAAATTATATCTGCAGATTGTCAAATATCAACAGTCATAGGTCATGTGTGTGTGTGTGTTTATGCGGCTTCCACGGACTCCTCCGTATGAGATGCAATATCAGTGGATATATCCACATTATGCCGTTGTAGTACTAAAATCATATTCAGCAAACGTACAGCTATATGCAACTCAGTGAATAAATATAGTAAAACGCGAACAGTAAGTGCAAACTTCGTTTCATCATATCCTTTTGTTGTTAGAAGTTGCACAGTTTGAATAAATTGCTACGGACACAATTTATTCTATTTCACCACCATCGAGATGATGGCCTACCTGTACCACCATACCGAGAAGATAGTCAAACCTTACCCTCCCCGCCACACTGATACGGCAGAGGTACATGTTTCGCCTCTACTAGACTCATTAGGGTACCGACATGCACCTATCTGTGCAAAAGACAGATCATAAGGAAGTATGCAACACTGAACGCGGCTTTGCCGATCTCCCACCAGATGGCTTATATATGCATAATGTGGATATATCCACTGCTATTGCATCTCACAAGGAGGAATCCGTGAAAGCCGCATAAACATATATAAGCCATCTGGCGGGAGGTCGGCGAAGCCGCGTTCAGTGTTGCATACTTCTTTACGATCTGTACTTTGCACAGACAGGCACATGTCGGTACCCTGATGAGTCTAGTCTAGTAGAGACAAAACATGTACCTCTGCCGTATCACTGTGGAGGGGAGGGTAAGTTTTGACTATCTTCTAGGTATGGAGGTACATTTAACGAGGGAAGGATATCATGGAACGAAGTTTGCATTTACTGTTCGCATTTCACTTCATATATATATATATATATATATATATATATATATATATATATATATATATGAGAACTCGGAAGTTGGAAATTTAAGAAATAAATAAAAACGACCAACTTTACTATTCTTAAGGGTATCTATATAGTTAGTTTTTTCCTTAAGACCGTCGACAAAGAGATGGTGGATTTCTGTCAATTTCACTCTTGGTTCGTCATAGTTTCATTGATGAAGACTATGGGATAGTCGCAATGCATATGAGGAAAAAGCCAACGGAAAAGATACAAATACCTTTCGATTCACTAAATCCGAAAAAAAAAATTTACATTCCTATCTAATTTAATTAGGGTATTATTTTGACGAAAAAATTGTTTGTATTTCACCCTGTTTTCAGATAGTTTGAATAATGATGGCGAGTTAATCACGCCACCGCGGGCCGGTCATAAATATGCTTCTAGCGCGTTTTATTACAGACTCGCTCTCTGCGCGGCCTCATATAAAACTTTCCCGCATCGCAGGACTGATTTACGACCACAAGACACACCGACGACAACACCGGTTTTAAGATAGATAATAAAAATGGTCAAGAATAAATGTGATTCATACACCGGGAGTTGTGTCCTAAGCGAATTTTTGAAAACGATCTAAATCAATACTGAGACATCTTAAATGTCTTGTATCTAAATACGTGTTAGATTTCAAGATTTCATTGCTGTCGTTTTTATTTTAGCCAGAATGGAAGGAAAATTTCAGCGTCATTTCCGCGTTCAATTCACATCCTTCTATTGCCTGTTTTATGTCTTCATTCCAAGATCATTGGGACATTCCTCTTCTTTTCTTTCCTGCCGAGTCTCATTGAAATATCTTGTTTGGCAAGTGGTCAATGTACTTCAAATAATCTATAACATATATCACCCTTGCTATCCGTTTTTATTACAAAGCGAGATATTTTCATTCCACCATAAAGCATGTTTTTCTCTGATTTCATCATCGTTAATTATTACACTCGTAAATTTGAATTTCTTTACTTGTTTAAAAATCGCATTATTGTTGATCAACACATAAATTCTAAAATATAGAAATCTTGCACTAGGAAGTGCCCCCCCCCCCCCCCCCCGAGAGGGTAAAAAAGAAAACATTTCTTTATTAAACATGAAATTTCTCTATTCTTTTCATACTAATAAACTTTTATTTTAATATTGCAAGTTTATTTCTTACAGGTATTGTTGTATTGTAGCCTCTTGTGCTCCCCCTCCTCCAGAAGAAACACCTGGATCCGCCACTGCCTATACTCATGTTACTCCTTTCCATTTTTGCAGGGCGCCTTCAACACTAACCTTAAAAAGTAACTGTGATAGACTATAACCTTGCCTCTAAGCTGCTGTATCTATAGAATCTGATAACTGTCTTCTAACTTTAGCAAATGCTATATTTCGTCGGTATAGTTCCTGGATGTAACGTTAATATGTTAAGACTCAAGATCTATGCCGCTATATTTTATCCTATGTTTTCTCTAAGCCTACGAATGCCATATGGATTTCCTGACTTATTGAAGTCATTTTTGTGACAATTATTGTAGTATAAAGATATAGTCTACACATGAAAGTCTTTCTGTAAAACCACTTTGCTCTTCATTGATTCACTCATCGTTTCGTCGTAGTTCATGTTCAGAGCAACATTTTGAAATGATCAGTATCGATACGAAACTCCGGCAGCTGCTCTCTGAGTTTTTTTTACATTTTCTAAAAGTACAGAATATTGATGAGTCATTCATTGTCTTTTTCTTTTTTTGGGCCCAAAACTGCTACGTCAATAATTATGTTGTTTATGATTTGGATAATTTCGCAAAATTTAGTAGCAATTTCTTAAACCTTTCAAGCAATCAATCTCACAGTAATTTTTCATGCCAAATGTCAACATTATAGGTTTGGGTTGAAGGTGTTTTCACGAATAATGTTGGGCTGCTAACTCAATGCTTCAATTGCCAACCTGGATGATCAGATATTTCCCGTTGTCATTCTTAATGCACCTGAAGCTCGTCTTTACCCTCTTCCGTCAACTCTCTAACGCACATCCACAGTGCGCCAAACATTGCCCAGAAGCCACGAGGAAAAAGAAGGTGTTGATAATGTGTGGAGATTCCTCAGAAGCATCAAAAACATACCTACAATAACATGGTTAAGTCTTCTTGTAGAACCAAGTCTGTACCATTGTTATTGTTAAGTCTGGTACTTTCATTTGCAAGTCTCTATACTTGTCCCTACATTCCAAATTAAATACCATTAAGAATTTTGCTGATACGCTGGACAATAATGTGACTGAACAATTAATTTAAATTGCAATTATTGCCACTTATTTTACAGTCTTGCTGGGAACCACAAATTTGAGTTCTTATTTTTGAAAGTTTTGCCACACCCGGTATACTATTCATATAACACCCTCTATATCTATCATTAATAATCCACATTGAAAAATACACCAACATCGCAGATATAATAAACACATCCCAACGAGCCGACCGACATCAAACGATATGTTAAAGCCCCAGCACGAATTTTAATGATTAATCACTAAACAGCAGAAGATCAAAGCGAAATTCCGCTATTTTATTTTGAGGTATTTATTTGTAAACTGGCACTTTGATGGGATGAAAAGTGATAAAATGTCATGCCATTTTTTAAGTATAGATATAAGTTATGAATTTTATTGTTCAGACTCCTGTGGAGTTGTATCGAACAAATTTTTAATTGATTGTAATAAAATATAGAGCAACCGAGTATTATTATCCACTTTAATATTTTTATTGTTATATTTATTTTCATATAACACTCAGTTATTTCTCCACAAACAACTTAAATCACTCTGAATTAAATAAGGAATTTTTTATGGTAAAATGTACCAGAGACAATAAACGCAATTAATCTGAATTTAATAAACATTAACATTTTTAAAACAAATGAATATATCCGTTTACTACATGAATATTAGCACATTTAGAAGATTACGGCACAAACTTAGTTATTTTGAAGTCATAGTTACAGCAAAAAGTATTAAAAGACTTTGCCCAAAAGTGTATATTCATATTCTTTAATTGATTCATACATGCCTATATATTTTGGAAAACAAGACAATTTAAAAGTACTTTCAAAGTTTTGATAACTTTTTTCTTTAGATGTGACATCGGGCAATCAGATTTTGAAGAAACAAAACTGCTTTTAAATTTATTAAAAAGATATATTACCGGTCTCACCATCAACTAATGGATTTCATCTAGAAACATTGTCTATCTAAATATAACTCATAGTTAATCTTGTTGTCAACCGAATAGACAACTCTAGACCATCTCACGCATTGTTGCTTTTTAGGCAGCTGTTGTTCAACGAAGATATATGTTACATTTGGATTTAAAAAGAATCTTTAAAATGCGTTCTCCAACAATCGGTGACAAATTGAGACTATTTTAATCACGGCTGTCGGTGTGGGTCTTTGGAACAAATCGTTACAGACCCGAAAAATAGATTTGTTAACTTCGTTCTGAACACGTAATTTTTAAGTATACAATTAAAAGAGATAAAACTATAGATATTTCCAGATAATCTGCCAAAGTTAAAAAATAATAATAATTTATTGACTTAAACTTATTTATATAAATTATTTCACTCTGTAACTGTTCAGGTTAGTTCAGGTTGCACAGTAAAAAATTTTTATGTAAAATTACCATAACTTTCATTGGTAATATATTGTCTTGGGTATCTAAGTAAAAAATTACTTGCATTTCAATGTAAAAAATATTCATGAATCATTAAGTAATTTTCCTATATAACTCATGTAATTTTTGTTGTTTTTCCGTGTAGATTTACTTGTTGTTAGATGCAGTGTAACTAACACATCATGTAGAAATACGTATTCCACCATGTCAGATTACGTAAAAATACGTATTCCATCATGTAAGATAACGTGAAAATACATTATAATACATGTTAGAAAATTTAAGTCATCAAGTAAAAAGGGCCCCACACTCTTCTTATGAAAAAGTGACCCTGATTAAACAAATTTAATTTTTAATATGATGCAATTTATGTCATTCTGACTAAAAATTATCCTTGTCACAACTCGATAATTTTGATGTTTTCTTAAATAATCTTTAGACGACCTTTATTAAAAAATACATATTTCACAAAAAATAGATCACGGAAAAATTCAGCCTGCTTCCGTACTGATTATATGAGAAAATTCAAGTTTATTTCTGATAAGCGAGAACATGAAAACTACACAGTATATTGAATTTTAACAGAAGTAACTGAAAATAGGATATAAATTACATCATATTAAGAATTGAATACGTTTAACCAGGAATACTTAACCATAAAAAATGTACAGGGCTCCTTACCTATCTGTTGTTAAAAGAATTCATGAATTAGACATATGGATACAGTAGGTAGGGATTTTCATTCGTCTTCTGAATAAAACAACGAACAGTTGCTGTTATCGAAGTTTTTATTATTTTAATGATCTGTATATAAATAAAGAAATAAAAGCTGGCGTAATAACGATTTATTTATATTGAAATAACTAACCAATATTTCGAAAAACAAATAGGTACATATTGTAGTTATTTTACAAGTACCAAACAAGATTGAGGCAGGACAAAAGTTAAACTTATACAGAAGGAGTCATGCTATAATGAGATTATTTAAAATAAAGTTTTTTCTTTAAATATACATATTTATTGTACATTATATATAAGAACGTGGCTCACAAAAACTTATAACTAAAAATTTATTTATAACAAAAAAAAAACTTAGCAGCTCAGATTAATAATAACACATACATTTAGACATAATTTTGTACGCATAGAGTGGGGATAAATTCAATGGATAATCAGAGAGACCCAATAGATTTCTTATCTATTTTATTTGTGACTTAGCAGGTTGTGTGATTAGTAGATTTTTACTAGCTTTTAAAATGTATTAAAGATTAAAGCTTTGTTAACTAAGCACTTCGTGTAATGCTGCATATTATTTACTTTTAGAAATCGAGTACTTAGTCAAAACGTTTATTTACTTCCCCCATGGCTACAACGTTTTATTGACATGTTAGAAATAACGTGTGGACGAACCACACTTGAAAATGCCAAATGAGATTTTGGCGAAACGTCGTGAAAACAATTTTTTGAACGAACGGATTGAAACCTGGAATAACCAAACTATTCATTCTACCATCCGTGAAAATCTACGATATAACATATATATATATATATATATATATATATATATATATATATTTCAGCTTATAATAATAAAAATCTTTCTTTAAAGTAAAGCCTTCAAAAATAAATGGCTCCAATTAATTTTTTAGCTTTACTTTACATACAAAAAAATCTATGTATCTTTCTAGTTACATATTTTGTTAATAAAATTTATACCCTATTTTTCGAATTCCGTTTTTTCGATCTTGTTCCACTTTATCATATATATATATATTATATATCATATATCAAAAAAGTACCTTTGAGTAAATTCTAATATAGAATTTATTTCGTTTGGGTATTGTAAATTAAATATACAGTAAAAACAAAAAGTGGTTACAAAAGCATCAGTAAATATTAAATATTCCTCTGCTACTATCTCCTTCTCCATCTTAAAGAATAAATTTTCTTCAACATCTAAAAATTGAAAATTGTTGCACTAAATTTGTAGATACAGCATCAATCTGTAATTTTACAGAACTTTTGCTATAAAAATAATTTTAAATATTTCCATTTCAAATATGGCAATTTTAACTTCATGACTTTTTAAAGAAAAAAAGATAGGGTAAATAGTATTTTGGCCTTTAGTATACCAATTTAAAGAAAATAAATATTAAAAAAAATTGTCTCTGGTCACATTTTTGTTGTCTTAATTGTTTCGGCAACGCCAGTGGTGCCCTTGGAAATAAATGTTTAAATTTGTGTGGTACGCTTTTCTTTGTAACTTAAAAACTACAAATTTTAAATTAGCGAAATAAATTTAACAATGTGCAGCAAAAATAAAAATTAATTTCTTTCCTTTTAATTTTTTTTTTCATCTGCTGCACACTTTCTTCTATTCACTGACTTTGTTTCCAGTGCAACGTACCAATAGGATGAAATTTACCCGATGAAAATTGTTTAAAGTCAAATGCTTTTACTTAAAACAGTCCTACCCAATTCATTATTACCTATTTTAATTGATTACAATTAAATAAAGAAAGGAAATCAAAGCAAAATACAAATTATTATTTTTTTCTATTCAAGACCTGATGTCTTCATTTTGAAGGCCTACTTTAAGAGGGAGTACAAAATTTACGTTGTTTGTGTGATAATCCTCTCATAACAACGTAGTTCTTAAAATTCCACTATTTGGATTATGTAGTAGAAAAAATTAAATCTTTTTCAATTATTTCGGGAGCTACATTTAAACCTTGTGCATTTAAAATACTAATTATAAATTGTGTGTTTAACTTACCAGTATCCAAAATTGCTGATATTAAAAATTGTATTGAAGATTTGCTTAATAAATACTTAGTTTCTAATGTTAAATAAAGATTAGTAAACAAATTTAATGCCAGTGATAGGCCCTCTTTACTTCCTTCATTTGACGGTATTTTATTGCCGTTATTTAAATATGTGATACTTTTTTCTATAGATTTAACATTTACTCTATTAATGTTACTATCACCAGAATTATTGTAGTTTTCTAAATGCTCTCTGCAAAAATGAACCCTTAATGTGTTTTTATTACTAAAAATCGTTTCAGATTTACGCCTAAATGGACACTGAAATGTTTTTCTTGACTTACCTGCCAATATCCACTTGTAACTAAAACACAATATACTTTATAAAAAGAAACTATTGCACCAAACGTGTTACCTATGCAGTTAGTATAAAAAATAATGGCCGACTGCCACGTCTCGCTGCTGCTCTTGGGAGATGAGTGGGGGAAGCGTCATTATTTTACATTATTTTACATTATTGTATATTATTTTACATTATCTTACATTATTTTACACTATTTTACATTGTTTTACATTGTTTTACATTATTTTATATTATTTTACACTATTGCACATTAAATTACTGTTTTTATGTAATCATACTTGAAAGCATATGTAATGGGAAAAAATACATTGTACACTTAGTAAAATTTCAATAGCAGTAAAAGTATTTAGATGTAGATATACATGTGTTTTTTACTGTGTGGAATGGTACTAATAAAATAAGTAAAAAAATGTTTTTAAGTTAAGCGGTTTTATTGTAAAGAAACATAATAATGATGCAGATCATGTAATAAAAGCTAATCAATTTAGGGCATTGATCAGAGAAAGATAAACTCGTGGGGCGTAGGCTAACCTAGGTAAATATGTGTACATGATCGTTCTGTGATGTCCCTCGATGATAGTGACGGATTTACTTTTACACGCACTTTGCATAAGTTATCTATTGAGAAGATGCATCCAAAGCATATAATGATGTGAGCTGTTGACTGTAGATGATTGAAATTCAACGCGTGTATTTTTCGATACGGGTAGGTGTCAAAGTTTTTTTCCAGAAAAACGTCGTTTTCCGTTAGATTTCACTTAATCGAAATAATTATTTTTAATCCAAACCATTAAAAATTTTGTCCTCTAGAATATTTATACTTAAGAAATAGGTGTATGTTGAATTTGCATTGTTTTCTATGAATCATTTTCTACACTTTTTGAACCATTAACTTAATCACAAATTGTCAGTATTTTTTAGAATTTCATGCAGTTTAAATAAACGTAACTAATCATTTAGGTCGTTAGTCAGTTAACCACAAGTTAACTAATTATTTAATAAAATTGTTTAATTAACCTGCTGAGTATAAACAACTAATCTAATCATTTAAGCAGAGAATACTCTTTTCATTGAAATATTCCGCCATCGATGATTCTACTCCCGTCTGTCAGTTAATAATACTCGGGACTGATTTCTCATTTCAAAGCCCATGTTGACAAATTAATTTGTTCTGATTTAGCTGATATTTGCATACGTCGAATCATAACTGCGGGGGACACCATGCAAGTGTTTTCTGTAGAAGGGTCTTTTTCACGAAAAAATCAAAAAAAGGTTAAATTTTACAATATAATTTATTTATAACTCATTTATGCAGTTTGTGTCAGCAAGATTTTTTAAACAATCCATAATCAAAAATATACTAATTAAATAGTTTAACCGATTTCAAAAAATTGTGCTAAAAATAAAAATAAATTAAAAACTGTTCAAAAGGATTGCACTTTTGATCATAGATTTATTAGTTATATGGATTTCCATCAAGAAAACACCACTACAGTTCATAGCTTTACTCATTTATTTAGCACTTTTTTGGAGTCAAGGAGTTATCTTTTAAGTTAATTCTAGGTCGATTAGTATATCTGTAGCATTATTGAAATATATATAGTCTTTGGTCGATGTTTCATTTATTTTCTTTATTTAGGAGTATGTGTAACTTGCAGGTAATTACTTTAAATTTTATCTTTGGCATCAACTTTAAAAAAGTGCTAAGTAAGAAATAAAAATCTATAATTAATTAGTAAACTAATTGCAATATAGAATTTTAATTTATTTTTCATTTTTGGGGCAATTTTTTTTAAAATTGGTTTATTTTTTTAATAATTAATTTTATTTCTTTCAGGTTGAATTAATGTTCAAAATTTTCATAAAAATGTTGTAGAGATCAGGTTCATATATATATATATATATATATATATATATATATATATATATATATATATATATATATATATATATATATATTGAACTTGCATTGTTTTCTCTGAATCATTTTCTACACTTGTAGAACCATTAACTTAATAATAATTTTCAGTATTTTTTAGAATCTCATGCAGTTCAAATAAATGAAATGAATCAATTGAGGTTAGTGAATAGTAGATGATGACTGGTAAGGTTTGCTAATCAATAATTATAATTATTTTTAATTTTTAATCTCCGTAACAATATTTTAATGTAACCTTCATGTGAGTATCCCTTTTAACATGCTAAAAACCAAATGAAAACACACAGCAAAAATTATGCGCAAAAAGTTCGCCCATCCTTTTTTTGTCTCGTTTTTTTTTTCAGTTTAGTAACCTCCTTGCATAAATATTTTCACAGAATCTTTTTGGAAGTAGGGGAAAGTTGCCTATATTGGACAAGTTTTGTTTTTTTTATTCTATCTTCAAAAAAAAAATAATTAAAAAGATGCTATATTTACACAAAATATACTTTGATATATTACCTATTTTCAATAATTATTTACCCATTTTCTGGTAAGTAGTTTTATGTATAAAAACAAAAATTCTAGATCCCTACAATTGGTTTAACATAGGAAACTAGTTTGCCAAAATTGAACCGCCGTATTCCTATATTGGACTATTTATTCTTGCCAAGTAAAGTGAAAACACAACGATAGATTTATCGTCTTCTAAGAACCAAAATATAACTAAAAAAAAACTCTAATTCAAAAATTTAAGCAGTATAAGAAACAGTTTTTCAAGTGGCATTTTCATAAACAAGGACCACCAAACTCATCAACAATTGATCTACAACTAGCAAGTCCAGAAGATGCCGAATGAGATTTTACCGCATTTTACATCTGCAATATATATATATATATATATATATATATATATATATATATATATATATATATATATATGTTTATGCGGCTTTCACGGATTCACCCGTGTGAGATGCAATAGCACTGGATATATCCACATTATGCCGTTGTAGTGCTGAAATCACATTCAGCAAACGTACAACTATATGCAGCTCCGTGTTTAGAATGAAGTAAAATACGAACAGTAAATGCAAACTTCTCCCCATCCTATCCCTTCTGTGTTAGAGGTTGCACAGTTAGAATAAATTGGTGTAAAACGCAAATTTATCCTATTCCACCACCATCGAGATGATGGCCTACCTGTACCACCATACCGAGAAGAAAGTCAAAACTTACCCTCCCCGCCACAGTGATACGGCAGAGATACATGTTTCGTCTCTACTAGACTCATCAGGGTACCGACATGCACCTGGCTGTGCAAAGGACAGATCGGAAGGAAGCATGCAAATACTGAACGCGGCTTCGCCAACCTCCCGCCGGATGGCGTATATATGTTTATGCGGCTTTCACGGATTCACCCGTGTGAGATGCAATAGCAGTGGATATATCCACATCCCTGATGAGTCTAGTAGAGACAAAACATGTATCTCTGCCGTATCACTGTGGCGGGGAGGGTAAGTTTTGACTTTCTTCTCGGTATGGTGGTACAGGTAGGCCATCATCTCGATGGTGGTGGAATAGGATAAATTTGCGTTTTATACCAATTTATTCTAACTGTGCAACCTCTAACACAGAAGGGATAGGATGGGGAGAAGTTTGCATTTACTGTTCGTATTTTACTTCATATATATATATATATATATATATATATATATATATATATATATATATATATATATATATATATATAATTCAAGAAAAGTTCTACTGAACGTCATCGCTTGCTTCAAGAAGATTATAGTGTACGTGCCCTATCTGAGACAATACCAAAACACAATATTCATGTTAAAAAGATAATTCCGTGTGTGTGTGTGGTGGGATCAAGAAGGTATTGTTAACCACGAATTGCTGAAACCGCTATTCGCTTTAACATTTGGTAAAATTAAACCAGGAATTGAAAAGAACTGGCCAAGTATGCCAAACGTCATATTATACGAATTTTGTTCAATGATAATGTTCGATCCCATAAAGCAGAAACTGTAAAAAAAAATAAATGACATGAAATGGAAATGCGTGTTGTTTTTTATCTAAATTTCTTCTATGGAGAATAGACTAAATAAAATAGTGATCTGTCAGTTGTTGGCTGACTGTTTTATCGCAGAAATGTTTTTTTCTGAAACAGGTAAAGAATAGAAAGAAAAGGTATAAAGATTAATGTTTTGAAACTTGATACTGATGGGATACTAAAATAGTAATCCAAAACGTCTAGCTAGAAAATAGCTTACATTGTTTACCCCCTATTTTATATTAATAAATTCCATCATTTGAGCAAGTTGATCGATGAAAAAGCCGGGACCCCGACCGTGGTGGAACTGTCAAAAGCACGATGCAGACCCCGCGATATAATTAATGGCGTTCATATCATTATATTTTCATTCTGTAATCAAAGTCTGTCAATAAGCTCGTGTTTTGATTAATTGGGAACGGTCATTCAGTGCAACGGGGTGCAGTAGGATGCAGGTTTTGTATTCGTTTCGTGCCTCTGTAATGTAGTAAACCGCAGTCAATCATTATTTGATTTCTATGGGAGATTCGTTGTTATTGAATATTGACGAAGGAATTAGTTGTTTTGCGGATTAAGTAATAAATACGGTTTTTTTTTCATCATATTTTTTGCGTTTGCTTACACTTTTAATACGGTTACCCTGTTATGAAAATATTTTATGCCTTTAGAATAAATCCATGTTTCATCTAAAAAACACTTCTCTTGGATAAAAACTATTAAAATTTTCCATATACTTTCGAAGCGAATGAGCTTTTGCAGAAGCAAAGCATGTTCTTCTGTTATCATCCTTTTTGTATTTGAATCCCAGCTCCTCAAGTAGAATGTCTAAAAATGATTTATCTAGAAACAGAATATTCTTTTTGGTGAGTTCAATATTCAAACTTTTTAGACTAACATATTTTCTAAAAATAAAAAAGACATTAGGATTGTTAAATATAGATCAATGATACTACCTTCAAAGGTAGCTTATGTTATAACAGAAATTATACTTTTACTTTCTTGAAAGCTATGTTGTAGAGTGTATTTAGAACTTCCATTTTTTTCTTCGGGAAGGTCTGTGGTTTGTTTTTTTTTTCGACGAGATCTATTTTTTCCATGAAAGGAAATAATTAGATTGTTTTCTTTCCTTTTTCTAATGGCATCTAAGATTTTCCTTAAAATTTTAAAAGCAGTGTTTACACTCATTAGAAATAATGAGACCTAATTTAAAATATATATTTCCAAAAATGAAATTATTTTTCTACCTTCTAGAACATGGAATGGGTTCCACACGACCATCGTTTGTCTTCTCCAACTCAAAATACTGACACAAATTAAGCTCAAGCTGTTGTGTTTACTTCTTAATAGTTTCACCACTCATTATCTAAAAGAACAAATCGAATCGGACTACCTTATTTGACTGTCAATAAAATAATATTTTTACTAAAATCAAAAAAAGTTCGTATTCATACAACGAAATGGCTCGATTATCTCAGTTGTCTCTTTCTATCTTGCTTTATCCATAATGTCAGGTTTTTTGCGACGGATGGCTTGAATTAAAACATGTAACAAATTGAACTAATACAATTTCTAAATCATGTTTTTGAAACTTTAGCCTACTTACTAAGTTCCAGTTCTCTACTAGGTAAATGCACCACTGCTTGTCATGACACGGACGTGCTTCCGGCGACCTGACCTCCCAACGGGCACATCGGTGCAATTTTCCAGATACAATCGTCACGTATCAACCACGTTAACTCTTTGATAACAATCTGCGGTAGTGTGCGGACACCGTTTATGACGCCAAAAGAGAGTTTTGGAAAATGTATGATGTTGAAAGTAAATCAATGTAACATATAGTAAAATTATTTATAGTCATTAATTATTCAATACGTCTCACGAAACTTTATTTTCTATCAATTTTTGTTAATTTCTTTTTTGCTTCATAGTGATTTGTTGACGGATTCTTTCTGCTTGGGCGTGGGTGATATTATCCAGCGTTGCAAATTTGTCCTCAACAAAATGTCATAAATGACCTCCTATGGATAATGTTGTCTTACCTTACATACACTGACAAGATTGCCAGATTGCTCCGAAAATCAAACATCCGGAGAATTTTCAACCCATGTAAGAAAGTTGGACAATGCTTGAAATCTCCAAAGGACGCAATTCCATTTGAAACAGAAGGCATTTACAAGATACTTTGTTCTTGTGGTAAAGTGTATGTGGGTGAAACAGGACGGTCTATATCCATTAGGCTTAAGGAACATGAAAGATGTATAAAAAAGAAACAAATTGTACAATCTGCAGTAGCTGAACACCAGCATTGCTCAGGTTACACTTTAATGTAAAAGAAACTAAGGTGCTAGCATCAGTGCCTGGTTTCTTTAAAAGTAAAATTAGAGAATCAATCGAAATTTGTAAATATCCTAATAATATTAATAGTGATGCAGGTTACAATCTACCTCACACGTGAAAATCGATTGTAACGCTGGATCACGGTTCACTGAGCACCAGTCGGATATAAATACCGGACTGTAGCTCCTCGATAGTCAGTCAGTTTTTTAATCTCCTGGAGTAAAGATCCTTGAAGTTGTCTCGTGCAATCGTAGGAGAAACGTCGTATAATAATTCCAATTTGACATGGTCTAAATCCCAGAACCATCATTACCGATAATTTTGTTCATTATTATAAATGAGGGTAATATTGATCGATTTTTCAACTTATATTACTTGTTTTAAATAATTGTTTTGAATAGCAGGTTATAAATATGGTGAATGATATCACCTATTTTAACCACAAACATATTCATCCATTCGACCATTAAAATTTACAGTATTTAATTCAAAAACTCTCTAATAACTGTTCGGGTGCTCAGTAGGGCAGTCAGTCCAGTAATTACCACATATTCGTGGTGTTAATCTGTTCTCCGCAATTTGGCGCTAAGCTCAAGAGAAAATACGGTTTCGGCGGCTGAACCGAGGTTTAAAGGTGCAACCGCTGTAAGGTCTCGGATAATATGGCGTGTACCGAATTAAGTAGCTGCCTAAACGACAATTTCTGCTAAAATGGCCATTTATTTGTGATAGTTGGGGATTAGTTTGGGGGTAAATGATTATGACTTAACAGATTAGTGTATTGTTGAGTCTATAGTTCGGGATTTAGGTGAAATCCTTTAAGATACGTTAGGGTACAGGATGGACCTTGAATTATGAAAGGGTTTAATCCATTAATAGCTTTGTTTTTCATTATTTAGTTTTGGGAGTTTTGAGGGATCGTTAGGAATTTCGCAATATTGGTGAAAAATTTTACGGATAATAATTTGAGTTAAAACTTTCTTGAACGTTTAATAATATGACGTTTACACAATCGAGTAGGCGTCTAAAAATCACAGAAACATAAAATAACTCCGACGTCCTGATTTATTAAAAGAAGTAAGAAAATCTACCACATTCCATTTTCGAGATATTTGTTCCGAAAAGTTTGTAAGAAACATTAAAAATTATCTATTTTAGATTTTTATAAAACTATTTGTGTCTGATTTCTTACCAAAAGAGTTGATAAATTACAACGAAGCTAAAATTGAGGAAACTAAGGCTTGCCCAAAAAAATCTGATATAATCTCCTTGAAAAAAAAAATAATGCAGGCAACAAAGGGAAAAAATAATAGGAATGACAATGTGAAATTCTATAAAGACTTGTATAAAGCCAAGAAGCCACACTGCAAGAATTTTTACACAAAACAGTTATAAACATAAATTTAGAAGAAGTAGCAAACCGAAAGTAACAAGATAAAACAAAATAGTAATAATAATAAAGCAGCTGACTCAAGGCTCTTAAAATTATTTTCTATGAATGCTTCCACAAGGCAGAGTTCAAAAAGGGAGACAGGAGCAACATAATCAATTACAAACTTGTATTCTTATTGTTCTAAGTCTACAAACTATTCATGAGGGTTCTGGCTAACACTCTTGAGCGGATGCACACAAACAAGTCGAGCCAGCTAGAATTGGTAAAGGATCCAACCATCTACTGACAATTAGGACTTTCATAGAAGGAGTCGACCATTTGCCTTTATCGATCATTAGAAAAGCATTTAACAGTGTAGAATTGTATTAGATTAAAACCTGCAGAATAAATTCCCGTTGCAAGATGTTGATAAAAATTACTTTAATGATAGTAAGCTTACGACAAAAGACATCTAATATCTATAAAAGGAGGTGTTCGAAAGAAAGAACTAAGAGTACCAAAATTCTTCATACTTACCTTGGAAAATATATTCAGATCATTACATTGGACATATTCTGAAATCAATATTAATCTTTGTTTGAAGGTTGTAGACAATGTTGAAGATTGACTACAATGTGGTTATAATTTTTTATACATTATCTTTATTTTTGTTTGTTTTTTTTACAACGTTTCGATTAGATTGTATCTCTAATCGTTATCAAGTATTAACTGAATGTTTTGTGTAAAGGCTACAAGCCTATATAGGGATTGAGAGGCCTATGTCCAAGAGTGGACCAAATTGGGCTGCTAGATAGATAGATAGAGAGAGAGAGAGAGAGAGAGAGAGAGATGCTGGGAATTAGACAAATAAATCAGAAATACAACAAGAGTTCAGGAGGTCAGGAAATATATTACAAAGTTAAAATTGAGTTTTGCAGACGAAATTAGAAATACCGCCATTCAAAATTGGAAATTATAGTTAAGACACAAAAGAAGAAGATGAGCCCAATTGGGATGGTGTGACAATGTCAAAAGAAATTGGGTTTTTGTAACCGATAAAGACACATAGCTCTATGAAAGTTTTTTTACTTGTATTGTAACCCGCTGATTACGAATATCGGGGATGGATTCCCGAAAAAGTATCAAGGAGTCAAAATACATATAAAAATTTTGATGGAGCCATGCCTTTTCATCGGCTATAAAAACCCACTATGCTTTCCGACCAATTGAAAATGAGCAACGCACAACAAAGTCCGATGGCAAGAATTAGGTAAGGCCTATGGAGCTAGAATAGCGAAAAGAAGAGATGTTACATTACACACAGTATGTTTAGTCCCACTTACCATAGTAGTTTTGCTCAGACACTATTAAATCTCCATGGAAACGCTCGCTGTGGTTATCACTCATATTTTTGATGTTTTCCGAAAAACAGTCAAGAAATTAATTTTCAATAACATGTTCACACCTATCTAGCAGTAAGAAAACTCAGTTTCTTCTTTAAAATATTTTGCAAAAGCCTTGTGTTAAGAGCGATAACCTCCATGATTGCATTTACGAATCTTTGCAATACAGTTTTAAATTTAGATCGTTGTAAATCTTCTATTAAACAATTGAGTTCGAACCGAGTTATCAAATGTAAAAGTATCATTGATAGCTTACAGATCCGAACCTATTACTTTCAATTGTTTCTTGTAATTCCACAAATATTTAACTGGAAAATAATAATTTAACTGAACTCATTTTTAAGAAAATTCAACAACTAATTGAAAACAAATAGTGATGGTAATCAAACATCTAAAATAATAATATCATAAGACTATGAGATGGTAGTTAGTGATTAGATTCCTTGAAAGGAATACAAAAAATTAATTTCGTCCAAAAGACAAAAAAAATGGAATTTTTGAACTAGTATAATCCGCAAACCATATTCAAGATACACTAAATATTTTAAGAATATAAAACATATATTAACTGACAATATTTTCAGCTTTAAATTTCCACCAGTTAATAGAAAAAATAATAATATTAATATAAACGACCGACCAACCTTTCCCTTTACACTATCACATCAATAGACCTATTTCAAATAAAGGTACACCATTACCTCCAATTAATCTGGCCATAACTCCTGTTACTTTTCTGACAATGCGTAACATATCTTTTGTGTATACGTCCCCTGCATCCCTATTTCTGTCTATCCCATTTTTAAAGACATTATTTATGCAGTTAGCTACACTTAAACCCCAAAGTATTAACAATAGGAGATAATAAATTATATCGATAAGTGCATGGGGTGCTTTCGTTTTAAACTACTAGTAATTGTTCGGTGAAATATGTTCCTATAAATAATTTTAACTAAAAGACTCCATATAAATTCTAGGAATTAAAAAGTTGTAACAATCGCATTGATAAAAAATGTTTCCTGTTCAAATTCCCATGCTTTCCATGAGTACTTACTTACATTAAGAGCTAATTTAATTCAAGAGCGCTTTTGTAATAAATTCGTATTTTAATAAAATAGACTTTCCGCGCCTTTGAACTTTGAATTGAATTTTCCTTTGACGTAAATTCGTAGATCAATATTATCATACGACTTGTATAGTCAAGAAGTATCAAAATCTCGTTTTCATAAAGAACTACCGACGATTCTCCAAGTACCAATAATAAATGAATATTGGCCCGATCGGTGACAGGGATTAATAGATTGCATTGTCAGTCGGGCGGACTTTGATGTATTTTCCAACCATTCTCTAATGTTGTTCAATTGAAAGCTTTCTCACATCTATTATAATGAGGACGTACGATGTTGCCAAAACATTACAAATTTCTACTTTTTAGAATAAATTATGATAGCTACATACAATGTGTCTCAAACTCAATGTTTACCACGAAAATATCTTTAATTAGATTTGAAAAATTTGCAAAATTCTTGAACTTCCAGAAATTGCAAAAAAAAATTAATTTTATCAGTTAATATTATTTATTTCTTTCCTGGATTACTTCAAAGAATAGTTTTCTTTTTTTATACATTTGCATAGCGTGAAATAAATCTAACTTTTTTTTATACAAAGAATAAACTTTAATCAAATTTATATTTTCTATTTTTCCTTCAATGACTTTTTCCAATCTTTCTTGCAACTTCATGATTCCTCGCTGACAGATATTTCATCATCTGTCAAGTTTTTACCGTTCAAAGAGTTTTACAAACTTCGAAATAAATGGTAATCAGATGGTGTCAAGACAGGATCGTATAAGGAATGCGACATCACTTTCCAACCAAGCTACAATAACGAGGTTTGTGTTGGTTCATCACCCTTGAACCATGATCATTTTCGAATGATGTTATTGAAGATGACCAATTTTTCATCACCAGTGATGATTCTTTTCAAGAAAGGATCGGTTTCGTTGCGCGTGATATACATATGGCAAATATAGATTCGTTGTGTTAAGTGAATCTCTTTCAATTGATGTGGAACCCAAATATCCAACAGTTATATGACGATTTTCTTCAATTATGGCTTTGATTTGGCCATCATTAATTTCAGTAGGTCGACTAGAACCTTGAATGAAAAATTTCCAGAACGTAATTTTTTAAACGAACTCTGACACGTACATTCTGTCATTCAGTCAACTCAATAAACTTCACATATTTATTCGTGAGCATCAGCAGCTTTCCTTCCTCTATGGAAATAAAAAAGTAAAATATTCCGACAATATTTGTTTCTACACTCCATGTTAAAATTAATTTTAAACTAAGAGCTATATACAAAATTACACACAAGTTGTTTCCAAAATAACTTAAATGTGACCGATATCAAATGTCAAAAAGAAAAAATCATAACACTAACAGAAATCTTTCAAAACAATTACAACGCTTTCTATGGGTAACAACCAAAAATACTTCCTTACCGACCCAATATTACGGCTTAGTATCGATATCATTAAACCTTATATGAAAGTGTCTGACTGAGATATCTAACCATGAATAGAATTCAGTAAAGAATACTTTGGAGCAGAATTCACAATCTGAAAACTGTATTTTAATAACGGTCGAAACTGTGAAGATAAAGTATTTTAATTCAATATAATAATATAGCTCCAAATTCCTGAGATCCTTATCTTTCTTTTATCTGCAACATGATCATACCAACACCTGATATTCAATTACCATCAGAGTAATTTAATAACTTATTAGGACTGATTTTTAGTGAACAATAAATCATTGAATTTTATATTAACAATTGATGACAATATGGCAACAATGCATTAAAAACAACATTATCAGTAGCTAAAAAGGATTAGTCACAGCGATGTTTTTGTGTCTTAACAACGACGCATCGGCAGCGACGGGCCCGAAATTAATTTCGTCTATAGTCTCGGCGATAGACAGCCCAGGTGATTGATGAGACCTTATTAATACCCAGAAGGTTCGCTTCATTTATAATAACTGACTTGTTTGGGAAACATCAAGTTTCGTGTATGGCGTCGTTTAAAATTATAAGTTAACTACAAATATTAAAAGTTGATGGTTCTAAAAAAGATGGTAATTTTTGATCTGGTAAAGTTTATTTCGCTTTTTCAAATTATCTGTCGTAGCACAGTTAGTTAATAACTCCTATTTTGGAGTCAGTTATACGAGAACAATCCAATCTAAGAGTAATTCTTTTAAAATACTTGAATGTGTATTGTAGTTATAGTTCTGGAGGTTTTCCATGGTATGGCTCATTTTGATAGTCAGTTTTTGCAATAGAGCTAGTCAAATTTGGTATTTATTTTTTTCTGCCTTAAATATTTCTAATGGAGTTATGCCTAAAACAAATATTAAATTTTTTCTACAAATTCCACTTTCTTGAACAAATATTTTTTTTAATTTTAATTAATAGGACAGTTTTTATTTCTTCTTTCAATATTTCCAAAAGTTAATTGTCTTCTACTTCATTTTTCATTTGTTCTGGTCTATTGTTTCCAAACTATTCAATGATATATTCTGTTCATTTCTTTATTTTCTAGCTAGTATTCAAAACTACCTCAAAGTTCTCTATACAAAAAATTTTTTGAGTGTTTGATCCCGTTTTAATAAACCTATTTTGAATATAGTTTTACGAAATTTCAAACCTCCTTGAACATGTTGAAAAAGTTAGTAAACCAAGAGACTTTTGCAGTTTTTAACTCTCTTGAAACAATTCTATTTTGCCAATTTTTTATGTAACTACCTCAGAGAATACCTTAGAATATGCTGTAAATTTTATCAGATTGTTTTATGCCTATAAATATATAAATATGCACGTGAATTTAACGACCTTCTTTATTTTGAAGTCGCTTAGAAAATCCTTTTCATTTGAAACTTTTCTAGCTGATAATATACTATCTTCAAGCGATTCAATTCAGATTTAATTTAAAACAGATTTTATCTGGTTACAAACTATAGCATCCGTAGCTAAATAACCCATGCTAACGCTGTTCAAAATCTAAATTCAATCTAAAAAATAATAGTTGGTAATATTTTAATAACCAGCGCAACAACACTATGTTTGCATTCTGTGATCAAAATGCTCCGCCGCCCCTGGAGTCCCTAATATTCGCAGCCAGTCATCACCCTTTTAAGGCAACCGAGTCGACACGAAGCTTTTGTCTGTCAAGTGGCTGCCAGCTCAACTCCCCGCTAATAGATATGCCCGTTTTTACGGCCTTATTAAAACTTCGTCCCAGCTGGAGATGAATAGCTGAAAATTGCCCTTCTTTTATTTTTTATTCTTTCTTTCGCGCCTTGTGCGGATGCAATTACTTCTCGAATGAATTTTAAAGAGTGCGGGTGTCAATAAAGGTTAAAAAGGGGGACTTTTCAAATTTTAATTTAATGTTAATTTAAAAGAAAATATATTTTAACTTTTTTTATGCAGTTGCGCCAAGAAACGGTAAGATATGAGTTTAAATAAATTTAGTTGTTAGATATTTATAAAAGATCTCAATAGAAATTTTTTCAACATAAAAACATTTTGTTAACATTATTTTGGTCATTCACGTCGGATGTGTTATAAAATGCTCCAAAAGTGCTATAAAACGTTTGGAATATAGCATAAACTAAAAATACGTTTTATAAATTTTCGTTATAACTATAACCTTTGTTACAAATTATTACAAAAATTAACTTATAAAATCCATTTTTCAAAATAGACTTGTATAAAAATTTCTCGCGATTGAAAATAAATAGCGCTTAAGTTTCCTTCCTTTTTTTGCTTTTTTAAAATTAAACTAATATTACTTTTCCTAATTTTAAATAATATGATTGTAATTTGTTTAATGCACTTAAACAAACATTTTATCTTGTATCAAGCGGGTTTCCAATGAAAGGTAGAAAAATACTTTTTTTTCAAAATCATATATTTACTATTATATATAAAGCTATTCATGGTTTGATCGTGGTCCAAGACAAAAATGTGATTTGCTAAACTGCATTTATAATTACTTTTTTTTATTATGTGGCGTTATAAAATGCATGAATCCTTTAATAACTACATAAAGAACAGTCCATTTTCATTTAATTTATTTTGCTATTTTGTTAACGAAGCATATCTCCACCACTGGACTGAAACTTAACCCAGCCTCATGTATGCTGTCGGTAAGGCTAATCATCGCCTCTTATTATGCCAGTTTTGAGGTCTATAACGCAGCGCGAACATTTTTCTATCTTTCTCTCTATATTATCGTTCTTCCTTACACTATCCATTTAGGATATATAGGGACTTTTTAAAAAGTGCATCTATTTCAATAGTATTTTAAACCTCAATGAAACTGTTAATATTGAAACGTATTGTTTATTATTTTACTCTGAAATTACTAAATGTTTCAGCTCAGTCCAAAAAAAAACTATTTTAATAAAAACTAACTATATATATATATATATATATATATATATATATATATATATATATGTATATATATATATATATATATATATATATATATATATATATATATATATATATATATATGGGTTCGAAAAGGTTGAACTTTGTATACGGGAAAATTTAATAATTTTCTTTCGTTTAAAGGAAACAGCTGTTAAAAGTTATCGACTGTTGGTTACAGCTTAGGATGAGAATGGTTTAATCCAAAAAACTTGTGAACGATGATTCAAACGCTTCAGAAGTGGTGATTTTGATGTAAAAGACAAGAAGTGTCCAGGTTAATAAAAAAAGTTTGAATATAGAGGAACCTGGCGAAACAGTTACTCGTGATCAATATCGACAACTGATACAATTAAATCGAAAATAGAAGGAAAAAATAGTAATATACGTCAAAAGATACAATAAAGTTATTTTTAACATGGCAATGTTCAGCCCTACGTTGCAAAATGAGTAAAAATCTATCTGGAAAACGTTGAATGAGACGTCCTTGACACGGTTCAATTTTGCACTTAGGCTCACTATGGTTAATTTATTTAATTTAACCTTATTTTGCAAATACTGTCGTTATGGGGGACACAGTATCACTTTCCTTAAGTATTTCCCAGGGATTCTTTGAAGACAAGCATTTCATTAAGTTCAGTTTCGATTAATTTTATTTTCTATTATATTTGTCCTACTTTGGTATATCACTGCACTGCGCTTAGGTATTTTCTTATCGGTATCAAATTTACTGCAACCTTTTTTTTTGTATTCAGATATATATTGTTTTTTCCCTACCATTTATATGTACATTCGATGGGATTGTATGTATTTTGGGTTGCAGAAATCAGGAAATTTCTATTGATGTTTTAATATATATTTCTTGAATTTAAAAATAACTACTGGAATACTTATTAGATTTATTATTTTTGTTTTGACAGGAAAGTGCTAATGATTAACGAATTGGCTTAACTAATAAATGCATTTTAGTCGACTGTTGTTACCCGGTATCTTTCTTTTTGAGCTGTCATTTCTTTCACACGTGGTAATTGAACGCGCCTAACGGAAGTCGATTAGTGTGCAAGCAGTGCCATGGTTATAAATGGAGGCCGTTTTGCCTTGATTTTTCACTTTTTCCTGATTTGATTCGGCCGAAGCAATTTTTAGTTTCCAAATTTTTGGGATTCTGAGATGGAAAATCGAAAATTATCCCAGTAATTTTGTTGAGTTTTGGTGTGCCGTATCTTTGGTCAGTTATGTTTTTTTTTTATCGAGATAAACTTGACGACAGGGATTTTGGGCAATTTGCACGAGTCAACGAAGGAATCAGTCTGACCCCAAAAGATCGGGTCTACCCTTGGGGATACAGATACCAATCCACCCTTTGGATACAGGAAAAGCCCAGTGGCACTTTCCGGGTATTGGATTGATCAAGAAGTATATGGATTCATCAAGTAAGAATTCTTCAATGAGTACCTTTTTTTATGAATAAAGAGGATTAGTATTAAATCTTTATGAGTTTCATTTGACCCGTAAGCTTTTTGTCATTTTCAATGCGTTAACTATCTGTTATTATTATTTTGTGTAGTAATTTTTTCTTGAGCCGAGTTTAACGCTAGGCCCAAGTTACAACGTGGGGGGGGGGGTTTCTGTGTTTACCCGGCGGAAATTCAGTGGCGAGCTTTTTAAATACCCACCTTGACTCTGCGGCATAGGAGCTAACTTGGCATTTTGCTTGCTGGGGCCGCCTCTAGCCTCCAGCTCTGCTCTGCTCTTACAAGTTATACTTTACTAGCGTCATTTTCGTTAATACCAGAATAGCATCTTATCCCACCCTTCGTATTCACCGGACTTAGCTCTATCCGACTACCCTTTATTTCCATCATTACAACACGGACTTTCACAACAATACTTACATTTTTACGAAGAAGTAGATATTTGGTTTGGTAAATGGTTGGCCTCAAAAAAAACAGTTGTTTTAGCGCAGAATCCCTTCTTTGAAATATGGAAAAAAGTCATAGATAACGATAGCCAATACTTTGATTATATATATATATATATATATATATATATATATATATATATATATATACTCATCCAACGTACTTTGTGACCTCCTGTAAAATTTTCGACTTTATGGCATCCACTAGAAAAACAATATAATTCGTCAAACCAAAAATATGACTTTTCAAAAACAAATAATTTATCCATTTGTGAACAAAAAAATCAAACCATACACAAATTAAAAAAAAAAAAATTTCCTACCTCTTCGACATCCCTGTATATTTAATATACATTTCTATTTAACATCCCTTGTGACATCTGTAAAATAACTACATACCTTGTGACATCATCGCGGTGTTGCCACTTTTAAATTACGTAATATAAGGAATGAAAAGAGGAGGAGCAATTAATCCTATAATGTTTAACTTTCGCTGTAAATTGAGTAACTGCAATTTTCCAAACATTGGATATAGTTCCAGCCAAAGGTAAAAATTAGTGCTGTTTTTGACGTAAATTCCGAAATGGATAAGACCTATCCAGGGGTGTTCGGAGCAGTGAAAGAACAAACCCTACATAAAAAGTAACGGCAAAGAATAAGTTGGGGCTAAGAGGGGCGGTCAAAGTGGGCTAAAACAAGTTTTTTGAATTTACAAGCCAAGTAATTCATTTTGGAAAAAAAATTCAAATAAAAGATGTAGAGATTTTAAAAACCTACAATTTAAATACTCTTAATCGGCAATTCTTTTGATTTTAAAGGGAAGCGCTCGTCATTTTGAACAAAACGATATTTGATAATGGTAAATTAGACAAAAATGTAGCTTAGACGCAAAATATTGATTGGTATAACTTCTTTTTGGGTGAACATTTTAAACTCCACAAGCTTCAATCTCTTCGTGAAAGCCTAAATTTTCATATGTTGTTGGGGGCAAATGAAAAAAAAATAATAATTTCTAACCCCTTAAATATCGCTCTAAAAAAAGGGGGTGGTGCCATATTCATAAAACACAGAAAATGGTTCATTCGTTGTTGAAATACGACGAAATTTTCCGAGCGCTGCTGATGTAAAGCTGCGAGTTCAGTGTTCTCCATGCGCAAGAGCTATGTTTCTTTATAAAAAGAAAACACTCCCTTTTTTAAAGCGGTAATTAAGGGGTTGAAAATTAATTTTTAATTTGTTTCTGACAAAGTATGAAAGTGTTGGCCTTCACGAAAGGATTGAACCACTGTGGAAGTCAAAACATTCACTCAAAAAAAAGTTATAGTAATCAACATTTTGCGTCTTGGAATAAGTAATTAGCAATATCTCAGCAACAAATTATCCGATTTGCTATTATAAAATATCATTTTGTTCAGAAAGACGAGCAAAAAGTGCAAAAAAGTCAACTTTGCAATAAATAATTAATATTAAAAGAATAGCCGATTTTGCGGGTTTTTCGACCTTTTTGCAATAATGATCGCACAAAAGCTCAAATTTTAGGTTTTAAAATCTCTACAATTTTTATTTGAAATTATATGATGAAATATGTCGGGCTAAGAAATTTACGTCTCAAGTTCTTTAAATATCGATATTGGAAGGTTTTGAAGGCCTATATTATCAATATAAAATTAATTTAAAATTTAAGATAGTGGATTTACTATAACATAATTCCATTCAAAACGGATAATTGGAGAACTCTAAAAATCAAAAAATTTTTTGTTGTTCATTTTAGGATGATTTACAACAATTAGAATGAATTCAAAACTAAAAATCGAATTATAAGAATTTAAATCATATAGTTGTTCTGCATTACTAGTTTTATCATAATGAAAATTTACCACAAGATCGTTTTCAATATCTTTGGAAGCAATTTCTACAAATAAATTTATCCTATCAAATAAACTATACCGAGTACCTAGATATCGCTTCGTAAGTGGTTCATACAAAATACTTAAGTCGTACTTGGGTTAAACTAGAAAAGCAAACTCTTATTATTACAACACAAATATTATTTTTCGCATTTTAGGGCTTTTTCGGAAGACAATTGATTCGTTTACAAAAATGTTTTTTTGTATTTTTAACCGGCTTCTAAAAGAAGGAGGTTCTCAATTCGTCGCCTATGTATTTTTTTTTATGTATGTACACCGATTACTCCGGAACGGCTGCACCGATTTGAATGAAATTTTTTACGTTATGTAAAGGAAGTTGCTGCGGTGGTCCCATATTTTTTTAGATGAAATTGGTGCAGTAAAATTCAAGATGGCGCTTACAATATGGCGGCCAAAAAAATTAATTTTGTCCAATTTTCTCCAAAATTGGTATGGAGAA
This sequence comes from Diaprepes abbreviatus, assembly GCA_034092305.1. Lineage (NCBI taxonomy): Eukaryota > Metazoa > Arthropoda > Insecta > Coleoptera > Curculionidae > Diaprepes > Diaprepes abbreviatus. The sequence continues at coordinate 4,854,491 of JASJET010000074.1, forward strand.
ATCTTCGGGATTATACCCAACGAATCTGAAATTATTTAAAAAAAAATCAAAATGGCGGATCCAATATGGCGGACAAAATTTTTTTAATTTAGTCCGATTTTCTCCAAAATTGGTATGGGGGAGTTTTTGAGGTTGCACATAACGAATCTGATATTATTTTAAAAAAATTCAATATGACGGATCCAATATGGCGGATCAAAAAATCAATTTTGTCCGATTTTTACCAAAAAAGGGGGAGTTTACGGGATCGCATATGATGAATCTAAAATAATATTAAAAAAAATCAATATGGCGGATCCAATATGTCCGACAAAAAATTAATTTTGTTCGATTTTTTCCAAAATTGGTACGGGTGAGTTTTCGGGATCGCATATGACGAATCTAAAATAATTTTTAAAAAAATTCAATTTGGCGGATTCAATATAGCCGACAAAAAAATCGTTTTTGTCCGATTTTCTCCAAAATTGGTACGGGGGAGTTTTCGGAGTCGCATATGACAAATCTAAAATAATTTTTAAAAAATCCAATGTGGCGGATCCAATATGGCGAACGATAATATCTATTTTGTCCTATTTTCTCCAAAATTGGTATGGGAAAGTTTTCGAGGCTTCACATAAATAATCTGAAATTATTTTTAAAAAACTCAATATGGCGGACAAAAAAAATCAATTTTGTCCGATTTTCACCAAAATTGGTACGGGAGAGTTTTCGGGGTCACATATGACGAATCTAAAATTATTTAAAAAAAATTCAATATGGCGTATCCAATATGGTGGATAAAAAATTAATTTATTTTCTTTAAATATCGATATTGGAAGGTTTTGGGGCCTATATTTCCAATCTAAAATTAATTTGAAATTTAAGATAGTGGATTTTCAATGACAGACTAAATACTCGTTTGATCCAATTTGATTGGTATTTGGAAAACTCTAAGAACTAAAGAATTTTTAGTGGTTCATTTTAGGGTGATTTACAACTTTGGATAAAATGGGTGCTTTTTTGCCAGTTTGGAGTCATTGCGAGGTACACTAATCTCGATTAGTACTTAGTTCAAATAATTTATGAATGTCATAATGAATTCTAAAACTAAAAATAGAAAAATAAATTTTTATTAAAAAATTGAACCTACTTCTAAAAGTGAGCTAAAAAGTGAAAAATAACCATAAATTTTTTATATGAAATTGAACTTTTTGAAGTCGGCGCCAAATTATTTGTACACGAAATAAATAACTACTAATATATACAAATTATGGTAAGAAAGCAAATACAAATAAAGTATTTTTAATCTGTTTATGCAAATCACATTTTGTCAGGTATTAGTTTGGCGCCGACTTCAAAAAGTTCAATTTCATATAAAAAATTTATGGTTATTTTTCACTTTTTAGCGCACTTTTAGAAGTCGGTTCAATTTTTTAATAAAAATTTTATTAGTTTTGAACTTGTCACGATATCTCTAAATTATTTGAACTAACAAGGAAGGTATCTGAAGTGTCAGGCTCCAAACTTATGTTGTAGAGAGTACAAAAATTAAAGATCTGTATTTCTTTTATCTGCGGAAATTCATTACAACGGGGTAAAAACTGCCCCTGAAGTTCACCTCTAAAAACAATATTTTTGAAATATCTAAGGTTCTAAGCGAGATATTTTTACAAAACAAAATGAAAGTTATTTGTGATTCGAGATGATATTAAATTGTGGTATTTTCACTCCCAAGGATATTATTCCTTATTTTTTATTAGGGTAAACCATATATTTACGCATGTAATTCAATTCTAAAAATTACGAACTATAATGGAATTATTTAAAAATATTTTTCTCACGAATATCATAAACTTAAGTTTCAGGGTTTCTAAAAATAAACTACTAAAAGAGGGTGAGCCACACTCAAATAAGTTTTTTTTTTAATTTCAAGTTCTCATTGAGATATCTTTACAAAACAAAATGGAAATTACTTGTCGTTTGAAATAATGTTGAATTATGGTATTTTTACCCCCTATGATATCATCCCTTATTACTTAACGGTAAATCATCTACTAGCGCACGTAATTTAATTCTAAAAATTACGAAATTTAAGGAAATTGTTTTAATGTATTTTTTTCACGAATACCATAATTAACTCAAGTTGGGATATTTTGGGGTTTCAAAAAATGAAGTAGTAAAAGAGGTTGAGTCACTCCCAAATAATTTTTTTTCAAATCTCAAATTCTAATTGAGATATCTTTACAAAACAACGTGGAAATTACTTGTTATTTGGAGTGAGGTTATTTCATGTTGTTTTAACCCCATAGATATCATCTCCTACTTTTTATGAGGGTTAATTTTGTAATTCATTTACATAATTTAATTCTGTACATTACGAAATTAAACCAAATTTGTTGATAATTTAAGTTGCCGTATTTCGGTATTTCCGAAAATAAACTAGTAAAAGAGGGTGATCCACCTCCAAATACCTTTTTTAATATATTCAGTTCTAATTAAAATATCTCTACAAAACAAAATTAAAATTACTTTTTATTCGAAAGGATGTTAAATTATGGCATTTTCACTCCCAAGGATATTATTCCATATTTTTTATAAAAATCATTTCATACATTTATTATTGCTCTTAAAATTCTCAAATTTTAATTTAAAAGAGCGTTACGGAATTAGAAATCACTATATGTTATGAATTATAATAATTTACAGACATGAATGCTTAACCAATGAAATAAGTTTATATTTTCTTATTATTTAAAAGAAAAGATTTCAGTAAGTTGTGTAACGTTCATATCGACTGAAATTAATGATATCCTTGAGGGTGAAAATACCATTGTTTAACTTCATTTCAAATAACACTCCAGTTTGTTTCGTAAAGTTATCTCAATTAGAACTTGAGATGTAAAAAGAAGTAATTGAGGTTGGCTCGTCCTCTTTTACTAGTTTATTTTTGGAAACCCCGAAACACGACAACTTAAATGTGACTTATGGTACTGGTGAAAAAAATATTTTCAAATACTTCCATTAAATTTTGCAATTTTTACAGTTACATTACATGCGCAAATATATGGTTTATCCTAATAAAAAATAAGGGATGATATCCTTGGGGGTGAAAATAGCATAATTTAATATCATTTCGAATAATAAATAATTTTCATTTTGTTTTGTAGAATTATTTTAATTAAAACTTGAGTTATTAAAAAAGAGTATTTGGGGGTGACTCACCCTCTTTTACTAATTTATTTCTGGGAAACCTCGAAAAATATCAACTTGATTTACTTACGGTATTCGTGAAAAAATTATTTTCAAATAATTATATTTAATTTCGTAATTTTTAGAATTAAATTACTTGCGTGAATAGATGATTTACCCTTATAAAAAATAAAGGATGATATCCTTGGGGATAAAAGAAAACCATACTTTAACATCACTTCGGACAAGAAGTAATTTTCATTTTGTTTTATAGAACTTAGAACCCGAGATATTTCAAAACTATTGTTTTAGGTGTGAACTTTAGGGGCGGTTTTTAACCCGCTAAAATAAATCTCCGTAGATAAAAAAATACATGTTTCTTATTTTTGTACCCTCTTTCACATATTGAAGTTTTATTAAAATCGGAGCCGGATTCTTGAGGTACCTTCCTTGTAATTACTAATCCAGACGTATAGTCTAATACGTGTTATGGTCAAGGATTTATAAATGCAACCATTTTAGCCAAAGATATTGTAAACTACACTAAATTACGCAATAAATAAGTTGTTGATTCTGCAAATTCTCTAAAAGAAAATTTTGAATTAAACTGGACCAAACAAAGATTTAGTCACCATAATAAATCTTCTTTATTTTAAGAAATTAATTTTATATTCGTAATCTACGCCGCTGAAAATCCCCGAACATTGATTTTGAAAGAATTTGAGTAGTGTAAATTTTTCAGCAGGACATATTCTACCCACCATATTAAATTCACAGAAATTAATTGTATATCCTTAATCTATGCCCCAAAACATCTAATCTTAATTTTGGAAAACGTAAATTTTTTAATGTGGCATATTGGATCTGCTACATTTAATTTTGAGAAAGTACTTTTAGATTCGTAATTGGAAATATTTAAAAAATGTAAAATTTTTAACTTGCCTTACTGGATGCACTAAACTTGATTTTTAAAAGGTAATTTTAAATTTTTAATAATCTACACCCTCGAAATCACCCAGTGCTAATTTTGAACAAAATCGGGAAATGTAAAATTTTAGTCCACCGTATGGTAATTAGCTATATTAAAATTTTTAATAATTTCAAATTCGCAAGTTACAACCCCAAAAATTCCCCAAAGCCAATTTTGGACAAAATTGAAAAATGTTTAATTAATATCAGTAAGGTTTCATATGCAAAATAATCATGTCCCTTTTCTTAGGGCTACATTTCAGACGAACACACGTATTTCTATTTTTCGTTATCTAGATTCCCGTCACCAATGTGAAAATCAGAGTTTCACTTTATTTATGCAAATTTTGTTATATTTTGAATGAACCAACTTATATATAAGGGTATAATAATAAAAAATACCTTGTCCATGTCCAGTAGATATATCTTTTAATTCATTTACATCAATAATATTCTCTAAGTCCGAAGTTTTCGTGGAATCCCATATTGATTTTTTAATTTCAAGTTCTCCTAATCTCACATTGTCTACCTTTCTAACCATAACTACCATTATTTTCCCTCTTGTAGTCATATTGAAAGAAATAAAGAACTAAAACTTTATGTTTAATGATTTTAATAATAACAAGTTAGGTTAGGTTTCAGTCATTTTTGAAATTCAAGTTTACTACGTTGTCTAATATTAATAATTTTTGTCATCACTTACCTTAATCAGAATCAAAATATGATATTATCAAATATCATCCAGATATAAGATACAATTTTTATAGAAAAATTGAACCGACTTCTAAAAGTACGCTAAAAAGTGAAAAATAACTATTTATTTTTACATGAAATTGAAATTTTTGACGTCGGCGCCAAACTAAAACCTGACAAAATGTGATTCGCTTAAACAGATTAAAATACTTTATTTGTAATTGCTTTCTTACCATAATTTGTATATATTAGTAGTTATTTATTTCATTCAGAAATAATTTGGGTCAGAAATTATTTGAACTAAGTACTAATCGAGATTAGTGTTCAACAATGACTCCAAGGTGGCAAAAAAGTACCCATTTTATCCATAATCGTAAATCACCCTAAAATGAACTATTAAAAATTCTTTGATTCTTAGAGTTTTCCAAATACCAATGAAATTGTGTCAAACAAATATTTAATCTGTCATAGTATATCCAATATCTTAAATTTCAAATTAATTTTAGATTGGTAATATAGGCCCCAAAACTAATATCGATATTTAAAGAATTTGAGACGTAAATTTCTTAGCCCGATATATTTTATATTGCATATTGAGTTTATATTTGCCCCAAAAACCCAGCAATATCAAGTTTAGATAAAATCGGAAAATGCAAAATTTTAATCCCTCATATTGTATCTTATGAACCCAATAGTTGTAAAAAATTAACTTCATATTCGTAATACACCACTCCAAAACCCCCAAATACCGAATCTGAAAAAATGCGAATAAGGTAAAATTTTCAACCCATCATATTGAATTAAAAAAAAAATTTTAACGTCTTAATCTAATCTAAATCTAAACCATTCAAAGCTCCCTAGTACCAATTTTAGATGAAATCCAGAAATTAAGAATTTCTAAACGGTCATATTGTATCTGACATATTAGATTTTCTTAAAATAATTTTATATTCGTTATTTACATCCTTAAAAACGATTCAGTTCCACATTTGAATAAAATCGAAAAATGTAAAACTTTTAGTCAGTTAGATTGCATTAGCCATATTGAATCCTGAAAAAATACTATTAAATTCATAATTTACACCCTCAAGAACCCTCTATATTAGTTTTGGAGAAAGTCGAAAAATGTAAAATTTTTAGAACACTATACTGAATCTGCCAGATTGAGTTTTTCAAAAAATATTTTAATTTCGTAATTAACACTAAAAAAAATCCCCCAAAGATGTAGTATCTTTAATCCGCCATCATAGATCCGACATATTAAATTTTTTTTTTTTAATAATAGATTCGGAATGTGCTATCCCAACAACTCCCCCATGTCAATTTTTAAAAATATCGGACAAAATTAATTTTTTATCCACCATTTTGGATACGCCATATTGAATTTTTTAAAAATAATTTTAGATTCATCTTATGCGACCCCGAAAACTTCCCCGTACCACTTTTGGAGAAAATTGGACAAAATTGATTTTTGTCCACCATATTGGACCCGCCATATTGAATTTTTTAAAAATATTCTGAATTCGTTATGTGCGACCTCGAAAACGCTCCCGTACTAATTTTGGAGAAAATCAGACAAAATAAAAAATTTTTGTCCGCCATATTGAATCCGTCATTTTGTATTTTTTTAAAATAATTTCCGATTCGTTATGTAAGACCCCGAAAACGCCTCCGTACCAATTTTGGAGAAAATCGGACAAAATAAAAAATTTTTGTCCGCCCTATTGAATCCGCCATTTTGTATTTTTTAAAAATAATTTCAGATTCGTTATGTAAGACCCCGAAAACGCCTCCATACCAATTTTGGAGAAAATCGAACAAAATTAAATTTTTTTGTCCGCCATATTGGATCCGCCATTATGAATTTTTTAAAAATAATTTCAGATTCGTTGGGTACAACCCCGAAAATTTCTCCACACCAATTTTGGAAAAAATGGGAAAAAATTATTTTTTTGGCCGCCATATTGTAAACGCCATCTTGGATTTTACTGCACCAATTTCATCTAAAAAAATATGGGACCACCGTAACAACTTTCTGAACGAAACGCAAAAAATTTCATTCAAATCGGTGCAGCCGTTCCGGAGTATTCGATGTACATACATAAAAAAATACATAGTCGACGAATTGAGAACCTCCGTCTTTTAGAAGTAGGTTAAAAAAGCCACAAATATAAAATATTATTTTGTAAAGAAATTACGGGATGTCACATATTACATGGTTTACGAATGCCGCCACCAAAATGACGCGCTCTTGTGTTAAAACTCGACCTTGTAAACGAGACAGCACTGTTGCCAGTTTTAAGAATACACAACGTATGATGTGCAAAAATTAATAAACATTAAAAATCGTTGGATGTCACATAAAATAAGATGCGAAATCTCTGGATATACTAAAACGATCTCTCGTGCGCGCCATCTGGGAAATAAACGCTAGAAACAAATAAACAGTTACATTTTAAAAATCCTATTTTGTAACATCCTTTTGAAAATTGTTCTATACACTCCCTTCAACTGATCACGATGATTTAACATAGAAAACGTAACTACATCCAATTTTGGATGTCATAGCGTTAGTGGATGTCAGAAGGATAGGACAAATTTTACTAAATGATGTCACAAGGATGTCTGGATATATATATATATATATATATATATATATATATATATATATATATATATGTATATATTCAAATTTTGTCGCTTAATCTGTATTGTTTGGCGCCAAAGTTTAAAGAATATTGTTTCTTTTTTTGAGCTGTAGAAGCTAACCTTAGATATTTTAATAACTTTCAAAATCTTGTACAAAAAAAAACCTTAAAAACTGTAAAAAGTGTATTATATTATTTTTTGTAAGATTGCTAATAAGGCAATCTTGTTTTATCTTCTCGTATGTACCTTGTATTACATCTTCCATCCCTCTCTATTTTTATTTATCATACCGCCATCGTTTCTGCTGTCATGATTCGTTATTTATGAGCCAGGAGTGACATGTCATATGTGCGGAGCGAACGCTGTATAATGGCCTACCCCGGCAGGCATTTATTATATTACTGACAGTTTTCGCAATCGTTCGTTTAAAACCGCACGATGAGCAAGGTAATTTAGAATTTTCAAATACTGAGTACGTTTGAAATATTTGTAATAGGAAACATTGTCTATTTTATATATATAATATATATTTTTATTACATATTACCTCACTAAAAACAACATATATATTGATATCACACGCATGTTCAAGTCAGCGCACTTAAATGCAAAAAAGTCTTTAAGTGGTCACATTTTACATTGCTATTGATCATATTTAGTATGAAAATTAATAACTAAACTACATCCAGTTGGAAGAGGAACTTAGAACAACAGAAATTAAATCAAATTTAATGAAGATTCTTTTTGTTACTCTTGTGCCACTCTATTAAAAAACTAGTTTTTCCGTGCCTAAGATCATATTTCTGAATTAATGAAATCTATAACAATCAGTTCGAAATCAACTTATTTCACACATTTCGTTTATAGAATACCTTAACACATTTCCTGCTATTCCATAAAAAATATCGAACATAAGTTACTTGCTAGCGTATTTCTGTATGCAACAATATATTTTGTAGAAAATAATAAAGGAACAATTAAATGAAATAAGTGATACTGTCCCATCACATTAATCGACCCTGCAACGTCACAGATTTTCACGATTGGTTTTTACAGTATTCATAACTCATAATTTTACGATATACATATTTTCATTCTGTAAACCTAAGGCGAAAACTCTCCAACCGCCGTACATCCGCCCTGATTTATGGCTTCTTACATAAATGGTCTAGATAAATGGATGTGGCGGAAAAAGTGTATGTCTTGCAGTTATTAATGGTGCCGTTTTTCATCGCATCCAATCGTTAGGTTTCAAAAAGGGAACCATCCGTAATGAATATTATTTATCTCTTTTGGGTCTGTTACATAAATTATGTGTGTTCAAAAAGGGGAACAAACAATAGAAAAATTTTACAATCGGGACAATAATAGACGTGTCAACAGAGGTCTAAAATTGATAGCCTAAAAAATTTTAGCCTTTGAAAGTAGTTATTTAGGGTCATCGTGAAAAAATTATTTACCAAGCTAGGTGAATTGAAATCTTATTATAAACACACATAGAGTACGATATTTTCTGATAATTGTTAAGTCACAAGTTAATGAAATTTCTGAAAATTTCAATTTTTCTTTTCAAGTTGTAGACAATCTTGAAGATTGACTAAAAGCTGATTGTCTAACTTACATTGTCTTTATCTTAAAATAGAGGTAATATAAAATCTAAAATGTACATTAAATGAAAAAATATCCAGTGCATTTTCCTGGATTCCTCATACTTCTTATTAATAGGGGAAATCAAATCGTACCATACCTCATCCATAAAACCCATTACATCCATTAGACTCAAACTCCCAAAACATCTTCCAACTCACGTGCCAACAAGAAAGAAAACGGCTGATACACAACCGAGTATGACGAATGCCAAAACCAAAAAAATGTGTACTTCAAATAGATAGATTACTATGTAACAAATCCTACAACTTAGAAAAAATTTGCGTCAAGGATTTTACGTGACATAAAAACTGGGCCTCAAAATTTAAAGAGAATGGCACATTCTACGATTGCAAGAGACCATTGAGGAAAGAATGTACTACATGAGCATCCAAATCACTAAGGTGTATGCTCCAACTAATCAAACTGTGAACCAAACAATAAAGCAATTTTATGACGATATAACATCAGTGCAAAGAGTTTAAAATTTTCCCTAAAATAGGGAAAAATTCGAGAACAGAAAGATTGATAAACTTTCTAAAAAGTGAGCAACTTTATTGTTTGAAAATTTTCTACAAAAACCACTACAAAGAAAGTGGAAAAGTCCTGAAGTATGATTATCGGATCTTAAACCGAAAGTGATCAGCAATAGGTAAGAAGAACATTAAGGACAGATACGAAATTCAAATTAAAAAAGTTATTACAAAACTTCCAGTAATTAATAAAGAAATACTAGGATAAAATCAAGAAAAAAACTACAAAAAAATTCGAACGACTTACACCACTAAAGAGACTCCAAAACCAGCAACAGAAGTAACAAGACAAGAAAAAGCATTAATTAAAAAGTATGCACGTGAATAATCTAATACAATGAATGAAGCAAAAACACTAAAATTTGATAAAAAAAAACAAATAGAAGTAATGAAGAACACAAATGCTTGAATCTTGTTACAAACCGGGAAATAAGGAATGTCTTGAGAAACGATAATACGGGAACCATAATAGAAACGATAAAAAAAGATAAAGTGATAAGGAACAAACCGAACAAGAGAAAAAGGACAGTAAAAATAAAAATAAAAATAATAAAGAAATAACAGAAAAAACTAAACTAATAACAGCATAAATAAATTCTAAAGAAATTGTTTTTTCTCAAAAATATCAAATAAATAACCCTGATAATTAGTCTAAGGTAGATATTTTCGGTCTTCTTTCACATATACTGAAAAATCCAAAAATTCCTCTATGTTTAAAGTAAAAAGTCTTCGAAAAATATGTTTTTTTCTCCCAGTACTCAAGTAAGAAGTTGGGACTACTTTAACAGAGAAACTACTTGAAAACTGAAAGTTGCATAAAGATCCATGGAAAGGAGAATAATGGGAGTTATCATACGATAAAAAAGAAATAATGTGAATCAGAAAACAGAATGCACAATTTTATAGAAAGCACTCTATAAGTATTTTCAATAAAACTTTTTTACATAAACACATTGATATCATTAGCCCCATTTTATTTCAAATAGGTCCTCTGACAATACATTATTTATTACGGTAAATGGTTATATGCTAAATCACTCTATACCATTTTCATCGATTAGTCTATTAAAGCAGTTTGCAGTCATTTATCAACGTCCAGTGTTGACGTCTGTTTGCCATTACCGGCCGTCCGTCAATCATGCCCACACTAAATCAAATACGGAATTTGTTGGAGCGGTTTACCAAAGTGTTGGATGAAAACTGCACAGTCATTTTCGATGTAATTTGGGTAAAAGAAGGTTATCAATGACGGGGGGAATTAAAATGGCATAACTCTTTAAAATTGTTAAAGAATTTCACATACCAATTAGTGCTGACATCCGTCGAAATAAAAATATTTTACTAGATTACGTCTAAGAAGCATAAAAAAAGTAAAAGAGCCGGTATTTTCAACTTCAGTGACATTGCTGGTAATACAACAGCATTATAAGTAGATTAATGAGTAGAAAACGCATATTTAGTTATTGTAGCGAAGCGCTGGATAGGGCTTTAGAAACAGAAACAACCTATAATATGTCAAAGCCAAAAATAGGAGCTATTACCATAGAAAAAAACAATGATTTACCAAATCAGATAATGGAGACAATATAGAAGAAATCAGATCGAGTGCTACAGATGTGAACTAACTGGATACATGAAAAGGGACCATCGGATGCGATTAAGGTCTCGTTTACCATCCGGAGAGCGCACAAAGAACCAGGAAAAATTACAACAGTGCAATTCCAAAATCAAACGTAGAATAAATGATGCTTCACGTTATAGTAGAAACTAGTTCAAATACTACAGATGTGGACGAATTGGACACATGACAAAGGATTGTCGGATGCAATTAAGAAACCAGAAAAAGTGCTACAGATGTGGATGAACTGGACACATGAAATGGGACAATAAAGGGCAATTAAGGTCTAGTTCATCATCCAGAGACCGATCAGAATTGAACCAGGAAAAACTGCAACAATATCTTGTCAAAAAGACCATGTAAGGAAGAATACAACCACTGCAGCAAAATAGATCAAAGAGTCATGAGTATGGAGAGTCATTTTTGACATTCAACCAGAGTGGAGTACAGCCCAGAGGAGAAAAGACCAACTTGAAGACAATGATCTGGCGCCATTTCTTCAACTTAAAGGAAAAGTCAGTGCTACACCTATTACCATAACTGTTGACACTGGTGCTGCAATATATCTGATAAAGTCAAGCCCTGTGGATAAATTTAGAATTCTACTATTGTCCAGAAAAGTAACGTTAAGAATTGTAATTGGAGAAGCAGCTGATGTGATTGGAGAAATGCAAATGGACCTTCAACTTGGAAGACTGAAATTAAACCATTTGGTATCAGTTGTCAACATAGAAGATAAGTTAATTGTGGGTATGGACCGTCAATATGAATTTTCCTTCGAAAGCAAGCATAGCATTCCAAGGGTTTGGCACCGAAGAATTTATTCTGTCAAAGAACCGCCATACCGAACCAATCATAGTCATTGCCAAACAAACAACCAGAATAAAGAAAAGCACAACAAACGCGTTTGGAATTAAAACCAGAGTTGGATTCGCAGGAAATCAACTGACTTTTTCTTTTTCCTCGAACTGTTCTTTGTTTTGCATAACACATTATCCGAGTCATGACTTGGGTTATCCAGTCTTCGTACAGAATGTTGGTTATTCAGGAGGTGAACATAGTGGTGCTCTTGTTATATCGCCCCTCTACCCAAAGAAAATGGCCGATTCCGCCCCTTATATGTAGACTGATTTGATACCCATAAACTCTGTGTAAATTTCTCAACAAATAGCTTAATTCGTTTTTATAGTAAGATTAATTCCTTTTTTATTTTAAGTTCTCTTTTTTCCATTATCATTTTATTCCATTGGGTCATAATCTAGACAATCTAGGTTAAAAATGTCTCCTAGACCAAACATTTTTATTTAATTAATTTTAACTCTTTTTTTCTCTGTCCTGGGAATATCGACCATCATTATCAATCGTATACGTAATAAACAAAAGCTGGTATAAAACATTTCTAAATTCAAAAACGGCAACTGTTATTTAAAGTGTTTGTTCGCAAAGATTAGCATTATTTATACCTTAACCCTTTGCCGCATTTTCTATTGTGCTGTCGCTTTTTTACTTGTCATTCTTGTCAACATGATTGACACTCTTAAACTGGTTTCAAGTTGCCTTTCAAAAGAGGGCTTTTCAAGAGAGCTTTTTAAATTTTAAAACCGTATCTGGCTAGTTAGTTATTGGGGTTTTTGAAGTAGAACTGGGTGTGATTGATGGAATTATAGGAATTAACCATTGCACTTTGGAATTATTAATTTCGTTTCTATATAGTTTATTTTTTGACAATTAATTTGAAAGATATTTTGTGTATTTTACTAAGAAAACAATAATTGTGCTTACGTATCTTATTAGAAACATATACATATTAGTTGAGATACAAATATATTAAAAATATTGATTAAAATAATAATTTAACAACGACAAAAATAGTCATAATACCAAAAAACCTAACCAAATTGGAACCGAATTTTTGAATAAACAGAAGGATAATGACTTGAATAACAAAACCATACCTTTGGGCAATGGTGGTTTCGCGATTTAAATTAGGGAGCTTTGTGAGCGACTATAACGAGATTTCTTCCCATACTTTTATAAATCCGCCTCCAAAATTAGATGTCGAAACCATTTGATGCTTATTTCTAAATTGTATTAGGCATACCAGACCTCATTTGTAAACAGGCAGTTAGCCAAGGCACTGCAGTCCAATTTCAATGTTCATTTGCCCATACCCTGCTAGCAATATGGTTGTCTCTGTTTACCAGGGAATGTCAGCACGTCTTCTAGCTCGAAGAGCATGGGCCCTTTATCTAATTGTAGACAGAATTGATTCCGATTCTTGAATAAATTTTGGAAACCGGAAATATACAATTTCTCCTGGTGGCTATAATCTCTCCTACTAGTAACTCTACATTTTGACGTATGTCGACACCAGTAATAATTCAATCCTCGATTAATTACCCCTTTTAACACATTGTATATTTTGGCTACTTGTTCTTGCTTTTATTACCAATTTAAATTGGTTTAAAAATGTTAAATCTAAAAATAAACATTCCTTTAAGAGTAGCATTTGTGATAAAATTGTAAACAAACCAGATTTTTGTATTTTTGACCTACTTCTAAGAGAAAAGGGTTCTAAATTCGACCTCTGTGTATTTTTTTTTGTGTACGTAGAAGTTGCTACGGTAATCTCATATTATTTTGGTAAATTGATACGGTAAAATCCAAGATGGCGGATAATAAATTTAATTTTTTCCGATTTTCTTCAAATTTGTTATAGGGGAGTTTTCGGCGTCATAAAATCTTTATATTTTGCCCAAAATTGGTATAGATTTCCAGTTTTGATGTAACTTTTTCAAGTCGATTTGTTAAAAAATATTAAGTACTTTTTTGAAATCATCAAAGTTAACATCAGGAAAAACTACAAAAATCAAAAATATACATACACACACACACCTACACACACACACACACACACACACACACACACACATATATATATATATATATATATATATATATATATATATATATATATATATATATATATATATATATATATATATATATATATGTATGTATGTATATATAGTCCAGTTGCTTTCTAGATAAGTAAAATTTATATCTATTTAATATCTAATTTTAATCCTCTTTTAGTAAATCTGAAACCAGTTGCGATATGTCAATCATCCAAACATTGCATACAAAGCGATGACGAGATAACAGAGAAAAATTGTGTAAGTGAAAAGGAACCGACCGGATTTCAGTCCTTTAATCCTCTGACAAGGACCCACAAATACTTGAAATGATTCCAGCTAATACTTTCCATATCCCCCTTTTTATACAGCAATATATATACTATAAGGCTTTGAGGATTACATTGCGATTGTGACAAACCGACAAACGAAAACGGGATATCACCGAATAATACCAAGATAATGAAATATATTACTGATTTCCTTCTTATACAGATATGTTTTTTGGTCTACTAAATCGGTTTAATTAAGGACTATGGATTAATGATTAAAACTTTCAAATTTTTACTGGCGTACTGTCACATTATCAAGAATTAGTTTCGTGCTCTACATGTCAATGACTAATTGATAAGTTTCTCTGAACACCAGTTCCCTAAACAGTTAAAATGAATTGTCGCTTTGAAATTGTATATAAAAGGAATCATAAAAAACAGAAAAAAATATTTTGATCTTTGATCTATACTGCAAAACTCGAATAAGATAGAATTTGTTTGTTTACATAAGATTAAGCAGTTTAATGATACATACTGGCAGTTCTTAATACAATCCCTAGTACAAAAATACACGTGACACTAACTATTAAATTGTTTGCTAGCTTATATAATTTTTAATTAAATAAAATTAATCTAATTTCTTATGTAATTCCCGATATTTCAAAACATATTTTTTTTACCCAAAATGTTTGTTTTCAACTAAATCATGAAGAACAAATTCGTGTAAAATTTTTAAATAAAGTATTTTTTTTTCGTTATTATGAAATAGGTATGTTATGTTTTAAATGACCATAAGTGATTTTAAAAGTTTACTTATCAAACAATCAGTTGATAATCGGACAAAGAACTGATGAACTGAACAATTTCAACGCGCAATTTACTCCCTGAAAACTCAAAGCTTACTTTACTGACATAGGTATATTTCACCACTATGATAATAAAGTACATTTATCTTAGCTATAAACCTAAGAAAATGTTATTCAAAAGCCAACATAACCCTGTAAATTTAGATAATTGACCACGAAAAAGCTTTTAATAAAATAGAAACGTAGACAGTACATCAGACAATTCGAAACTGACGATAAACATGACAAAAACACAAATAATATTCACTGAGATTTAAAATATTCATACAGAATCTGAAAATAGAAAAAGTAACAGAACACATATTTACAACCATTAATAATGCTTGGAAGAGAGAATCAGAAAAGCGCATTAAATAGAGAATCCAGACAAGTTTGGAAAATTAAGCTCCATCTTACGATACTCATATATTCAAAAACAAAAGTATTTAGTAGTTGCATCTTACCAGTAACGTATTATGGAATTCAAAATTGAACGTTGATACAGAAAAACTTGAAAAAGCATACAATGTAACTTGCCATGCTTGGAATATCACTTGCAGATAACGAGAGAAATATCTGGATATGGCAAAAAACAAAAATATAAGATATATTGTAGTCCAGCTCGCCGCAAAAAAAAATACATATTTTCTGTGCACATAGCACGAAGGAGTTTAGAGCACTGATGCCTATGTAATATTGTGATGTAACCACCACAATTCATTCAGGGGAAGTCCACAGATAAGATGGCTAGACGACCTAAGATAAACAGCTGATTATAATAGGATTTAGGAAGTCTGGAATCGGAAAGTCTTAAAATTATCTTTGGAGAGGCTTAGGTCTGGGAATGAATGACATAAGCCAATTACAAGGAAGAAAATGAAGATGAAACATGATTTAGAGACAAAATCTATTATGAGACAAGGCAAAATTATTTAGTTTTGTACAGTATAAGGTGTTCCTATTTTGTGTTCGTACACCAGAAATGCTAGGAATACCTAAAATTGATTATCGTATATAAAAATTACGCCGACTCTTTGGTGTATTATTGTTGATAATATCATCATTAGTGTGTTTATAGTAGTTTTCAATAATCACATTCATAGAAAAACTCTTGTCACTTTACAAATGTTTGCTTCGGCCTCTAAATTATATAGTTGGCCTTTTTCTAAAACCAGCCATCTGGCCTTTAGCGTAACGTAATCGAGTTCCAGGTTGCGATTGCAGTGCCATCGGCAACCAATCAACACGCAATCTCCACAATGCTTCCTGACCAACCTGTCAACTGGAGGTACTGATCGTAATCAGATATGACATATAGGGCGTTTTCGCAATAAAAATCAATTTTAGTTGCTTATTTGTTCGTCACGTTGCATTTGCATAGAATAATACCAAAAAAATCAATTTTACATGGTTTTTGTAGGAGTTTAGTTACTTTTTTTACTAATTAGTAGGAAATAATAGCTTAAAATTTAATCTCCGATGTAATGAACTTGAAGAAAAAATTAACAACACCCATAATTGCTATCGTAACTCTCACATAATGCGGATCCTACACGCACTTGAACAATTTTGTTTTGAGATCAGAATGAATTTTTTTCATTTTTAATTTATTTACCAAAAATTAAGGACTTTTTAAACTATTGTAATATTTTGTAGCCTTTTATCATTGCGCTGCCTCTGTAAGAAATAGTGACTAACCCTTACAGCATTTTCTACTCTACCAACTTATTTTTGAGCAATAATTCTCTTTAGAAGTCCCACTTGTTTCAGGAGATAATTTACGACCCAGAGACTAAAAGAAATCCGCCACATATCGCGTACTTTTACAGTCCATAATTTAAAGAGTTCCTGTTTAAGATATGAAGGTTTGTGGATTTGCTAGTCAGAGAGCAAATATAATATTTTGCTTTTACAGCAGTTATTCACGATAATTAATTTTACAAAATCAAATACTAAAGATCAGCTACGTAGAAATAAATAAAATAAATTACGTTAACTTACAGATTAGAGTTTCTCTTGAAAAATTAAACCTAGTACGTTCAACATGGTGATAATAATAAATAAGACATCTCAATAAAAGAAAGTCAAAAAAGGGCTAAAATTGTCTTCCTTACTTAAAAAAACAACCAGTGACTTAAAAGATACACTATCTTACAATGTAAAGGTATCGTTCCTTATATTTTGACAAGCCCTAGTGATTTTATTATAGGAGTTAGAACAAGATTTTAAATATATAAATTATTGGATTTTTTCTATCTCTATGTATTAAATAGAACATCCTGTATATAAATCAAATTTTGAAACATGTGGAGTGTTATAAAATTCAGCTATAGTCTTATGCCAGTCACTTCTTCATTAAATGCATAAAGCGAGGCTCCACGACCATGTAAATACAGAAACACTGAACAACCAGCATCTTATACCACGATTGAAGTATTGCACAAAGCAGAGTACATTACGTGGATGATATGTATGGGTATACATCCGAGCAAACGAAGGGGCATCAATGGACTGATAATAATAGTTCGCGTCATATGATTTTTGATATTTTAAGGTCTGACATAAAATTGGTAGCTATAATATCTTACCGACAAGTCATAGGGCAGTGATTTTAATAGGCAACTCCAGCTAGTCCAAATGCATCAGAGTGAAATTTATAAAATATAATTCCTCCTCTCAGTCAGTAAGATTCGAACTCGGGATCTATTGTATTCCAGATCATATGTTTTTGGATTTCATTTTAGCTTTAACTCTTTAAATTTTATCTCAGAAGTTAATAGATTGCAATTCGAATATATTTTTTACGTTTACTCAAAAAATAATATCCAAATATTGTTTAAAAGTAATTCATTTTCAATGTTTTTTTTTGGAGCAGAAATATTCGGGGTGCGATGTTTCTAAGTTGATACCCTGTGTAGTTCAATTTAAAATTGCCTGCTCCAAAATAAAAATTTCTTTAACGCGATAAAAAACAAACACCGTCGTTATTCTCCCCAGTGAAATGTATCTTTACTGTATTTTTACTTCACTCCGGGGCCATGAAAAATTTACTCTGGGGTCGGGACAAATTTCAAATTCTATTTCATCCACCGAAATGACATTGGGAATAGTCGATCCTTCCCTATTGTAAAGAAACAACGTTTTGGAGGTGTAAAATTACGGTCTTTGCTTTTTGGTCTTTATCTGTATTTTTATAGAGTACTTTGAAACAGCGCATTTTCAATATATTTGCCATTTTAAAGTTTATTTAAAAAAAGATAATTTACTCTTGTTTGAAAAATTTTAACAAGGAGAAATTGGACTTATCGATATCTCTTAAGCTTGGTATATTGGTGGGAAACTACAAACATAATAAAGTGAGAGGAATGAAAAATTATACCCGTCTTCCTTTCTAGCATGCGTAGAAAAAGATGATAAGTGGTGTGTTCCTATAAATGTAAAAGGTTTGAACGTGACTTTGTGGATAAAAACGGAGTATATTTTTTATTTCATCAAAGAATCACTACAGCAGGCAAATTTTCATGTTTTTTTTACAGTCGCGTTCGTTCATTATATTCAAGATTTTATTTTAATATTTATTTTTTGAAATTTAATGTGACAGTTCCTGTCTTTAAAAAAATTTGTTTACAGGAGTTTCCCGAATTACTAACATCAAAATTACTAAATATCTGTTGGACTTCCATTGTCTTTTTTTTTGTTGAATATCACGACGTTTCGGTTAGTAGTTATCTCTAGCCGTTTTCAAGTTTCACTTCAAGTGAAACTTGAAAACGGCTAGAGATAACTACTAGACGAAACGTCATGATATTCAACAAAAATAAAGACAATGGAAGTCCAACAGATATCTACTACTTCGCAAGAAAGATCATTGTCTATGACATTCAAACAAACATCAAAATTACTATAGCAATTTCCCTTATACAGAGCTATTCTTTAATGAGTTCCTTTATCATAACGATGTCTTTATTTTACTAACAATGATTATTATCACGGTCGACCATTAATTTATATTGTAACTTGGTATACTGTTACCAAATTTGACGTTTCTTGGAATAATACCAAATTTTAGTTGAGCGGTTTTAATATGTATGTGAGAGACTCTAATAATGTAAATTGTTTGTTCACGCATAATTCTAAGGTGGTTTCATAAAAATATTTGCCAGGGAGTTAAAAACTGAAGAAATCTTTTATATCATAGTTTTATATCATTTTTGTTATCAACTGACTGAAAAAACTTAATACTATAAGGACAGGCGTACTGTGTTCTAACATGGTGAGAGATAAAGTCCTATCTCAAATTACAAGGAGATACCAGCCAAGGGTAGAAGCCTCTCCCATGGCAGTGCATGGCCACCTGCAGACCGGTTTCGAACTGATTGGTTCTCTTCAATACAGGTAAACAAACACCTAAATATAAGAAAAGTGAATCCTTTTAGCAATTTATGTCAGATAAAATATGAAATCTAAAATCTTTTATCAATTTTTGTTCTAAAACAACCAGTAACAAACAAATAAGCAAATTGTTCGATTTATTTATGTTAAAAAAATTTATTTGTTAGACATCTTTTTAACTGACTCTATTCGCATATAACGTTTGATGGAACTCAAATATTTTGATTTACATAAAAAAATTAATTCGGTATGTGCGAGACCAAAAACTCCCCCATATCAGTTCTGGAGAAAATTGAACAAAATTAAATTTTTTGTGCGCCATCTTGGATTTTATTGAACTAATTTTGACCAAAATGATATGGGACTACTGGAAAAACTTTCTTAACATAACGCAAATTTTTTTTTTTAAATTTAGAAACTCTTTCTTTTTATAGTTTACATTTCCAAAAACTCAAGTATATCAACCGTCGAATCTTAAAAAAATGGATATTCATATCCATAGAAATTCGTCAATATAAATATTAAATGATCTGATTCATGGCAATATTTTCTTCGTAAATTTAAATGAATATAAACGGAGGGATTAAAAACTTGTACTCGTATTTTAGATTTACTATCCAACACGGCAACACTGCATCATCTCTTGTCTGGCTTTTTTACTATTATTTACTGTAACTAAATTTATGAATGAATTGGATTTAATACTTGGAAATTTCTCATCTGGCGCTCCCACCAAAAATTATAAAACAGTTGTCAAGGCGTCCATAAGTGGTAAAAGTCTATAGTGTTTATTTAATGTACGACAAAAATATTTTTAAAATACAATTTATTGTAAACAAATTGAAAAAAATTTTACTACTTTTATTTGCATCTAACTTTTGATAGGAATAAGCTATTTTAATGCGATCTTCAATTTATTCTGGAAGGTATTTCCAAATGGATTTCAAATATGTAGGGTAGGTTTATACAAGGACGTTAAAAACTGAGAAATAAAATAAAAAATTTATTAAAATGCCTCTTATATTATCATCAATTTTAAATAGTGTTTAAAGTAACATATTTCCTAATAATAAAATCTTAATCTTTAGGCTTTATAAATAAAGTTAAGCTCTTTAAATTTAATATTCTAATTAAAGTCAAAAATGCCCAAAATAAAAATGAATCAGAAACTGGAAAACGCATGAGTTACTTGTCAGACTAATGTGGGAATATAGTTGGTCACAATAATTTTATTCCAATAAAATACAAAATGATATTGAAAATAAGAGAAGACATTTAAATGACAAACTCCCTTGACAGCTTGTGCTTGTTAATAAAATTCCATACAAATTTTGATCCAGTACCAAAGTGGGATTAAACCTTCTCGATGCTGACAGCGTAATTTAAATATATCAAGTTTAACGTCGTCGGGAAAATTGCCGACGTTCTAACGCGAGAGTGAAAAATTAATTCCTCTTTATCTCCGTCGCGGCGGAGTAATAGACACAAATTAAGTTAGGGCAAGGAGCTCGGGGAGAATAATGCGCAATTGTTTAATGAGGTTTTCTAAAGACCTCGCGTAATCGCTTCTTGTTTATGTTTTCGGAAGGTGAGAATATTTATGAGAAACGAATAATTAATATTTCCGCTTTATTTTAAATACGGAAAAGTTATTTTAGCGAAATAAATAATAGATAGGTAGTTTATTTTTTCCAAGTAATAAAAAGTTATAACAAAAGGCTAGTAGACTACACGATATCTAGAATTTCTAACTAGGAATTTGGAGAGGAAGGTATATAGAGAGCGTCAATATATCATCAAAATCCCAAATCAATCGGAAAGTGACTATCAATCAAACGAGAACTTGTCTGAAGCTTCGTCCTATACGTAGTGACTAATTGTATGACAACAGAAAAGGAAAATAGAATTTTTATAAAAAAATTGAACTGACTTCTAAAAGTGCGCTAAAAAGTGAAATTTTGAAGTTGGCACCAAACTAATACCTGACAAAATGTGATTTGCAAAAACCGATTAAAAATACTTTATTTATTGTTGCTTTCTTATCATAATTTGTATATATCAGTAGTTATTTATTTCATTTAGAAATAATTTGACGCTGACTTCAAAAAGTTCAATTTCATATAAAAATTTCTAGTTATTTTTCACTTTTTAGCGCACTTTTAGAAGTCGGCTCAATTTTTTTCATAAAAATTTTATACATGAAAACTATAATGAAATATTTTTGTAATCAACGCTATTAAAGAAATTTTATATTTTACTTTTATAATTAAATCCATAAGCTTTCTGGTTTATTTTTGATAATAACCTAATCTTTAAGAAAATCTTAGTTATCAAGTCTAACGTAAATAATCTTCGTAATTTCATTTACGCTGCTCTAAATCTAATTTCAATTATTCCATGTAAATCAAGCCCACTGAATCTGTCATATTCCATACCATATCTCGTATGTTATGACTTAGAGCGGTCACAGTCGTAACACAATAGTCAGGTATACGTGCCCGATTGGATTATGAACAGGTCGCTTGACTTAATATGAAACAGGGCCGTTTGCAGTAATCTCCATCGTGATACATCATTCGCAGTTGTTTGCTTTCGGGGGCAATTCGGATTAAATCAAAGGAAGGGAATTAGAGAAGTTGAAGGATGTCTGTAGTACAGTGCGCAAATGTATATAAATTAAGAGATTTGTGTATTCATGTGTGCTTCTTCATTTATAACATAATATAAAAAACCATTCTCATTTTTAGTCACTGCATATGTAATTAGCGAGCTTTGGTTATGGCATATGAAAAAACTATGTGTGTATCTTTTTTGAAGTTACTTTCTTATCAGAAATCTGAAAGTTTATATGTGTTTTCTTGTAGAATAAAGGACTGAAGTTTTCATAGCCAGAGACTCAGTCTTGATAGCTGATAGAGTTGAGTATTTGTAGAGAATGATTAATCAACTGAACGCCATCAGTAACGAATAAGGACTCTAGATAAATAGCAACAGTTTATGATAGACAGAAAGTACCTTATATAAATGCTAAAAACACAATAAATAATGCCACCCTAGAACGCGTCTCACGATACATGTATTTGGGTAGTTGATTGTAAGAAGAATAGGATATTATTTCTTCAAATTTAGGAAAATATTGACTAGGAGGGACATAAGTTTAAATCTAAAATTGCGATATGCTAAGTGTTACGTAAGGTCCGTGTTGCTCTACGGCATGGAGATATGGACGCTGAAAGTACCACCCATTAATATGTTAGAAAGCTTTGAACTGTGGACTTACCGAAGACTATTAAGAGTACCAAGGACCGATCGAGTAATAAATGAAGAAATCTTAAGACGAAAGGTCAGAGAAATGATACTTAACATAAAGAAAAGGAAGACCGCTGATATTGCACACCTAATGAGAAATCTAAAATACTAACCGATACAACTTATAGTCGAGGACAAGATTGAAAGAGGAATGGGAAGGAAGAAAATGTCTTTGTTAAGAAACTTAAAAGAATGGACAGGTTTAAGAACCATCGGAGGAACCTAATACACACAGCAGCAGACCATGAAGCTTATGGAAGTGTGATCGCCAACATTCAATAGTGTGGATAAGCAGATGAAGATGAGCATAACGACTACCCAGGGAGATTTCCGAATAATGGCTAGATATTTTGTTATAAACAAAAAAATTTTTAATAATTTAATAAATATTTTTGTAAAATAAAAATATTCGTATTCCTCGGTCGGTCCCACGCATAATATTAAAACTTTTTTTATTTATAACAAATTACCTGAGCATTTTTTGGGAATCCAGCCTCGATATTCGTAATCAGGGGTCAAAATACATATAAAAACTTTAGAACCATATCTCTTTTTCGGCTACGAAAACTGTGCAGTCAGTTACAAACGTAATTTCAAAATTATGAATATGTTGCAGAATTTGAGCTTGAATTGTTCACAGAATATTAATGAATTCTTATTTACGAAAGGTAATTGACAGTAATAAAAATACTTTAAGTTAGTTCGCAGTAATAAACATCTGGGGTTTGGGTAATATCATTTTGCAAACATTATTTGCCATCGGACTGAACAAATTAAATGCCACAGCTTTAAACTGCCTTACTCCCTAAACTTTTCACCCGCATCTTGATCCCGAAAGTCGTCGTAAAACTTGTCACCCTGTAAGTATCCTCCCATCACGGTATATCCCTGTAATTTCCGGGAGCACCTTTTTACGACTGGGGCCCCGTTACGGCGCCGATTACGATAAGGCAGCACATGAAACGACGCTTTATTTGCTTTACGGCCACTAGTGGACCCATAACTCATATTAATATTGTGCCACTTTGCATTTTACGCTGCGATAACACTTTTCAGGAGCCCTTACTTTTATATCTCTGCTCGATACTGTCTTGAGTTATATTTATTGGTGTCGCGAGTGGTGCGACACGACAACTTAATTTTCTTTTTAAGGTTCGAGAAAGGAAACAATGTTGCTGCTATTTTAAGATATGTGTGTATATGTCTTAGGTAAGTGTTGGTTGCTTTAGTGTTATAGAGCACAACAGAAAACAAAATGCGATCTAATAAATATTTTTTTAATCCAAACCGACGATAAAAAATTTACATTTTACTTTTTGAAAGTCAGTCCCGAATTTAAAATACACTAACAGGAAAGGCACCCGAAGTGCCCAACTCCGATTATGATGAAACTATAATACGTTATCGAAGACACGAAAGACGGGACATGTATTTTTTTCCAAATATCTCCAATTCTACTTAAGATATCTTTACAAAACAAAGTGGAAATTACTTCTTAGTTGAAACGAGTAAACCTTGCACTTAATTGATGTATTTTAATTGTAAAAATTATGAAATTAAACGGAATTCTATATATATATATATATATATATATATATATATATATATATATATATATATATTTGAATATCATAAACGACTAAAATTGACATGTTTCGGAGTTTTAGAAAAAAAAAATAATAAAAGTAGGTGAGTCAACCCAAATCCTTTTTTTATATCTCAAATTTATATCCTTTATTTTTTATAATGGTAAAGAAGGTTTCATTATATCAAAATTTGCAACATATTTTGTAATATTTGATACTATATAGGTAAATATTATTTTGATTTTACTTTAACGCATAAGTTTATAAATTATTATAATTCACATTAAATAGTGACTTTTAACTGTATTATTGATTAAAATCAAAATGTGTTTAGCTATAAATACAGAAGGTCCTATAAATTCTCATCGATATTAGCATTTTATAAACATATTATGTATGTCTTTTCTTAATTTGTAGGGAAGTCGTTAATTCTGAGAATTAAAAATAATTTTGCTTAGCTTCATTTCAGATTAAAAAAAAAGTTGCTTAGAAAGCAGCATTTGCTTCCCACATTTATTTTTTGAAAAACCTGAGACGTGTCAAGATTAATTTTGCATAAAAAATATTTTTTGAAATTTAGAAAGGATATAAAAAAAATTCCATAGCCTATTAGGAAGGCCTAAGTTACCAGAGATCACACACTCATAAGTTTGATTCTTCTTATATTTTTCATGATTAGATTGAGAAGTACATAATGATAGAAATAAGAACCTTTTAACATGCTCGATATTTAAAGGACTTACTTGTGTTATAATAGATTTTAAGCTCTTACGTACTGCAATTAACATGCTACTTTCTCTTGATTTTAAAGTGGAAGTAAAAGTTGTATTATGTTGATAAACATTAGAGTCTATAAAGTCTAATTTGACGTCTTATAATCAAAATCAGGCCAAGTTTCCATCAATACTATAACCTTATATGTACATATATTTACGACCATACTCACATTATTCCACTTGATACAAATTTCATCCATATTTTGAAAGTAAAAATGAAGTATTTTTGTTCCTGTTTCTTGTTTCAGTAGTTGCTGGGACCATTAATTGACACATTATGCAGTTCCACTGCCAGTTCATTGTGAGACGATTGACTGGATTTTGCATAAATTTTTGAGATATTAAGCCTTCGGAGAACAAATTTCTTATTGGTTTAGAGTTTTAAAATCGATAACCAACTCTAAAAACTTTACATGTAGTATCATTATTCAACCTCTCGGAGTCCGCCAATGAGATTTATCATGAGTAAAATAATCTCCTATTTGTTCAGAATTGCTTTCTTGCATATTAAACATAATCATACCTCATTTCTGTCCTGCATCTCTGACAGAACATCTATTTCGCTGAGTAAGGACTGTCATTGCACAGCGGACGGTCTCAAAGTGTTGAAGTTACTTTTAAGCTTTATCAAGTTTTAATGTGGATGGAATTTTAGGATGAGTAATTTTATCCCTCAGGATAGTCTTTACTTCCTGCGAAGTACCAAATTAATTGTTGTTACTACTTCACTATATATATATATATATATATATATATATATATATATATATATATATATATATATATATATATATAACATATATACAAAATACTAAATAAATAAGTAATATACTGGTTCTCATTCCTACACCACAATTTAATAAAATTACATATTATTTGGAAGATAATAAATATTTTTTCAAATTCCCCACAAACTATCTCCTGTCCACGGACTAAGCCACAAAATCTTATCCACTCAGCGAACGTTTTATGTGGCGGAAAATTTGAAATCGCAAGAGCGATAAGTTCCCGCGGTCGCAAAATGAAATATGGGCTTTTCCGAGTGTTACGTTTCACTTGATATATTCGGTGTTGAATTTTAATGTGGTCGTAAATAATGCCGCCAAAATGCGCCTTACGGAATGCTCGTACGATCGGAAAAATGGTCATTGGAAAGTTATTTGATTTGTTAGAAATTTCCTATTAAAAATTTTATATTTAGATAATCCACATTGATAATTTCTATCAATTAATTTGTCTGGAATTTATTTTCTCTATAATAACACAGGTCTACAAGGTTCTGTTGTTGGGCAGTTAGGGGTTATTTCCGAAGTAATTTGATAGGTACAATCCAAATCACAAGTCAGAGTTAGCCTATCAGGTCAGGATTTTGTGATTATGTGCTCGAAAAATGTTTTTTTATTTGGCTCCCTTTGAAGTTATATACAAAATTTTGTTTGGTCTTTTTTTCCGTACTCATCATTTAATACTATTTTTGTTCTTCAAAATAATATTTACTTGATTTTATTTTTTTTAAGGGAGATTGCTGTATGTGTAAGTCTATTTTTGATAACTAATTTTGCGAATTTATTTTGAGAACAATAAGATAAATAAAATGAGGAGGCTTTTTGAATCTTTTTATGGGGAATGAAAGGTACAAAAGAGTTTTTTTTTGAAACAAAATCCAAACATGAGGGCACTGCAGGATGTTGAATTTGCCCCCACCAAGAAAACGCGTCTTGACGCCATGCAACATGATATCCTTTTAAGGGATATGAAATCAAAAAGTCGATCGATATTAAGGACAAATTTACGGCCCCTTAAAGACGGAAAAAGTATGGAAAATTTATTAACCCTTTTTGAATTTTGCGCCATGTGTAGAGTTTTTTAAATTTTGAGTTAAGTGGGGTCAGAACCGTAGCAACCAGCTTCTACTTTAAGAATCTGACCGACTTTTTGATTTCAGATCACTGAAAGGGATGACACACTGCGTGCCGTGAAGTCACTTTTTTTGTCGAGGCATTTTCAACGCATTATAGCGCCTTCATGTTTAGGTTTTGAAAAAAAAATTCTAAAAATGGAACGGGTCAGGAAGTGTTGATTGGAGTACCTTACAGATTTTGAGGCAGTTTGACTGACCATTATTGATACAGCAAAGCACTTTAATCGTACTTAAATTATTGTAACATAATTATAATTAATGGAAAATTAACCAACTTTTATTACGGCTAGGTAAAAACTCAAGAACTAAATATTTCAGTAAAAATAAAATTTATCGTTTATATTATGTACCATTTCCGATATTATTTTCCTTACCAAAAAAAAATCCAATGGAATAAAATCCGGTGATCTTGCCGGCTACTCAATTACATCTCTTCCAAATCATCTATTACTGGAAACCTCGTTCCAGTATTGATGAACATATAAATAATAATGTGATAAAATATAATTAACCTGGAAACAAGTTGTAAATTAAACTTCTTTTTTAAAATTAAGTGTCAACACCTGCTGTTTCAGTTGGAGAAACAAAGAAATACTTAAATGAAGACAGCTATCAGTGTATACATTTGGATATTTGTATTTTTAACAAAAATTCTAAAAGTAATTTATATCAATTACTGTTTTCGTTGGAATAATATTTTTTCCATACTCCCCAAATGACCAGACTGCCCTTTTCATTTTTATCGGTCCTTTCCGGTGATATACGTCCTCTATCGACATTACAAGACGGCGAAAGAGCCCAATAAATTTTACAAATGTCCTATCAAAAAGGCCGATATATCTCGCCCTTTCGAACCAGTGTTGTGGTACATACTCCGTCGTTTATCATTTCGTGTTGTAGAGAAAAGAAGAAACTCGATATGTGATCACAGTGGCGGAGAGATAAATTACTTATTATAGTTCAATAATTGGTTATAAGGAGATATATTAAACGGAAATAAAATCAGTGTGCTACCACAATATTCATATGACGTTAATTAGATTTTTGTTGGTTTTCTTTCATTTTTTTTTTGATTTACCTAGAACTAGAATATTGCCATGTTATTGATTTAACTCTAAGATATTTTTATTCATATTTCATATATCAGTTATTTCCTGCGAATGTTGCTCTCGATTATAAGGTGGTCGAAACGCGTATGGAGAGAGGACCAGAGCGGTATTTGCAGGAAATAAACTATTTGTATATATTTTTCCTTTTCTTTGCCTGAAAGGAGAATTACATATAAAACAACTATTTAAATACGGCAGATAGATTTCTTTATTTCTTACTGAAAATTTGATTTTTTTAAAAATTTCTCACTACTCCAATGATTCATAGATGTCGCTCGACTGGCGATATTTTGCAGTCTGACATCGAGGTCGGTAGGTGGCAGGTTGCAATATCCTACCGACATACCTTGAAATTTATATGTTATAAATCAATTATTTCCTGTGAATCTTACTCTCGGTCCGATACAACTCCAATGACGAGATCATAAGGTGGTTGAAACACGTATATAATCTCGTACGGGTTTATAACAGGTGTTATAAAAAAAATGAGGGAATTGCAAAACATTCTGCACAAAACAGAAAATTATTATGATTTTATAGAGTTAAAATATTGTAATACTTTCGAATATGAACCTGTTAGAAAATTAAACTTGTATATTCAACTCTCTAATCTAATATTTCACTTCAATTTTCTCCCTGGTGATCTTTTTCCTCTTCTAAACTGGTATTGTGACGCCCCTGAAATACGTTTTATTCAAGCTGACACCGAACATAAAGCACATCCTTAGAAAGAATGAAACGATGACCATACGATAAAAGCTCACATAAATCTCAGAAATTGATCAATATTAGTTTATCTGCCAGAGACGGGTGCTTCCATTCCTACAAATATTATTAATTTTCCTTTTTTTTTGTGTCGTAGTTAGACTATATTTTTTAACGGTCATACCGTTTTAAGTTCAGCCAGAATCTAAAAAAAAAACAAAGTATTATTTTTTACTTAAATCTTAAAAACAAACAATATGATTATTATGTATAACTGAGATCGGTAAGAAAAATAGATGTTTCTGAAAGTAAATAAAGGTTTTAACTTTTGAAGGTTCCGTAGTTTATACAAACGATTTTTTAATCTCGTATGTTTAAGATTCAAAGCTTGTTTCACTTATTTTTAAATAATCTTTATAAGTTTTATTCCATAAGTAAGGCATATCTTTATAAATATAGCAAATATGTAATAAAATTACCTCTTCTTTATTTGCTATTTTTGTCGTTACCGACAACAATATCTGAGTTCGCGTCGCTTGCATGGAGATTTTTATAGATAGTAAACAGTAATTATATTAAAAATATATATCTTAAGAAATGTAAAGCATTAGGTTGAATACCATATTCATTACTCTGCAAGGGCTCGAACCCGAGCATGTTTGACTGTGAGGCCAACACCTTATCAGTTGGGTGACCGTCACTAATAAGCATTTGGAACTTTATAAAAGCTGGTATTCAGGGTCTAGTGTTGACGTAATCAGAGTTTAGGTTGGTGTGGTGGTTTTATCTGTATATTAAGCTTTATATTAATTCATAATCCTTATGATTATTGCATTTCCGACTTCCTGATTAGGTTCCTAATTGCCCTAGATGCTATTAAACTACACTGAAATTCAATTCTGATTCAGTTAGGAAGACCGAATATCAAATAGTCTAATATGCCCTTAATCACAATGCTAATTTTTTAAGGTTTTATTTCGATTCTTAGCTGCTTTTTTCCTCAGCAGCAAAATTTTAAATGTTATAATGTGAATTTCAATAGTATTTTAATTTAAGGATTTTAAAGCACCTAATATTGCTTGTATATTACATACTTCTTTCTAGAAGGAAACAGTGTTTTAAACTTTTCCAAGTTGTTCTGGGATTTTCAGAGAATTTTTTTTTACCTGAATTTATAGACTTTTACAAATCAATGTAAAAATATTCATTCATGCCATAGTGTATAAAGATAGTCATACTTTCAAATGGTTGCAACTTCCATAATTAATAAGGTTTACGTACCGCACGTTATATAAGTGCGGTAAAATTGGTGCCTGCGTAAACTCCACCAGCTATTCGCCAATCCGATAGATGGCAACTAAAACAGGTTATATATATATATATATATATATATATATATATATATATATATATATATATATATATATATATATATATATATATATAATCTTGGAAAATTTAATGGAAAATGATCTTTTGCCAGCTAGTAAAGTCAAATTAATTGAAAGATAGTTTAGAATAATCATTAGCTTAGAAGCAACTAAGGAGACATTGAAAACGTTCAACAAAGATTCAACTAAGTTTGATCACTTTTGGATACTTACGATTGAAATGTTTAGTGTAGAAAAATAGAAGGATTCTTTAGTTTGATGAAAACTATTACGATCTTGTCACATCGCAATGTAGCTCTTAAGAGTGGGTTACTGTCAATCATCACTACATAGTATAAAACAAAGTCGCTTTCTCTGTCCCTATGTCCCTTTGTATGCTTAAATCTTTAAAACTACGCACCGGATTTTGATGCGGTTTTTTTCAATAGATAGAGTGATTCAAGAGGAAGGTTTATATGTATAATAACATCCATTAAATAGTGGAGAAATACTGTTATTTTTGAGGTTTCTAATGTGATGTCGTTAATTATCATATTTTTTTCCGCTTACATATTGCAAACGCAGGCTGAACCCTACGAGATTTATCAAAATAATGTACTAATTATTTGTACACATTGAAAAGGTCTACAGAAAACTCCGCGATGGTATATGTCTATCTCTCATGGATATCCCACAATAACATTTTTTTGTCATTTACTTTTTACGACAAATAATGGCAAATTTTGAAGCGATTTTAACCAATACAGCATTAATCCTTATCCAATTAAATAGCTTAAATACATTGTTGATTTAATATAGATCTATATGGTCCTTTACAGCACAAGATTTAAATGAATATTTTCGAAGATATTACAGATTTAAAATTGCGGGACGTAGCGCTTGCGGCGGTACTGGCCGACCGGGGCGGCGGCAGCGTGCCTATAAATAGCGCGTCGGAGGCCGATGTAATAATTGTTGTAAAAATAAAATAAATAGTCACAGTTTTTCTGTAGTGTATTTAGTATCAGCATTGCACCCGTGCGAAGCCGGGGCGGGTCGCTAGTAAAGAATATATTGTGGAAAATTAACAAGAGAAATTTTTGAATATCATGGTTCTTGGGTTTAAACCGTGTCAAATTGAAATTATTATTCGACGTTTCGCCTACCATTGCACGAGGCATCTTTAAAGATCTCTATTCCATGAGATTAGAACCCTGAATGGCGTCAAATAGGGTAACGACGTGACACAAATCCTAAAATGGTCTACCTTGTAGTCGAAATCACTTCACTCATTTGTTCTTGGTGGCCACCAGGATAATCTCATGCTTCACAGTTCAAGAACTAGGAATCAAAGACACTGTCACTATATTTTGGAGTAGTTTTAGAGAAGAGATCTAATACCTTTTTTGATAAGACGAAAGAGGTGCAATACGTCGAGTACTATGTTATGTTACTATGCAACTACTTGGTATCCTTTTTTACACTTTTCAAAAATACGCCAGGTAATTAATCTTCATGCTTAATGCGACTTTTAAGTTTAAAAAGCCATTATTATCTTAGCCCATCTAATTACTAAAAAAAAATAAGCATAAAAGTAATGCCACAACTCAGCGCGAACTACTGGTTGATTTCAGGACAGATGTTTCTGGAAATGAAGGGCTTCTTGTTAGCTATCCAAGACCAGGTTATTCCGACGAAGAACTATCGGAAGTTCATCATTATAGATCCCTCAATAGAAAATAACCAATGCAGATATGGCTGTCAAACATCAGAGACAATCCAGCACATAACTGAAGGACGCCAAGCATTTGCCGCAAGAGTTAGCAGATAAGTTAGACCCATTGCAGGAAGGAAAAGTGCCTTATTACAAATACCATCCGGAGCCTATTTTTTTAGAACAACCAGTTCAAATTATATTGGGACCGAATGGTTCTGACGGATCAGACAGTTGCTGATAATAGACCAGACATTATACTACCAGATAAAATTTCTAGTCGATCTGAAGGTGCAAATTCGAAGACAATGGGCAATGAACAGCGTCCGAACGATTCCCATAATTTTATCAACAACTGGAGTGATACCAAAGAACCTCCTGCAGAACATCTAGGGACTGGGGCTTAGTGAGCACCTGTATAAGCCGATTCAGAAAGCAGTTCTCCTGGTAACAGCGCGAACCGTCCGAAAGTTCGTAGGAAATACAGCAGACCACGTCACCTAGGACCCGATAACATGAAAAGGGTTCCCACAGAGCTTCATACTTTTGGTATCTTTGTATACCTGGTATGAGTCAATAATCCCTGGAGGGAGTACGAAGCCGTTTGGCTTGAAATCAAAATAAAGTAATGACACCTAAACAATATCTAAGAAACCTGAAAATATGGAATTTTTTCATTACAAGGCGCTAGACGCCTTGTTTTGAAATTCTACCTTTGCTATGTCTAAAAAAAATTATTACTCATTGAATGACCATATAGAATTCTACGAATATTATTTGGGACAAGACTGATATGTAGGTTTTTTGGTATTAAATTCTATTTGATACTGTCTTCGCTATTATTAAGTATTCGAACTTTAGGTTTTCATGGTATTTCAGCACCCAGAATAAAATATAGGACGTGTATGCTTTGTTTAAATTATTTATAATACATATATTATTATCTAATATATTTATTCGAAATAATTCTATTTATATTTTAACATTAACTTATCCCCTGTAAGGATAATCAACCATTTAGAATCGATTAATTGACACATAGAACAACTTCTCTGTCATCGCATTCGCCATCGTCGTCGGCTGGGACCGCATCGCCAATAAAATGAGTGAGAATGGCTTCGGTAAGTCGGTGCGGAAAGGCGGTTAATTTCGACGCCGTTTTGCGGCTCCGGTCTCGACAACCGGAATTTATTGAGACCAATTTATCTGTTTTATTAGCTCTATTTCTCATTTCAACCACTTTATTTACTCCTTGTTTGTTTCTGATACAAAAAGGCGATAAATAACAGAGAATAAACGAGAAACGTACGAGATAAACGAGCGTTTTGATACTTTTTCTTGTTTCAGTTTTTTCAAAGAGTATTTCATTTATATTGCGATTCTAAGATGCAAACTCTCTTATTGCTGTTCCTTTGTAATACAAGAAATCACCTTTTAGACAACAATTTTTGCTTTCAAAATTGTATTTTTAATAAGAGCTGTCAATCAAAATATTTGATTTCTTTCGAGAACTAACAAAGACACAAAATTACCCGGTATTTCTCTCCCTCAAATAACGCACTCATGCATACTCACCCCCAGAAAGCTTTTATTATTGAACAATGTACTGTTATACCACAAAAGGGGTTTAATTTTTATTTGATATCCTATAATCCGAGTTTCCTAACAACTATTGACATTGTCCTTTCACTTTAACTCCGCTACATCCAGCCGAGAAAATAACCATGCAAGTGTTCATTAGTGGAAACCCTGAAGAACCCCCTAGGGGACGAAACATATAGTTTGCGAATGAACGTAATCAAATCTCTGGGGTGTTGCTAATACGGATACGGGTGGTTGTAAAACATCTTTGTTGTGAATATTGGGATGAATTAGCTCTAACTTTGAATAGCATTTAATTCGTTTCAAGAGGCTATTTTAAGTTCTTGTGATCTGTGAAGTGTTAAGATTGAAATTTAATATTTAATATCTCTAAATAGTACATTTTTTAACAACACTCACAGTTTTACACTAGAGCGCTATTATTCATAAGTTCGATTTATATTTTTCGAAACTATATGGGCCAAAAAAAAATTACGTTTCCTCGTTATGAGAATGAAAAGGAACTACGAATTTTATGTATAATTAACCCTAAAATTGTAGATACCTTTTTGGCTAGATTAAAAATTATATTTCTCTATCTAAAAAAAAAGTAATGCTACAATAGAAATAATTTAGTATTTTAATTAGTTTTTTATAACAAATTGGACACTCTGAACAGCTTAACCAAAAGATGCCGCAAATAAATAATAAACAAATCTAAAAAATTTAAAAGTTGTTAAAAATATTGCAATTAATGACCGTCAGTGTACATATGCGCACATATTACACCTCATTACATTTATTTTCCTATAAAAATTTATTGATTTGTTTGGCTTAATTCCTGTTTTTATTCAATTACAATAATGGTAAAATTATTACTAATAATATTCACAATAAACAACACACTTAAAATCGTATGCATAATTTACAATAAATAGGTAAAATTATAATAAATATAAAATTTACGATATGTATATTTAATTTTATTTTGATTAGGTTTATTAGCAATTCATAATGGCGAAGGATACACATTAACAATCCTGGTTATTAAATAAAATATGTTTAATCCTACCAAATTTAAAATTGTGGCCTGAACAACACTGCAATAAAACATATTTAATAACTATAAAATTAAACTTATCGGTTTTTGCTGGATAATACCATGGGCGTAGAAATTTGGTAGTATTATTTCAGGTTTTATTAAAATACTCATGCATTTTTCGAAATCAATAGCACTATATCGGTGCAATTATCCTCTTCCATCACTTTCCTCATATCTTCATTTCTAACATGATCTCTGAGACATTTTTCCAACAGTATCGTTCGATAGTTCCTTGACTTCTTTTTAGTTTTTTTTGGCAGAAATGATAGCTAATAATATTATCTCCATAACATAGGATTACATATATTGAATGCTTTATTTTTAAGATTTATTGGAATATTTCCACCATTGTTCATGTCATATATATGTTTGATTACCTTTCCTTTCCTATTTTAATTAACTGTGTGTCCTAGGTACACGTATTCGTCGACTTGTAGCTACTGTGTTATCTAGTGTAACTACTCTATTTTCCACAGTCATGACCTTGATCTTCCCTATATTCATAATTACACCGATTTCTTCTGATGTCATCTTTTAATCAATATATTGTCACCCGTGAAAAAAAAAAGATTGATACAGTGTCCGTCAATAAAATACTATTTTCATCCTAGTTCAGTTTTCCGGACGGCTCTTCTAGAGCAAGGATAAAGAGTTTGGGAAAGATTATGTCTCCTTATTCAGGAGGTCGATGACTTTGGCTTGAAAAGTTGCATTTCTATAAATGTTTTTAAGGACACTTTATTTCTGTACTTCTAGACTTGCCAATTTTGCGAGCATTGCCCAATGCTCCACCGAATCGAAAGGTTTTTTGTAGTCTACAAATGGCCTAAAACATTGTTTTCAGTATATCTCTTTAAGAGGATACGTACCGTTTGGATGTGATTATTTGTACTATAATTCTTGCTGAATCTTGGTTGCTGATGTTGTTCACATTTAGTAGTGAGCTAGAATAAAGTATATCATTTAAAAAGCAAAAGCAACTTCAAAAAAGTACATTAAAAAGAACAAAATAAATTAAAAACTGTTTTGTATTGCAAATGATTTAATCGCTGTAACTTTATTCGTTTACTTAGCACTTTACCAAAAAAAAGACCAAAAGAAATGGAATACGTATGAAAACTAATACAATCAAGATATAGAAATGAAGTCAGTTAAAAATATCAATCTACCTAGAATTAATTTAAAAATAACCTTTCAGCTACAATATTGCCGAGTTCAACAAAGAGTTGAGATAATCAGTAGATCTACTATGTTATGTAAAAATAACTCTTGTTAATAAAAGACAATTGATCCATTTTTACACGATCTTATTAGTTTCATTGCTGTCGAAAATCAAATCTTGTCATCGAATTTTAACTCACTTCTTATTATCCGATCAAGCTGAAAGTAGACATATATAATCCGGATGGCAATACAATTTTTCTTAAAAAACTTTAATTTCATTTATTTTATTCTTTCAAAATCTTTACTAATAATACATATATCTCCGCCACTGTATTTTAATATAATAACCCAACTGTTTACGACGATATATAATTTAAAATTATACGGTTTTAGGCTGCCGTAGTTGTTCAAATAAATAATTATTAAAATAAAGGCTGGCATGTCACCGCGGTGCAATAATCAACAATTCATTATTAATGAGCAGATGAAAAACTAATTAAAAATTCCGGCCGATTTAATCGCACATTACAACCCGATTATTTATTTATTTGGCAATTTGCGCTAAAACGTATTTTATTGAATTCGTTAATAACGTTGGTGGACTGTAAATATTATTTTAAACAAAAACTTAATCTCTAGATATATGTATAGTCAAGAGTTCTTTTAATTTGTTAAAAAGTAGCGGCTTAGTCACCATACCAAGGTATATGAGAGCCCTGATTTCAAAACCTAATAAATCTTCACTATTTCAAATATTTGATTTTCTTTCCCACATAATATGTCTATTCTTCGGTGTATTTTTTCATGTTAAAATCGTCTAATTTTAATTTTTTTTTTTAGATTTCTTCTAATCAGGAATTTTCTGCAGTAACACTGCCTTCTTTGAGTTACCCAGTAGCGGAGTCTCGACTGATATCGACAGCCAGAAAACCATAATTATGTACAAAAAATTTGTGGAATTTTTTCTATATAAGTAAAATATTTCTCTTCAAAGTTTAAAAAAAAATGAGGCTATTAACACCGCACTCCTGATAAGTTTTGCGCCCTGTATATATATATATATATATATATATATATATATATATATATATATATATATATATATATATATATATTATTTACTTTTTATTTTTATGAAGCTTTTGTACTTCTAACATGATCGATTAACATAAAAATGATTTCTTATCTTGCAAAATCATTCTATACATCTTCCTGTACCTATAAACCGTTACTAACAAAACACATTTTTTGTTTCAAATAAATATTTTTAATTCACTCATCGAATAAAAATAGAGTTTTAAAAATAATTATTTAATTCTTTCAACAATTCAATCAATTTGAGTTTAATGTAATAAAAATTCTTTATTTTCAAAATTAATCTTTTCTATTTCCAAGTAAGTATTTTCTTTTACTCTGAAGTCTACATTTCTATCTAAGAAAATATGAGTATATGTTCAAGCTTAGTTATATAACTTTAACATTTATTTGTTTATTTTTCATTCCATTGTTTTACATTTTGCTACATCTATGCAATTTAATTAATTTGCTTTGATAATATGCAGTAATGCAAAAAATTAGTTGCTTAAAAAAAGTAGAGAAATATATTCTTGAGGTATCAAAACATGTCCAGGTGTAATTTTTCGGATTTGATCCACCAAAACCTTGTTTATAATCCTTAAAATCATCAAGTATTTATTGTCGCTGTGCTGACGGATTACCTCTCTTGACAACCGCATTTCTAAAGCTTAAAAGACCTAATATCTACCCTCTTAACAACCTTCCCATAATGCCCGTTTTTTCTCCTCTTATAAGAAGGTTTATATTATCCCTCCGACAAAACACAAAAACAACCCTAAACACAAAGCGCTGACATGTCACACGATGACAACCTTTTATTCATGTTATCGGCAAGTAATTATTTTTTTGTGCTTTAGGCTTGGTAATCTAATATGGCTTATTTGATCCGCTTTTGTCGAGCCGCCTCAGGTAATCGGCCTGTGTAACTTTCCGTGTAACAGCTTTGCCACAACATCGGTCAGATTTCTGGTTTTCTGTGATATTGGGGTGAATAGAGTTAGTAATTTATTGGGGAAGAACGTCATTCAATCTAGTTAATTTGCGTTCAGATATGTAAAATAAATGTTAACAAAACGGAGATTAACAATTTTCAAAAATTTTGAAAACTGGTTTCTATTTAGATTTGGAAACCTTTACCAAGGAAAAATCAATGTTTAATACTATAAATATTTTCGCATCGACATCAGTCCCGATCAATCAATTGTTGGATGCAGAATTTGAAAAACTTTATTTAAAGGTTTTATGTTGAAAAGTAGCAAAAAATACCGTTTTTCAAATGGTTAACGATTTCTACTCACAAACTATGCTTCAGAAGGAAAAATCACAAGAGACACTTTTGGCCTAGATTTAGCCGAGGAGGACGAAAATAATTTTCATTTTCCAAAAAAAAATAATTTTTTAATAATTAACAATTGTTTTATTTATAATAAATTCTCTGACCATTTTTCGGAATCAGGGAGTCAAAATACAGGTAAAAAACTTTGGAGGTTTTTTCATTGAATTGAAAACCCACTAGGCTAACCGATAATTCAAATACTTAAGTATATCTACAGTGATTGAATTAATTGCATTATAAAACTGTGCGAAAAATAAAGTATTTGGAATGTATAATTTATCCACGATGTTTTAAATTTGAAAGAGGACCAGAAAGTAAAAATTCTGGTGGTTCTGAAAAAGAATATTGTATTTAATTACTTGTAACAACATTATCGAATTCGTTATAACGTTAAAATGAAATTAAATGCCATAGTTAATAACGCTTTATATCAATTTTTAAAAACATTTTATGACCTGGCGTCTAAGGAATAAAATGATGAAATAACAGCTGCATGTTTACCAAAAGTTAATGCCAAATATTTTTGGCACGCCACCATTTAGTAGTCAGCTGAGAATATCTTTTATTTCATAAGATTTATGTCTCATCGCGTTAAAAAATGAGTCTAATTTGTTATCGCATCGTGTACATAAAGAAAACGATTTTCCCAACTATAAATTTTCTTGTTTTTTATTGTCAGACCGTGAAGCTTTTCGATTTATTTTCCAGATGGATGCCAACAAGAATTTTTGAAATTGGGTAGGCGTAATGATATTTATGGCCAAAGTTAGTTAAAATATGTCTTTTATTATTTGTCTTTTAAAATATGGGGTTTTCAAATTTTAGAACTTCACGTAACACACAGAGTTCTTTAAGTATAATTGGTTCCCAAGATAATTTTAAAACATAAAATTTGACTGGGATTGTGATAGACGATAAATACGGTTTTTAAAAAGACGAAATTACACCAAAAGCGTTGTAGAAGTTGTATTTTCTTCTTGAGACCGTTAACGACAGTTTATTCCCTGTGAATTAATGTGTCTCATTAATAAGAATCAGAAGAAAAAAATTAGAGAAGCTCACATATCTATATCGCTCCCAACATGTCTATCTATCATTCAGGAGAGTCATATGAGTCAGCTCAATATTATTTAATAAAAAAAAATAAAATCTTTCATAATAATACAGAAACAGAAATCATATTCATAATTAATAGAAAAAAAAATGAGAATTTTTTTAATATCAGTGATTTGATTTTTTCGTAACATAACTAAATAGGATTTTTATATTTATATGATAAAGCAAAAAGCAACAAACTTATCACCACAAATTTATCTAAAATTTAGTCACGTAGCATTTTCATAATACCACAATCTCAAAAATTAAGTTCGAAATTTATCAGGAACCAAACTAAAAGCCAAATATTTTTTGACATGCCACAATTAAGTCGTCAAGACTGGCTTTTATTTTTCAAGATTTATGTTTCATCGCATTCAAAAATGAGGCTAATTTGTTATCGTAGTGTGTACGTAAAGAAAATGGTTTTCCCAACCATATATTTTCGTGTTTTTTTTTTACTGCGACGTTGTAAAAATGTAGATTTATTTCGTAGATACGTGCTTGCTCGCATTTTTTAAATATTTTATTAACTCTGTATCGAGATAAGCAATTTTATAAATATATACCGGATCACCTATTTGTAAGTGAAACGATATTTATCTTTAGCAGCATGGCAAAACCACTGTCAAGTTAAACAGGCATCACGTAACATTAATTGTAACCAAAAAGCATTGTTTTAAGCATCCTTATGTCATTGTATACTTAGAGAAAACAAATGTCATTGTTACATGTCTGTAGAAACTAGACAAGATCCATATGAAGAATTTAGAGATCTAAGTTAGGACCTAGAGAAACTTTTGACACTTAAGCTCAAGAGCGGATCCAGCCTCTCTCTTTTGGAGGGGGGGGGGGTCATATCGCAAAAGTACAATATGGCAAACGAAAGTCAGTTGTCGACGGGAGGTAAGACACCAACAATATTTCCATTTCTAGTGTAAATGGCAGGGTCGGCCCTATTTTTTTGAATTCAAAGCTCTTGGGGGGGGGGGATCGTAAGAAAAAACAAGTTGTCGACGAAGAGGGGGGATGCCAGCAGCATTCCTCGTAGAAGAGACAAAATCGGGTTTATTTTCCTGAACTCAAAGCCTTTGGGGGAGACGATCGCCCCCACCGCCCTCCCCCTTGGATCCGCGCCTGCTTAAGCTTCTATTACATTCCAAAGAGTATTGGAATGTTACATCCATAGAGCAAAATACTACAAGATTTTTATAGGCTAAAAAATTTTCCATAGTAATTGTAAATCTAGGAAATGGAAAAAAAATATAACATATCTGTATTAAAATTATTTAAGAAAGAAAGTACATAATTTAAAGGGTAACAATGGTGATTTCTTGTCGTGTTTCAACCATTTCATGATTTCATCAGTGGAGTTATATCGAATGAAAAGCGAAGTTTTAAAATCACCACCCCTTGAATGTCTTTCAATTAAAGCATTTTTGATTTATAGCTTGCAAACTCGATTATTTTTGAATATCATTTATGATTGAAATATGGCATCGTAAAATTTTAACTTCTCTATAAATATATCCGTAACGTAAAAACGAATTTTTTATTCATTCATTTAAATCATTTTTATTTAGCGAACTAAGCTGAATGATACCAAGCTAAATAATAATATCGGGCCAGTAGGTTACCGATATGCTCACCTAACTGAGACCCTTCTTATTTTTTAAAAGTCGACAAAGAGAAATTAATACTTTCTAATAAATTATTGTCATTCGCCGCCACTTTCCCCTCTCATTTGTCATCCATAACTGTGACGACTGAATCCCCACATCAACACGAAATAATTTCATTAATATCACAAAAGGGCGCGACGACATTGTCGGCCTCATGAAACGTTGACATATACAATTGAATCCATACCGTAAAATGTCATTTAAATTTATCACTTCAATTACATACGTTAAGGTCTGAACTTCTTTTAATTTGATCAGCAATAAAATCTGTTTGGAAGTACGTAAGTTGATACATTGAAGAAGAGAAAATTAATTTTTTTCTTACATTCAATTCCTCTCATGATACCAAATGATTTAGAACCATTAATTCTCTTTGCAGTTTTTACTTGAACATAGACAACACTTAAATCTTCGATACAGAACAAAAAACAGAAATTCGAAGTTGAAAAAAATCGTCGAGGTTATTAAGTAGTGACCTCATAAAAATAATTTTTGGATGGTAATTACTTCACAATAATTCAATTTATACTCTAATATTTATTGCTAACAAATTTACGGTATATTTGAACTGACTATATATTTTTAAATCAGTGAGACATAAAAAATAACACAATGGGGAAGCAAAGGAAAAATTTATAATCGCCTCAT
Source organism: Diaprepes abbreviatus (assembly GCA_034092305.1). Taxonomy (NCBI): domain Eukaryota; kingdom Metazoa; phylum Arthropoda; class Insecta; order Coleoptera; family Curculionidae; genus Diaprepes; species Diaprepes abbreviatus. The sequence goes on from JASJET010000074.1 coordinate 4,896,366, forward strand.
ATGAATCGTCTGAACAATGGGAAATAAATTAATATTTGTAATGGGTCTGCGTCTACGAGCAAAAAATCAATACTGTTAAAACCCGGTTTTTACAAGTTAAATATAAGGAATCTAAAAGCCTTCTAAATGCATTCCTTAAGGAGGTCCATTCATTGCACATGAGTCAAATGAAGTGTTAATATCCAATATTTGACTAATTAATTTAAAATACCAAGGGAAAATAATACTGTTAAAAAATAAATAGTTTGTAAAGCATTTAGCATTAAAATAGAAAATATTTTTAAAAAAATTATTAGACACACAACTTGATTTGACTCATTTCATTCAGCTAATCGTAACTACTGTGTGTTTTTACTGATTATGTTTCTCTCCTAGGCAGTTAAATCTTACTCCTTCATAATAAATAAGTTTACATAATAGTAAAACATTGATAATATTCGAATGTCAAATGGCAGTGTGATAGAAGTGATGCTAATGGTACATCACATAAATTGTTAGCGTTATAATTGTTGAACTATGAATTTGTTACAGATACCTAAAATACTTTTAAAGCTTATCTTAAAATCCTTGAGTACTGGGTGGCCTTAAAAATGCATAGTGGATTTTAAAATAACAAGAAAATTTATTTTTTTAACATCTGTGGATATACACCTTTAAGATAAATTCTAAGCGTTATAATTGTTGAACTGTGAATTTTTTACAGGTACTTAAGACACTTTTAAAACTTCTCTTAAAATCCCTGAGTGCTGGGTGGCCTTGAAAATGCATAGTGAATCTTCAAATTAACAAGAAAATTTCTTTTTTTAACGTCAGCGGAAATTCATCCCTAAAATAAATTGTTAGCGTTATAATTGTTGTACTGTGAATTTTTTACAGATACATAAGACATTTTTAAAGCTTCTCTTAAAATCCCTGAGTGCTGGGTGGCCTTAAAAGTGCGTAGTAATTTTTTTAATTAACAAGAAAATTTCTTTTTTACCTTCAGTCGATGTACACCCTAAAAATAAATTGTTAGCGCTATAATTGTTGAACTATGAATTTTTTACAGATACCTGTTAATACCGTTAAAACCCGGTTTTTACAAGTTAAATATAAGGAATCTAAAAGCCTTCTAAATACATTCCTTAACTTGACTGACTGGTTAAGAAAAAACATTCAGAATTAAGAGTATTGGGGATGCAGTCTGTTAAGAAAGTTTTATGCCTTAATAAGGAAAAACCCTTGTTTGACTCTGTCAAGCTTTGATAATTTATTTTTCTCTTCTTCAGAACATCTCTACAAACTTAATTACAAACTTAGAATTTAACCCAAACTATAATTATTAAGAAGTCACCAATGTGGGTTGAATATAAAACAAGCAAATATATGAAAAAACAGGGAATGAACCCTCCATTAAAGCATTTCACTTATTGTTAGCCATAATACAAGAAGATTGCGAAGTAGTAGATATCTGTTGGACTTCCATTGTCTTTATTTTTGTTGAATATCACGACGTTTCGGCTAGTAGTTATCTCCAGCCGTTTTCAAGTGAAACTGGATTGTTCAAATTGAACCAGAAAAATTTCTTTATTTATCTTAAAAATACACAAACAATAACATCAAACTCGACTATTTCGCATTTCGCCATTTTGTGGTGACAGATGTCAAGTGTCAACTAAGCAGTGGTGTATGTTACTGGAGTAGTAAAATTAATGACAATCAGTATAGTGGCGTAGCCAAGGGTGAGCTTATGTAAAATTACTTGTTAAATATTTTACATGATATAATGGCAAAAATGGAAAATATATATTCATCTGGAGATGGACTGTTCAGGTGGCTCAAATACTTTTCTTTTTCCAACTTGAGGATATAATTATAAATGGCATTCAGATTCTCAGTGTCACTTTTTTTATTCATAGAGTTGTCATCTTAATTAATATGAACCATTTCGAGGAAGAGCCTTTAATGTATGAAGGAAGGAACTCTTTCAAGAATTTCAGTGCCAGCCTAGTTCATAGAATGGTCAAGATCAAGGACATGTTCAGCTAGAACACAAGAGGTCAAACTGCGAGGAGAGCCTGCCTTTGAGGCTTCTAGACGTCTGACCTATGTAAATTAATTGGCAATTGGCATAAGGAACTTTGTAAACGATATAGAACGTCTCATCTCATTCAACTGTAAAGGTGTTTTAGTTTTAGAATAAATTTTGAAGAGAGTTAATTAATATTTATTTTTTCTTTTTATAATATCTGTATGCTTGAAAACTTTCATCAATTTGTCAGTGAAACCTCCTTTGTGAGGTAATGTATGAAAAAGAAAAACCTGAAGTATAGTGTTTGTTAAATCTGAAGATTGAGTTTTGAGGAGAGAAATCTGTAAGCTTGTCTGCTTTATTTTTCATACCTAAGAGGAAATTTATTTTTGATCTCATAAGATGATAGAAACAAATAGATTCTAGAAAGCTTGACAGAATCAAACAAGGGCTTTTCCTTATATAGGTCTGAAACTTTATTAACTTTAAATTAAAAAAGATATATATTAAAACTCGATACATGAAAGTCATATATTTATAATAGTTTTCTTTGTTACTGTAAAATAATTCTTATTTAAGAATGGGCTAAACGAGAAAAATGCCCGTTATTTATGATATTTTAGAAAGGGCAGAAGATAAACTTTTATTTATATTATAAAATTCACACTATAGTAAAACGAGTTCAAAGTGTATGGTCCGCCAATACAAATCGTCTTAATATTACTTATAATAGTTGTTATTTTTAATGCTCTGGTCAACCTGATATTGATTTTTCGGTAACAGCTGGAAAGAGTCCTCGTTGTCTTGTAATAGTGCATGTTAGAATCAAAATGTGCTTGAGCCGAAATTGCATTATCCTGCATCCATCGATACATTTGGTGATAAACCCCTTAGAAAAATAAAACAAGTGTGTAAAACAAAAATAAAATATTTGTCCCGTATAGTAGGTAGTGACTGTTATCGTTGAAGGAAGGTGATATTTAGAAGATTACTGATTAATATGTGGTGATGGTTATTGTTTAAGAAAAATGGCAGGTAGAAGAGCAGTAATATAACCCAAAGTTTAATACAAACTTGTAGTTTCAATGAAACTCCAAGTTCACTGGCACCTATGCCATTTAGGAGAAAAGAAATACAAGCCACGAAGGTGAGTAATAAAAAAAACCTCCTATTATGATTGAGAAAGTAAATCTTGTTTCCAATTTACCCTGTATAAAAAAACAGATCGCAACTTATAGTAGGCAAATCCTATTTTCCATAGATTATATTAGAAAAAATTGTAAATATTGTATCAGATTAGTTAATTTCAAAAATATTATGGTCTTTCATATTATTACCCTAAAAACATATTTTTGCTGCACACCATATTTTATTTTTGAGGAATCAAAAGAATTTAATCAAACTGAAATTTTGCTATACACTTACACTTAAACCATCTTCCAAATGACATACTTATTCCTAAAACTACAATTTTTTTAAATTCAGGTTTTAATTGCTGTCGTCAAAAAAATTAAAAAAATATTTTTTGTACGTATTTTATTTGCCACTGAAATATAATTTTGGACAAAAATCGAAAAACCACTTATTTTTCTTTTACAGTACATATGAATTTAACTTTATACACACCCATAAAGCACTATAGAACATCATCTAATCGAAAAATCGGAGAATAATAATAAGATCTTGATCTCCCATAAGAAATTTTTACAGTTTTGAAAATTTACTTGTTAAAAGTTTACACCGTTTATTTAATACGAATAGTGAATGATCTCCTTAAAGGAACTTTCTTAAAATAATAAATAATTCGATAAGATCGTGTAAAAGCAAGTCCAAGGAGACATGTAGATTACATGTTTTTTTTATATCTCAAATCTTAAATACTTACTTCATTTTTTGTCTTTAAGAAAATGATGAAAAACAGGTAAAACAAATTTTAAGTTAGTTCTATGGACGATGAGACTTGTTGCAACCTTACATCTTCGACAGACCCAATTAATTGACAATGTTATAAATAACTTTAGAACAACGAACACTGGACAGCAAGAAACACATTCCTTCTTCACAATTCCGTACATTAAGGGAATTTCGGAGAAAATAAGACGAATTGACAGTAGCTATAATATAAAAACAGCCTTTATATCAGGAAATACGCTTAGAGCTCATTTAACAAAAACAAAATCAAAAAGTATCGATAAGAAAGAATGTGTTTACAAAGTTCCATGTGAGTGTGGTGAAATGTATATTGGAGAAACCAAACGACCACTAGAAGTTAGATAAGGAACACAAAACACACACACAAAAAGGGGAAACGTCGGTATTGCAGAACACGCCTGGAATAAACAACACCATATAAAATGGTCTGAGACTGCGGCAATATATATGGAATCCAACATGAAAAAAAAGATAATTTATAGAAGCAGCTTACATTAAAAACAATAATGGAATCTTCAGTAAACCGAGTGTTGAGATACCTAATCTTTGGCAACCAGTACTTTGTAACATCAAATCATTGAGGTGTGTACATTAAAGCGAAACTTTGCGCTTCAGTGGACACAGTCCCTATATAAGCTCGTAGTCTTAAGACAAACCATTTAGTTTATACTTGATAACGATTAGAGATACAAACTAATCAAAACGTCGTAAAAATAAATAAAAATAAAGACAATTCAAGTCCGCAAACCACATTTTAGTTAGACCCAATTAAGTTATCCTTTGCAAAATTGCCGTTTCTAATTCTTTAGGATATGATAACTGGTTATAAAACACTGTCGATGTATAATATTTAATAATTAATTAAGACATTTTCATAATTATAAAAATGAAATTATTTCTGCACACGAAATTACTTTATTTTATTGCGATTGCGATAGAACATAAGTTGAAATCCACATTGAAGGTTAATTGCCAACAAAGATGTTTCGTCAAAAAATCTCATCCTAAATAGGATCTATTTTATTTTAAAATATTTTTTAATTTTCTTAAGTGAAACTCATTTAAAGACGTTTACTATAAAATAATAGTTTTTTTGCGTTATACTTTTTTATTTACTTCATTTGTATATATGGGTCCATATTTTAAAGAAAGAGAATACCCCTTGTCAGCAAGATACGATACTTTTACGAGCTTCAGAACGTTTCTCTTCATCAAGTAAGCCACTTTAGCTAAAAACAAAACTATTCTTCAGGGACAGTAGCGTCATATCTAAATAAATACATGAAGGAAATAAATATTGTGAAATAATTTTTACCTTTTAGTTAACAATTATCTATACTTCTTTCAGACTTGTTCTAGTTTAGAGTATACAAGTCAATATGAAATAATTCGGTGTAAAAATCCTTCACTGAAATTAATGTAACAAGTTACTTTTTGTATATGAAGCATCGCTATTATTTTACTACAACTATTGGTAATGCTCTATACGCATACTATTACATTAAAATATTCATTCGTATAGAGTAAAATCTATAACTAATTGAAATACAGACGGATATGCCATTAAAAAATAGATATCTCCAATATAACAAAATTTCATTGAATTATTTAAGGTAGCAAGCAAATCAAGAAATATTATAACCACATGTCGTACATAATATTTTAAAAGTAGTCAAACCAAATCCATAGATATTAATCCATGTCTATGACATAACAGGTTAAGTGAAGTTCGGTTAAGTTAATGATTAGTAAGCCTCGTAGCCCTATTGTCAAACATACCTCAGATTTCTCTCAACATATTTCAGTACAGTTTTAGAAAATTCATGTCGTCTGACATTAACGTGTATTTTCAAAAGTATGGGGGCACAGGAAGTGTGAGCTGCCATTTCTCCATCCTCCATACACAAGCGCTATACTACATCTTCTAATACTCCAATACTCCTAACTTACCAACGCCTGAAATAAAAAATTTCCCACAATCTATGTTTCTAGACCCAACAACTCCACGAAAACTAAAGAAGTGCATTTCGAAAGTATATAAGAAAAAAATTTTCGGGCATTGATGAAATGCCAAGTACTATTTTTATCGGCGCTAAAAATGTTTTCGCCAAAATTTGTTTCATATTAATCAAAATAAGTTTCCCACAAGATAAGTTCCAAATTAGTTGAAAAGCAACCATACCTGTTTTTAAGAATTACCGTCGAATTACACAGTAGGTGCAACATCTTACCTACAAATCCCGTCAAGAAAAGACTTCAAATATAAGAACCAAAAATAACTAAGTATATAAAGAAGGGTGTTCGGGAAAGACACCGGTGGAACCCACTGACGAGCCCGCCACCGGTGTCAAGACGAAACAACGCCTCAAAAATTTTAAGTGGTCGAAAATTAGTTTATATTTATGTCGTAACATTGCCGGTATATTTGCAACATGGCGACCAAGCTGGCGACCAAGCAGGGACGACGACGCTGGAAGGCCGTTAAAGTCGTGGGCTTTGTTTAAGAAACAGATTCCACCAGGCACTTTGCATTCAATCATTCAATGAAGCATTGCCTTGGTGCTGTTGTATGAACGACCGCCTATAAGTGCAACATCTTACCTATAAATCTCGTCAAGAAATGACTTCAAATATAAGATTTATAAATAATTAAATACATAAACAAGGGTGTCTGGGAAAGGCGTCGGTGGAACCCACTGACGAGTCCGTCACCGGTGTCAGAACGAAACAGGCCTTAGAAATTTTTTAGTTATTGAAAATTAGCTTGTACTTATATAGTAACATCACCGGCATATTTGCAACTATATATATATATATATATATATATATATATATATATATATATATATATATATATATATATATGTACCACAAAACTTTTAGGGCTTCTAACTTGGGGTAACCATAATGAAAACATATTTCCAAAACTTAATTATTGTGCTTTTCTTATAAAATGTATCAAAAATACATACAGTTTCTATATCAATTCTGAAATTATGGACTCTTTCAGTCCTAATATCATATGGTCTAATTTACTGGGAGTCTGCAAGTGGCTGCTGTTGCTCAGGTACTTTTATGTGTAAAACAAAATATTCAAATTTGAAAAAAGGATCATTTCTATGAAACCCGTAAAAGGAATGTGTTGACATCAACTTTCTCTGGGTTAAGTGTGGGTCAAGAAAATCCAAGGTATAATATTCTTAAATTTTATAATCAGACATTATACGTCCAATGAATGTAAGAGTTTTAGTATTTTTAAGCAGAAAATTAAACCATTTTTAACTGAAAAGTGTTTTTACAATATAAATGATTTTTTAGGTTATTAGAATTGTTGATTTAGTGTTTTGTAAAATATGATACTAAAATATTATATTCGACGAGCTTAAAATACTAGAGACTATTCTGTACAGTAATGTAAATAAGTATATATATTTATATATATATATATATATATATATATATATATATATATATATATATATATATATATATATATATATATAGCATTATATTGCTATTCGAATAATCTATTTTCGATTTTCCATTGAACAAATCATTTGGTAAAGGTTTCCGCATGTATGATTCCTGGTAAAGCAAGGCATGTATATTCTTTCCTTTTTCTCTGTCAGCGTGTTTGGCAATACTTTGCTCAGATCTCAGCACGGGTTCTGTTTCTATAAAGGTCCTCTCAGCCAATCTTTAGACAAGCAAATCTGATAATCTCATCTAGACCACAGTGCCCAGATTAAACAAATTTTGATCTGTTTAGTGTCTCCTCGCAATTTCATATAGATTTTCGTATTAAGTGTTTATAAAAATATAGTTTAGATAATCAAACGGATTTTTTTATGTGCGTAAGTTGTAGTAAAAAAAATGTGTACCCTTGCTGATAATTCAGTTTCTGGGGAGTATGCATACAGTCTGCTCCTACATCTTCACTAGTTTTTGAGCCGTTTGTAAACAGGACTTTTACTGAGTCTATTTTATTCTTGCTCCATTCTTCTCTGCTTTGCGATAGTACAGAGTAGGATGCAAATGCAGAGTTTTTCTTCCTATCACAAAATGAATGTTTCAGGACTATTATCTTGCCTTTAAAATGAACTAGCTGAGACATGTTAATGCAAAAAAAAAGAATCATCTATTGATAAATGTTCCTTTACCTTACTTAAACGCTTGTTTTATTGATGTAAAATATAAATTTTTACACAAGTTACAAAATCATGCCGATACGCTACTGAATCAGCTAATAAAAAGGGAACAAAAAGGGTCAGAATGAAAAGAGGCTCTCTTAAGAATTTATGTGTTTATGAGCAAAGAGGTTGTACCCATTAAGTCACAAGTAAATGTCTAGAATCGTTGGTTTGTGAGGATGTGGGGATGTAAATTGTTGCGCTCTTGGGAAAATAGAGGGGGTTTCGTTAGAACTAAAATATATAGGACTTCTCAAAGTTAAAAAAAAATTGTGGCAGATTAAATGACGTGAACTTTTAGTTTATTTTTTTGTTGAAATAGAAATTAGAAACCTATAGTTTGTTACGATATTAAATGGAAAATAATTAAAGAAGTATTTTTATTACGGTTACTTCAAGATTGTCACTGACTTTGATATCTCGCGTTTATTTTTTTAATGCTAACTGAAATATATTCTAAACAGAACTGGTGACAGTCAACATTCCTCTCGGACTCTTTTCAAAATATCTCTGCTGACAGAACCATCAGTACAAATTTCAACGAACAATTTTTTTTATTATTCCAATGAAAATGTAATGAAGAAGTGAAGAGAAAAATTAGCCGTAAAAGCAGGCCGTCTTTAAACTTTAAAATCTCCTGCTTCACAGAAATATGTTACTACACACCCAAAAACGTATATTCTAAACACCGCAACCATATTTTGACAGGCTAAGGAGGACACTCTAGTAATATTATAACCATGAAATAGACAAATGATCGCCGACGTTTTGTTGATTTTCGAGCTAGGTGCTCCTTATTATTACATGTTCTATTATAAATAATTGTAGGTTTTTGTGGTGTTTTTACAATATAAAAACTAATATTAAAGTCGTTTAGGAAGGGGCTTCTCGAACTGTTTCGTTTCCGCGTTATGATACAGATGCGTAAAACTTCTCGACAGAGGCCCGGGAATATTCCAAAAGTGTGAGTATCTAGAGATCTCAATGAAACTTAGTAATTCTCAGAAACCATGAAGCATTGACCGCTATACGGAGGACCTTGTTCTGGTGAACCTATAGACGGGTTCTCCGTATTTTTGGTAAGTGTACCCAGGCTGGTATAGCGTACAGCCACGCTGAACGTCTTATCGTTTTATATATTGAAAGTTTGTTTCTGAGGGACAGATCACTTCCCCTGTCTAAGAGTGAATATAGACATCCCGTGAGCTTTTGTGCCTTTCTCACTGCGGAGTCCAGCTGCTTTTTCCATATCAGCCTCTTGTCTTGTACGAGCCCTAAATATCCGATTTTGCCGATTTTGATGAACCATTGAATGTCAGTGCTGTAAAATTTTAGGTGTTTGTGTGGTGACTTCTTTGTTTTAAACGAAGAAGATTACCTTGAATTTTTTCCGAATTAGCAAGGACCTTCCAACGGTTTGACCAATTTCTGTTTTAGTATATTCTAATTATTTTCGATACCGTTTAACTGTATGCATCCTGTTTGGCGAAAAATGATAATTTTTAATTTCACGGTGTATGTATATATAAAATTATTTTTTTCTTCTTAAGACGGTTAATAAATGGAATGGAATCATCCTACCGATATTTTACGAAATGAGGATTTTAAGCAGACAGTATTTTGCACTCAGTTCGTTACAGTTCCACTGATGTCGAAACTAGTATAGAAGGAGAACCAAACTATAATATAATTCGCAAAGAATAAGTGTCTACCTTCTTTTTTACAGGTTTTAAGAAGAAATAATTAAATAAATAAATAAATATATATATATATATATATATATATATATATATATATATATATATGTAATCAACGGTTTTAGGGCCTCCCGTGTATATGTTCCCTCTCAGGACTGTAAGGCAGCTGACGTTTCATTCACCATTTTCAAAGTTTACTGTATGGCGTCAACTTGATCTACAACCACCAAACTTCTTCAGAAAACCAAACGAACGAACGGATGTATTCTCAGATTAATATAATATATATATATATATATATATATATATATATATATATATATATATATATATATATATGTAATCAACGGTTTTCGGGCCTCCCGTGTATATGCTCCCTCTCAGGACTGTAAGGCAGCTGACGTTTCATTCACCATTTTCAAAGTTTACTGTATGGCGTCAACTTGATCTACAACCACCAAACTTCTTCAGAAAACCAAACGAACGAACGGATGTATTCTCAGATTAATATAATATATATATATATATATATATATATATATATATATATATATATATATATATATATATATATATGTAATCAACGGTTTTCGGGCCTCCCGTGTATATGCTCCCTCTCAGGACTGTAAGGCAGCTGACGTTTCATTCACCATTTTCAAAGTTTACTGTATGGCGTCAACTTGATCTACAACCACCAAACTTCTTCAGAAAACCAAACGAACGAACGGATGTATTCTCGGATTAATATAATATACATATATATATATATATATATATATATATATATATATATATATATATATATATATATATATATTTTCCACCATGCCACACGTCGTGCAACATTGTTGGTTTTTGTTGCTCTTGTGTTATTCAGTGATCTATCGAGATGTCGCCACTGTGTCTTATTTACTGTTTCTCAACCATGAAATCCATGTAGCACAGATGCGACATGATGGTTTGTACCAAACACAATAGCTTGATGAGTCCCATGCTATGACGAAACAGCGCTGTCGTTATTTTTCAGACCTGGAGCTTTTCCATTATCTTGAAGATCTCCGCACTGTTTAACATGAGATTAATATTTATCAACGGTCTTTATGCCTGCATAGCCTAGAATTTCCTATTTTATTATAATTATATATATATTTATATATATATATATATATATATATATATATATATATATATATATATATATATATAATTATATATATATATATATATATATATATATATATATATATATATATATATATATATATATCTGTATATATATTTACTAATGCAGTAAATGGCAACAAATCTAAGACAATATGATGTTTAAAAATATTTATTAAAGCCAATTTAGCAGAGTAAATCTAAGTCAATTCAGGAAATGAAACCTTAGCTGTGCAAGTGTTGTAATGGCCCAACGTAATGGCGATTTAGAATCCCGCCGTAAGTCCTATTACGTCGTATATCTTCCAACCTTTTATTACTGCGATTAATTTACCCATTGTAAATTACGTCGGTTATTACGGAGTTTACGGCGTCGTCAATTATCAATTTAACTGCGATTTTATGCAAGATTTAACTTACTTAACAGACGTTTTATATCCTGCTACTGGACAGCTCGTATACCAGGTCTTTACGTGAAGTTGTTTTAAATAAATTTCATTTCATTTCATTCTTTTTTAATTTTATTATATATATATATATATATATATATATATATATATATATATATATATATATATTATATAATATAAGCCGAGCAGTCGTAGAGGAAGCATCATTTGAAAATATCAGCTGAGATGTTAGCGAAACGTCGTCAAGATTTTTCTACTGACGAACGGATTGGAAACGAGAAAAACACCAGTACATATATATATATATATATATATATATATATATATATATATATATATATATATATATATATATATATATATATATTCAACGTGGCTACTGAACCCCAGTACAGCAACCTACGAGAAAAAACAATATGGAATCACTATGGAATGAATCTGCATAAACACTATATCAATTAAACTGAAATTATTCATTGAGAAAAATGTTTCCACGAATAAAATAACAATAGAAAGCGGTGAAAAACTACAGGAATATAAAAAATCGGCTAACGACGCATTAGCAAAAAGAAAAATCAGACAAGATGCTATCAATAAGACTTCATGGTTCAATAACGAAGTAAAAGAAAGCGCCAAAAAAATAAAGCTTATCTTCAATATAGATCAATCAAAAATCTTGATTTTTATCATCACTACATAGTATAAAACAAAGTCGCTTTCTCTGTCCCTATGTCCCTTTGTATGCTTAAATCTTTAAAACTACGCACCGGATTTTTATGCGGTTTTTTTCAATAGATAGAGTGATTCAAGAGGAAGGTTTATATGTATAATAACATCCATTAAATAATGGAGAAATACTGTTATTTTTGAGGTTTCTAATGTGATGTCGTTAATTATCATATTTTTTTTCCGCTTACATTGCAAACGCAGGCTGAACCCTACGAGATTTATCAAAATAATGTACTAATTATTTGTACACATTGAAAAGGTCTACAGAAAACTCCGCGATGGTATATGTCTATCTCTCATGGATATCCCACAATAACATTTTTTTGTCATTTACTTTTTACGACAAATAATGGCAAATTTTGAAGCGATTTTAACCAATACAGCATTAATCCTTATCCAATTAAATAGCTTAAATACATTGTTGATTTAATATAGATCTATATGGTCCTTTACAGCACAAGATTTAAATGAATATTTTCGAAGATATTACAGATTTAAAATTGCGGGAAGTAGCGCTTGCGGCGGTACTGGCCGACCGGGGCGGCGGCAGCGTGCCTATAAATAGCGCGTCGGAGGCCGATGTAATAATTGTTGTAAAAATAAAATAAATAGTCACAGTTTTTCTGTAGTGTATTTAGTATCAGCATTGCACCCGTGCGAAGCCGGGGCGGGTCGCTAGTGTAGGATATAAAGCAGAATTGAGACAACTATTGGTAAATATATTAAATAATGGCTCTTTTTTTTTTCTCTCTCTCGCTCTTTCTTTATCTATCTATCCAGCATCTATCATCCGTCTTTAGACACATGCCTTCTCATTTTTCCTGCATTTGTTGCTAAATTCATCGATTTTAAAATATTATCATACCATCTCATCATAAGTCATTCTATATTCATCGCTTCCATTCTGCTGCCATTCTTGCCCATCTTGTTGGCTCTAATCTTTACTAGGTGTTCCATCCAACGCCATTTTCAATTTAATATAGCGTATTTAATAACTTCGTTAATCCATTTAATTTTAACTTTATATTTAATGTTTATTGTACGTTCCAGGCGACGTTGAGTTGTTTGGAATTTAGTCATTGCTATATATATATATATATATATATATATATATATATATATATATATATATATATATATATATAACACACTCTCTCAGAACCTTTATTTACATGTATGTTTTAAATTTTTTATTTTTGTTTTGTAGTTGTTCCTTAATCATCCAAATAATGTCTACACGCTAGCCTTATTCGTCTGTTTAAATTTACAATTTGAATTCTTTCTCAATTTTGATGTTTTACCCTAAGTATAAGTACTGCTGAACTTCTTTCATTGCTTTTCCCTCTAACATAATGGTTGATCGTTTCATTATTTTTGTTTTCTCTATAGCAGAAATAAAAAGATACATTAGAAATATGTATTCCTCAAAAACACCAAACTAAAATACAGTGGGACAAAACAAAATTATCAGAGTAAATCACCAATTTCAACCAGCGAAGCTCTGAACAATAGAAAAACACTCAGTGCATACCAAATCGCTATTGAAATACTTGACTTTGCAGGAAAGTTATCTTGGAAAGTCACCTTAAAAATGTGCAGAATAGGGTAGCATTTCAACCTGCTGAGAAAGCAAAGAAATTATCTTAACACATAAAAAGACGAACCTAGAAAAATTTAAGCCCGATAGCCTCTTATCGCATTGTTATAAAGTTCTAACTAATATTATAACGAGACGACTAACCATTATACTAAACAACTATCAATGCCTCGAAGCGACCAGATAGAGAAGTCTATAGTACAGTTGATCAACTTCAAAGCTTACAAAAGGCAATAGAAAAACTGAGAATTATAACATTGCCCTTCAGTAAAGCATTCGATACTGTAGAAATATGGGTTAAATAATGCTTGAATAGATTTCATTTACACAACACTAATTAAAGCAAAATTGATAATGACAAATTAATGAACAAACTATGAATTCAAAGAGGGGTATTGTGGTTTTATTTTGGTGTCAGTTGTATTTCCTAAATTATCACAATTTCTATATTTGATCTTTTTTTCTCCTTTTCTTTCACGAACACCTTTCATCTAACTTCCCAACGATATATAACTACAAAAAATACTGATCATATTTATTTTGATAATTAGTACTACGTTTTTTGTCACTAAATGTTCAAGGATTTCTTTAAACATAAATATAGTTTCACTGAACCTCGTAGAGCATTTTATATTTGCTACCGGACAGGCGTTCATTCCGAACAAGCCAACCAGTAGACAGCTGGCAGTAAAATATTAAATTGTTTTCGGGATATAAAGTACGTCGTAATGGACGTGCGGTGTCACTTCGTTTCGTATTTTATGTTTGTTAATGGAAACGAAAGACCACTCTGTACTCTCTTGTCAGATATAACGCATTTAATTGTTTAATCCTTATAAAGGAATACTAAATTTAACTATTTAATAGTATACAAGTTGCAATAAGACCACTTAGTATTAAAATTGCATTGTAGCGGAACTTAGTTGATCTTCAACTAGCAAGCACTCAAAATGATATATGATTCAATATTAATTCGGGAACATTGTGCATCCGTTCGTTTGTTTATTTTCTTGTAGAAATTTGCAAACGTTTCGCTAATATCTCATCTTCAGTGCTCGCTGGTTGTAAATCAACTGAGATTTTGGGGAAATGTCAGCAAATTTCTACAAGAAATCAAACGAATGAATGGATGTATTCCCAAATTAATACTGAATCACATGTTCCCATCCGTGAAACACTATATATATATATATATATATATATATATATATATATATATATATTTCTAATATTTTCTTGGATATAGGTTTTTCCATTAGAGAAACAAAAGACAACAATTTTTCTGACGTTTCGCTCTACATAGTGAGCTGCTTCAAGAGAGCTGGTATATTTATTTTAAATCTACAAAATTACAAAATTTTTTTATAATAAACATATATCACAGTAATTACACAATTATATTTTTAATTTAATTAAAATTAATAAAAATAAAACAGATTTTAAAATAGTCTAAAAGTTTAAAATTTAAAACAATACAACAGGTTAAAATAGTAAAATTTATAAAATAGTACATACCTTGAAAGTAGTTTTGTGTGTATGTTAAAAATAAATTCAATTATGATACTTGGTATGCAATTGATATGGACAGATTTCTTTTTATAAAAAACAAAAAATAGGAAAAAAAATTATTATTTATTTTTGAATAATTACGTAAACCAACTGTCTGAAAAAATAAAATATATTTTGGATAAGCATAACATAAGGGTATGCTATAAGGCGAACAATTTACTAGGATCATTTTATACGAAATTAAAAAGCAAAGTTCCCACTAAAAAAAGATCTGACGTAATATATGCAATTCCATGCCTAAACTGTCTGAAGAAATACATTGGCATAACGACACAATATATTGAAAATAGAGTAAATGGACACAAGTATACTAAAAACGCATCGACATCCTTACATAAACATGAACAAATATCTAAGCATGAATTTGATTTTAAAAATACCCATATTTTAGATACTGACAGAAATTATCATAAATTAGTCATCAAAGAAATGATACACATAAAAAAAGATAAAAATGTTGTAAATGACAAGCAAGATGTCAAAAACTTAAGTCAGATATACTATAATTTGATATTTTAATAAAACATACTTGAAGCGACTCTATAATAAATATGGGAAATAATGTAATGATGCTTGGGACGATTTCATATACACTCGTGCAAATGAAAGAACGTTATTAAAAAATAAATAATAATATTTTTTCCTATTTTTTGTTTTTTATAAAAAGAAATCTATCCATATCAATTACATACCAAGCAGGCGCGGATCCAAGGGGGGGGGGCGATCGCCCCCCCCCCCCCCCAAGAGCTTTGAGTTTAGGAAAATGGACCCGATTTTTCCTCTTATACTATAGTTTATTCAAGAACTAGAGAGAGTAATAAATCATTTTTTAGTATTTTTCTCTTCGCAAACTACCTGTGTTCTTTAGTCCAGTGTTTTTAGCAAAATTTGTTAGACACATATATTTTTCATAGGAATGGGTTAGAAATTTTATAATCAAAAATACCGGTCTATAATAATAGACTAAAACGTAGGATTATTCTCTCAAAAAATTCTAAGTTATAATTTAAATACTTACAAAATATCCATTGTCAAAAATACAAAAAGTTTAACATAGATAAAAAAAAAAATTCGTCCATATAATAATAAAATGTTTTTGGGGCCATCTGCAGAATTACAATTAAACACTAAAAAGGGATTCAAATGTAATTACTTTTTTTTATATTGTAATTAAAATTAGACCTACTTATTTTTATTTCTATTGTACTGATATCTTAATTTAATTTACTTTTATATATGGAAATACGATAGCCCCAAAAAAATAAGATAAACATGTTAATTCTACACGCTTAAGAAAAAGACACAAACACAATAATAAAATCATAAAAAACTTACGGCCAATTAGAATATATATATATATATATATATATATATATATATATATATATATATATATATATATATGTATATATATATATATATATATATATATATATATATATAGAAAATTAAAGAGTGGGACACACTAAAATAAAAATATAAAAAAAAATAAAAAACATATAAACATTAAACAATAAAATACAAGAAAAACAAAAATTTAAATAATAAATTGTGTTTACACTAGTAAACATTACGTATCTAATTCCTAATCAAAGTCAATGAAACTATCTTCGCTAAAATTAATTATAATTGGTTCCTCTATCTCACCGATTATGAGATCGAGTTCTCACATTTTGTTTTATTCTTTTATTATATGGATTTTCCCCAATTTTCCGCAATCACTTTATTCAAAAAAATCTTTCAAAAGTTTAGTTAAATTACTAATTGTATTAATTGTTTTATTTCTAGCAACTCTACCTTTTACTTGAGAGAGATATTTACGTCTCCAACGGACAGTTTCCGGACGATTTATAAGAACAGATTTTCTGTCTGGTTTTTCCCAGCAAAAATTAAGTTCTCTGGGCAATTTCCAGAGATCAGTTCTTTTAATTTCAGGTAAATCGCGATCTTCAATGATTTTAGTTAAAATTTTGTAGATGGTTGGGATCTGCTTCTCATAATAAAATGTATATACAACCCCTTTAATTGCAGTTTTCATCTCTTCTTCCAACGAGGTTTTTCGTTTGCCTGTGATCGAATGGGGCTTGGAAGTACTAACAATTCCAATCGTTTTTTCTCCTTGAGTATTCGGTACATTTTCCAACTCCTGTCATGTTGGAACATATCTTAACAGAGCTTGTAACATTATTATCTAGATATTGATATCTTAAGGCATCATAAACATTCATCGTAATAAGTTTTTCGTTGAGGAAAAAATGCCCTGGTTTAACGATTTTGGAATAAATATAGAGGTGAAAGCCATATCTTTTGGGTATCTCACTAATCTCAAATAATATATAAAAACAAGCGCAAACAATATAAATCACTAAGAAAAAACTGTAAGTTGTACTTTGCTCACTGACAGAAATTAAATTAAACTATCAGAAATTCTATGTTGCAGTAAATTTATAAAATATATTTAAATATAATGAAATATAATTAGATTTACGGCAGTTCTCAGTTACCTGCGGCACTGGAGCAGGTACGTTAGAGGTTTCGGTAACAGTTTTATTACTCTCTGTAGTTCTTGAATAGAGTATAGGAGTCTGTATGCTTGCGATCGCCCCCCCCCCCCCTCCCAAAAGCTTTGAGTTCAGGAAAATAGAACCCATTCTGCCTTTTATTATTAGGAATGAGTATGCTGCTTACACCCCCCCCCCCCCCATTGACAACTTGTTTTTCTTGCCATACTGTACTTTTGTGATATCACCGCCCCGCCCCCCCCAAAGAGAGAGGCTGGATCCGCCCCTGATACCAAGTATCATAATTGAATTTATTTTTAACATACACACAAAACTACTTTCAAGGTTTGTACTATTTTATAATTTTCACTATTTTAACCTGTTGTATTGTTTTAAATTTTAAACTTTTAGACTATTTTAAAATCTGTTTTATTTTTATTAATTTTAATTAAATTAAAAATATAATTGTGTAATTACTGTGATATATGTTTATTATAAAAAAATTTTTTAATTTTGTAAATTTAAAATAAATATACCAGCTCTTTTGAAGAAGCTCACTATGTAGAGCGAAACGTCAGAAAAATTGTTGTCTTTTGTTTCTCTAATGGAAAAACCTATACCCAAGAAAATATTAGAAAAAAATATTTAACAAAAGGTTTAAGATACAATATATATATATATATATATATATATATATATATATATATATATATATATATATATATATATATATATATATATATGTATATACAGTGAGCTTTGAAAATGGTGAATGAGATTTCACCGAAACGTCAGCTGCCTTTTATTCCTGAGAGGGACTCAACACATACATAGGATGCTCGACAACCACCAGAGTGAAAATTTATATAATATACAAAGCATTCCATTTAAATTTTTGACAACTTTGGTGTGAAACTTTTTTTTGAGCCATTGGGTATTTAAAAATAAGTTTAAAACATAGTCCCAATTCCCAATAAACCTGCACATCACTTATTAAAAATATTTCTAAAATATTTATATATATATATATATATATATATATATATATATATATATATATATATATAGGTGAGATGTGTCTATACCAGTGGTGTCACTTTTTTTAATAGTGTTTAAAAAAATACATTATATAATTTTAGAAAAGTGATGATATTTTTTTATCAAATATTAGTTATTAATTATACGGGTCGACAAAATTTCGTCGACCCTCAGAACCAGAAACCGGACTGTACTTTTCTAAGGATTTTAGACAGGCTGAATCCTAATCTGAAGTCGGAACTGACCTGTTACCTTTGGTTTTCGCGATATTTTAACCTATAAATGCTTAAATCGCGGTTTTTCGCTATTTGTGAGGTTATGTAACAGACCAAGTTTAAAGTTTATAGCTAAGCAATATATGATGAATGAAATTTGACTCGATATTGGAAGATCAATATAAATCTAAATAGGTTTTGAAGGTGAAGACTAGTATTTAATCTATCAATATAAAATAATGATGTTTTTTTATAATAAATGGAATATATCCCAGCGAAGCCAGACTTCAAAGAGGGTTAAAGTGTTTAATTACATATTTATGTAGATCAGGCTTAGTATATCTATTAGTTTAATATTAATACTTATCTACATATTAAAGAATTAACAGGCGTAAGCCGTCATCCATATCGAAATTACTATGCAAAAATGCGTATTTACAATCTAATATATTCATTTTTAATCACGTACAACATTTAACTTTAAAGTTGAAATTTACACTTTTTATTGAAGTCTAGGAGATCCCAATCTGCCTTTAAACATCTTCACTCTGAAATTATCAAGACAATTAGCATTTTTAATGCCATGTTACTAACAATTTTTCATTTTCTTCGCATTATTGCTGCAGACTAATATATACTTGCAATAGGTAATTAGATTTAAATAATAAGCATATTGCATTTTTGTTTCTTGTATTTTGCATTATATAGAGTGAATAAAACTTAAAGATTTTTCTAAAAGAAAATTGTCCCAAATTAGGATCATAGAAAAAAACATATGGATTTCCTTAAATAACACTGTAAATAAATAAATTTATCTACTGTGTTTAAAAACTTACCCATATGTATTCTCCTTTCAAGCATAGAAAAAGGAAAGAATATACAGAAACAGTTGATTTCCTGCAAATACAACTCTGGTCCTCTCTCCATGTGCCTTTCGACCACCTCATGGTCTCGTCAGTGATGTGAAGCATCGAACCGAGTGCAACATTTGCAGGAAACAAGTGTTATATAAAATGTAAATTCTGAGACATGTCGGCAGGATATTAAAAACCAATTGCATACTCAAATTTCGGTTTTTTAAAATTTCGCACTACCTACTCCGGTGAATGTATAGATGTCGTTCAACTGGCGATATTCATCAGTCTGACATCGAAGTCGACAGGTTTTTAATATCCTGCTGACACGTCTCGAAATTTGTGATTTTATAGCAGTTGTTTCCTGCGAATGTTGTTCTCGGTTCGATAGAACTCCACTAACGAGACCATGAGGTAGTACAATCGCGTATGGAGAGAGGACCAATCTCGTATTTGCAGGAAATAAACTGTTAGTATATATTCTTTCCTTTTTTTTCTGCTTGAAAAAAGAATACATATATGCAAGTACTGTAACTGTTTTAACCAAGTTTTGAATAGTGTACAGTATTGTAGTTATACCATCTCAAATATTGAATATTAAATAAAAAAATAGTGTACACGTAATTTTACATGTAATATGGCACATTTCAATTAAATAAGCCTTGATATATTGTCATCTTCTGAATGTAAATTTTCATACTCTACTCTTTCAGTTAACAACTCGTTAACTTCGTATAAATATGTTTAATTTCGATAAAACTAACAGTTGACATATTTAAGAAAAAGTGATGAAACTCATTTTCAAAATATGGAAAGTACCACTTGTAAAATGTGTCCAAAATTTACCAAACCGATAAAATGTTTTACTGCAAGTGCCGCATGCGTTCTTATATTCTTCTCAATTGTCCTGTGAATTTTAATTATTGGCAATTTTGGAATTTCACCTTGTATGTTGAAAATTTTCTAGTTTTATTTTTGATATATTTAGATTCTCCCAAGAAGCATCTTAAAGTTAGCGAGAAACCCTGTATATACGAAATAGCTACAAGTCATTAAAATTATAGGAACAAAATCGAATAAACCGTTCTGAAAGTAAAATATTTTTGCCGAGCAGTTTATATTATCACAATTTTCTAAAAACATATGAAACATTGAATACCCCGTAGATATAAAATGAGTAGCTATAAAGCCGACGCGTTATAATATAATTAAAGCACGCACTACACATTACAATTTGAAATTACTGCGAAAAATGAACGTGCACGGGGAAAAATGCGAGAGGATCTTTATCTGAATTAGTTACGAAGCTATAATTCAGGTTTGCGGCGAATGATTTAGTTGCTCGAAGCACGATTTTCTACAAGTTTTTATTTTGCCGTTAATATATATCTACCATCTAGCGCAATAGAATTATTACTCACGAGATGAAAGATGGCCGATTAATTAGTGTATTATTTAAATGAGAAACGAGTTATTTATGGCTTTATTATACGTTCTTGTAATATTGCACACTAACGTGAATGGCTCGTTATAGCTTTTTTAAGGTCATTCTTTTATTTACGGACTGTTGTTTTAATTAAGGTCAGAAGAAAACGCTCGCTATTACTCGAAGATACCAAGAAACTAGAAAATACTCTCAAAAAATTGGTCAAGCGTGTATTGGTCACGCACTACGTTACGGTTTCGTAACAGTTATTGACGATGTTAGTTTTTTGTACATTTTCACTTCACATCTGAATTTGAGTTATTCAAGAGTATGAGAGTACAAAATTTTACCGCTAAAGATGGACTTTTTAACAGAAAGCATGACAAAACATTGGAGATTAAACTTTCCACAATTTTTTTTTATTTCGTTTATTGGTAAACCAGTGACACCCAGATTTCTGGCCTAGAACATAAGGCATCCATAACTGGATGGGACATGATCCTGATGATCCTGATAGGATTTTCAGAAATTAGGAGAGGGTCCCAGAGTCAATAAGATGTTAAATTTCTTACTGATAAAAAATTACTACTGCATATCGAATTTACAAAAGAAATTTCAAATAGATATAAAATAATAATACTAATACAATTTTACTTGCGAGCACATAGTAGATCGGCCAATAACAAACACAAACATGAAAGTAGTGAATGTAGAATCAAAAGATATTCTGTATATAAATCCAAAAGAAATCATATTTCCTCTAAAAACATTAAAAAATATAAAGCACCAGCGGGAGGAGATTACAATTTAGTGGAAATATTTAAAGAAGAAGCAACCGTTCTAATTTATATATATACCATTATAAACGTAGTTTCCAGTTATTCAGTTTCAAAATGTAGTTAAGTTACGAAACTGCAGTCACTATATAAAAAATAAATAGTATACATAATAATTAAATTTCGAAATTTCCTAGGTTTCCTTACATAAATGTTTAATCAATGAACATCCTTAAAATGTATCCATGCTGGCCACTTTGAAAGAATAACTTATAACTGATGAATTGACAAAATTTAAAAGATTTAAATGGATAACAATTGCTAAAGATGGAAAGAACTGGAAAATTGAGAGAAATATCTATGCTCAATATTGATCACTGCGAGATCGATAAGATGAAATTAATAAACATAATTTAACCATTCCAGTTTTCGGTGAAACCGTTTACTAATCATTAAGGTGAATTTTTTCAGATTCTTAAAATCCACTGTGAGAAAATTAAATACAGACACAGTAATATTTCTGAATTATATTTAAAATAACAAACTAAATACCATAGAGCTATCTGTTCCCTTTACCGGCGTCTCCACCCCCCTATAAAATGGAGCAACAATTGCAAGCAACTTTAGAAACTGGATAGTTACGTGTACCTTTAGGCTAATTGAGAGCATATATCTGCAAAAACTTACAAAAGAAGAAAAAAGAAAGAAGTTACCAAATTTTGTCATACAATAGGACAGGCGAACCTGGAAAAATTATAAAGATCCCTGCCGGCTAAAAAACCCTAGAGATGTTTTCTTTTTTAATTTAAAAATAATTTTTAGTATTCTAAATTTATTTTCGCCGCCTCTGATCTTAACAAATGATCGGAAGTCAAAGACGCGTTCGTATTACAGAGGACGCTGTAAACCGAGGCCACTTCCGGTCTTGACACTGCCTTAAATCACCGCTCCGGTCGTCGATTAATGGCCGGACAAATGTGGAAAACCACCTCTGCACTTTTCGCCTCGTGCAGGATAAATCGACGCTGTCTTGAGACAAACTACCAAACCAGAAAAGCTTTTTTCTTTCCTTTGTCCGTAAAAAGTAGGGTAACGCAGGAACTTATTTGTTTAAATTTTGTTATCTGATTTAAAAAAGTAATGTCTGTGATGAAAATATAAATATTGAGAATAGTTACTAAACTACACTTGTTATTATTGCTGTCATATATAGAGGTGTTCTATTTAGGAAAATATAACTGACTAAACATTTGGTTGTAATATTTGCTTGCTTGGTGGTTACAATATACTCTCTATAGTCTGGAAGAGCTGATCCCGTGGCAATCCCGTATATTCAAATAATTTACCAACAGTTTCTAAAGCCAAATTTATTTCTTCTGGGGATAACTTATAGCTTTGTTTTTGGGGATCAAATATTTCAGCTACAAAATGATACAGTATTAATGCTTGATGATATCGCTTGTTTTTCTTGAAAGCTCTAGCCTTTAGCTCTTCGTCGAAGATATGCTGTAAGTGTTTACATTGCTCTACAGCATCTGAAATAGTTGCATTTTTTCTTTGCAAAATATCAAGAGTCTCTGCTATAGGTTTCAAAATATTTAGATATTATTGTACTACACATTTAAGTCCAATATTGGATACTTTTTTTTATATGCGGAATCAATCCCTTTTTTATTTTCCTTTTTTATGTCCCACTAATCGACTTATATTTCGATACAGTCAGCAACTCTATTCCAACCCACATCGCTTGGAACAATTAATGTTTTGCCCTTTGCTTTACTGAATTTCGCTCCGCATAGATGATTGTTACAAAAATATTTGGTTATTTAAACAATATGTTCGTTCAAAAGATGTGCCGAGCAACCACAGGTTATACTTTAGAGCTTGTTCTTTCTTTTTCTCATTACAGCCATGTTCGCCGCGTTGTCTGTCATGAAAGATTTTACATAACATTGATATTTATTTTAGTTCACATAAAGAAATCAAAACATAATTCCTTTATTTATTTATACTAGATAATAAAATATATTTTACAAATTAGATTAAATTTTCTCGACTTGCTTTCTGAGTTTTTTTGTGGAAATCATAAAAAAATCAAAAGAATCATGTTTTTTTTTAAATTTGAATCAATGGTTTTTGATTTTAAAAAGTCAATCCTGGTAGTTATTATTGATATAATTTACGTTTCATGCATTGTTTTAATACATTCTCTACTGAACACACTCATTGAACATTGCGATGACCTGATAATAGATAAATAGGTACCTACCTACGTTTATGTTTTGCGTACGGAACCTTCAACTCCAAACTGCCTTTGCTTACTAAACATATTTTGGCCTTGTTTGGGATTTGATTAAGAAGAACTTATAAGATTTGGGGGCCCCCATGACTATAGGCC
Organism: Diaprepes abbreviatus; assembly: GCA_034092305.1. Taxonomy (NCBI): domain Eukaryota; kingdom Metazoa; phylum Arthropoda; class Insecta; order Coleoptera; family Curculionidae; genus Diaprepes; species Diaprepes abbreviatus. The sequence continues at coordinate 4,920,870 of JASJET010000074.1, forward strand.
CATGGCAGGCCACCGCTTCCGCCCTCAGTTAGTCCGTCTCTGCCTTCAACTACTACGGCGCCGACATCAACTTTTTGGTTTCATTTTTAGCAGTTAGTTAAGTTTTTCTAGAAAAAAATAATTTGTTTTATTCATTTGCACTTTATATTATAAAACGATTTAAAAATCACTTATAAATTTGACTTAAATGACATTAACAACTCCGAAAATGTGAAAATCAAATTAAAGAAAGAATTAAAAACTCATTTGAAATACATATAATCACTGCAACTGCAAAAAGTTGACGTGTTTGGGAATTAGAGTAAGGGCAAAAGTTAATCGAAATTTAGCGGCAAGTGATCACTGGCTTCATTATTTTCCCCAATCACGTTCACGTTAATTTACTGGCCGTATCACGTAATTAAAATGGCGGTTGCAACGAGAATTTATGTTGTCCGGTAATGCAGTTTGTCTTTGTTGTAAATAATTATAATTTGTTAGATAAATGAACAAATACAGAAAATGCTCCGATCTGGAAAGATTTATTACTGAGTAGCAAGCAAAACTCCATTGAAAATGTAAATATATACATAAGTAAATGTATTATATATAACGCATTATTATGATAAATGAACTTTTTACGAACAGATGATAATTGTACATATTTTTAGTTATGGTAGTGGCTGAATGAAACTTTACAGGGGGAAGGGGAAACGGTTGAGTAATTGTTAGTTTAAATTAAATTTGGATGGAGAGGTAATCAATTTTTTTAACTTAAAAACCGACAGATGGTCTTTTCAAATCTTTTTATTCATCCCAAAAATTTACGCTATCCTATAAAGATCCCAACCAGTCTTTTACTATAGAACCAAAAGAATAATTCCACATCTATTTATTCATGTTCTAGGAACACACTGACAAATATATATATTTTCTCGCCAACTTTCGAACAACAATAAAAATATATTCCGACAATAATCGTAAATAAACTAAAAATATATCAAACGGCGTATTATTTATTGAATATATTTTGTTGTCGTTTGAAATAGAGCGCTTTTTATGCCGTTTGCAATAAATAACGTCGGCACGACAAAATTTTATATTAAGCCATAAATAAGCGTTATTAAACGTAGTGAATAAATTGAAAGTTGCCATTGCGCCGCGTATCTTTTATTTAGCCATTTACCTACAGGCAATTTATTGCAATTGATATTTATTGGCTCGATATGTGACTGGGGAGTTGTTGCGAACAGATTATCTGTTGTTGGTAACGATATTATTCTTTTTCAATGCCAACTCATAATAACTTAGATAGATTGACCTAATTTATTCTGATATAAATCAAGTTAAACTTGCAACTTGGCTACAAAAGCATTATCAAAGATTTTCAACTTTAACAACTAAACATCGTTGTTTCTACATCAATGCTATAGAGAGGCAGGGGCGGATCTAGCCGGCCTCTTTGAGAGTTAGGTGATATCACAAAAGCAAAGATCGAAATTACCCTCACTCCGCTCGTATACAATAGAATACAATAGAACAAGTAAAAACCAGTTGACATAATTCATTCGATGTAGTATAAGTCCAAACGACCAAAATCTCATAATCGGAGTTCAGCGAGATCCATGTTCCCAATGTAGCAGGCAGACGAGTCTGTTTATTTTGAATTCAAAGCTCTTAAGGGGAAGGCGATCGCTCCTCACCGCTCCCCCCCCCCTAGAATCTGCCCTTGTAAAGAAGTATACTAAATTTTTAAGAATTTGACACACAAGATCAATTGTCATCCTGATCTCGATGTTTCAGGTATTACAGAATACGCCTGGGATAAACAACACCATATAAAATAGTCTGAAACTGCGGCAATATATATGGAACCCTACATGAAAAAAAGGAAATTTAAGCAGCAACTTACATTAAAAATAATAATGAAATCTTCAGTAAACCAAGTGTTGAGATACCTAATCTTTGGCAACCACTACTTCGTAACATTAAATCATTGACGTGTGTACAGTGAAGCGAAACTTAGGGCTTCAATGGACACAGTCGTCTCTCTCTCGTAGCCTTAAGACGAAACATTCAATTTATACTTGATTAGAGATACAACCTAATCGAAACATGGTAAAAACAAACAAAAATAAAGACAATGCAAGTCCGACAACCACATTTTAGTCAATCTTCAACATTGTCTACAACCTTCAAACCAAATGTGATTGTTATGAAAATAGTTCTCTTCATTCCTTGTAGATATAGCTTCGTTGGTAACCAAAATAAATCTAGTAAAACTGAAGAGTGAATAGAGAAAACATCACTTTCTATTCCCATACTTTTCGGATGCATATTTTGAGATTTATTTTCCTATCAGTTATTTCAAATAACAATCCAAGCCGTATTTAGTTTCTATTTAATTTGAATAACTCTTTCAACTTTTATAAGATGAATTTTCGTTAAAGGATTATTTTTGGAAGTTCTAGAACCTGTAAATAAATGTATCAATTTTGAAAATATCCTGAACATACCAATATATGCATTAAGAATTTTAGACTACCTTTTAAGTACCCCATCGCTATTGTAATACCGTATTATACGCAACATATATCTAACAATTATCCCGATACTCATGTAATAACGACAATGTTTCATGTTATTTTATGGGAACGATTACGGAAAAAACTTGATGAATATTGCGGGTAAAATATGACGGAGTAACTGCGATATGGTCATAATGTGTAATGGAATGACATTAGTCAGACCGGTCGACGCAAAAATTGCACGAACGTATTGTTGTCCGATAATTGCCTCTATTTATTTTCCGTTTTTTGGACGGATGTGAATGCTGGAACAATGGATATTTTTACATTTAGAAATTCCCTATTTTCTTTTATCGTAAATATTTTTAAAAAGTCTAATATCTAACAGCAACATAAATTCTTAAAAGAGAAAAACTAAATAAGATCTTTCGATTTTTAGTTTTGAACTCGTTATGTTATCTAAGTAAGAACTAAGGGAGACTTGGAATGTATCTCGCAATGTTTTCAAGGTCTTAAGAAATACCCATTTTATCCAAAGTTATAAACCACACTAAATTGAAAAACAAAAATATTTTTGGGGTTATGTTTTCAAACTGACATTATTACATCTTAATACTACAAAAGCAATTTTCAAGACGTGTCTTGAGATTTGTATGAACTCAATTTATGTTCGATGCAATTGGTTTCATTCAAACAAAAAAAATACTCAGATTTTATTTCAAGAAGAAACTCTACCACCCCTTTCGTGTTCGCTTGATAAAAAAATAATTCATAACCGCAGTTTCTATCTAAACAAAGAGAAATTTCCTTCGATAAATCATCCAGCGATTGAAATATCAAAGTCGGAGTGGAATTCGACTTGCTAGCACGCAACCATATCGCGTGTTAACTACTCGATCCTGTTTATTAATGTCTCTGTAGTTGCTGTTTTTCTAAATGAGCTTGATATGATAATAAATGAAGTGGCACTGTATACGGGCGAAAATTTATTAAATGGATGGTGTTACCTAATAATTTATTTTCGACTTTTTCAACAAAAAATTAGTTAGATGTTACTAGAAGTCGATTAGAAATTCTAACTGGAATTTGTTTTTAAAACGAGTTAAATAACTTGGGACGAGTGGTGACGTTTAAGTTGAATGTACGTTTGTATTTATAACTAACTGATTTCCTTATAATCATATAAGTAGTCCAACAACTTATATTTTGAAATAATATTTTTCATACCGTTGTTTCATAATATCCAAGTTTTTAACTATTCTATTTCTTCAGTTAATATGATTTAATAATATGTCCACTAGTTGCTGGTGGGCTATTTCTTGAGGCATATCGGACAACCAAGCCGATAAAATTGCTATTTAATCTTACTAACTGTCGGTTGTGAAATTGGGAGAAGATTAGAATATTTTTATTCAAATACCTGACACACTTCTTCTTGGATTCTTACCCATACACATATCTTATCATCATAAGAAATTCTATCCTCTGTGCCTCAGTAATTTTCATTTTCAGTTAAAATTAAATCAAAGTAACAATTTGACCAAAGAATAAGTTATTGAATCAGTTATGTTGGTAAATAATTATTGTATTTCTTTTCGTGTTTTAACTGTCGATAAATCGAAAATAGCTACAATTAGGCATAAAACATATAGTAGAAAAAATGTCCAGAATTTTACGAGTCTAAAAGTGTACAAGAAATTAGGGATCACTATTTAAAAAATCAAAGTTGATTTTAGCACAGCTTCTTTCAAGTCACTAGATATGATTTAATATATTGGAATAAATTCGTACTAAAAAGCGAAGTCGATATGTCCGAGAGATTTTTCAAAAAACCCAGCGGTTTTTTAAATAATGAATTTATTTTAAACTTTACGTCTTCATTGTAAAATTTTTTCGTTACCATACAATTCACTGCAAAATTAAACTAGATTTAATGAAGATAATGCCTATTGTAGACTTAAAAAAAGGACATCAAATTATTTCTAAGCACAAACCATAGATATATTATATAAAATATTACACTTTAAATAAAAATAACAGCAACTAAAAATATTTGATTATATTAAAATATATAAACATAAAAAAAATTAAAATATAAACCATTTTATCACCTAGCTAGAACCCGAAAATTTCCCTTTATTAAAAATATGGTAAATCGATAAAATTAGACCACCTTTTGTAACTTTATGACCAAAAAAATATGATATTACAGCATGTGTTAATATATAGGCATTAACTCAATTTGTAAAGCATAATGCTTGAAAATGTAATTATTACTATGAAAGGGCCTCAATTTCAAATTGTTTTAATATATGTAACAAATAACCAAGTATACAATATATTTAAATTACATTTTTATAAATGCAATATTGACACAAAATAACGGAGAAATCCATAACTTTTTAATTAATTCTATAGTAATTTACTTCCATTTCTAATAGAGGGAATGGTCATGTAGCCCAGCAAGAGACTTGTTAATCCATTCTTTTCTAATACGTCTATATAATATTCTAAGTAAACTTTGTACTAGACCATTTACCACGAAATTTTCATGCTATGTATAAGATAAAATATGTTTTGTAACGAATGTTAATTTTTACTATTTTGTCACAACTATTTAAACTACTACTCGAATAACCCAAGTCCCGACTCTGTTTTATCCTTAAGTGTCTGAAGTAACAAATTATCCCCGCACTATGCTGTCATCTTTCGTCGTTGAGAACGGCCCATTAGCAAATGATCTAAGTGGAAGCCGAGCGCACATAAACAGATCTCCCAGGGAAACGCTAAGTCACGTGTGAAGGATCACTGTCACTTCGCCATCCATCAAAATGTCGGCTGACTGACTGGTGGTTTTAGATTGGTGTGAAAAGCTCAAGAACGAGCTTAAAGAAGAAGTGAAAAATAGAAGGTATTTTAGTGGAGAAAGAATGTTTTTTTTTAAATATTATTATAAGTTTAAGTTGTTCATAATCATATAAAGTAAAGTGAAGTGAAAGTCATTTTGCAACTTAAAATTTGAAAAAATGATACAATCAATCACAAAAGTGTTGTTATTATATATATATATATATATATATATATATATATATATATATATATATATATATATATATATATATATATATATATATATATATATATATGAAGTAAAAAGCGAACGGTAAATGCAAACTTCTCTCCATCATATCCTTTCTGTGTTAGAGGTTGCACAGTTAGAATAAATTGTAATAAAACGCAATTTATCCCATTCCACCACCATTGAGATGATGGCCCACCTGTACCACCATACCGAGGAGAAAGTCAAAACTTACCCTCCCCGCCACAGTGATACGGCAGAGGTACATGTTTCGTCTACAGTAGACATTTGATATCAGTCATATTTAAGTTAATTTAGAAGCAACTTGTGCGTATTTTTGTTTATAGCTGTTAGTTTAGGGTCAAGTTTAACATGGAGTGCAATAACGAACATTTTCGACATATTTTAATTTTTTATTTTCGTAAACGGAAAAAAAATACTGAGATACACAAAGAGATATGTGAAGTTTATAGTGTTGATTGCATAATAGAATGTAAGTGTTAGATTTAGTTTAAAAAATTCCGTTCTGGAGATTTTTCGCTTAAAAATGATTAATGTTTTGGTCGACCTATTGTTGATGATGACCAAATCAAAGTCATAATTAAAAAGAATCGCCATCTAACTATTCAAGAGATTCCAGAGTGGTTAAATGTATTGCGCACAATAATTTAAAATCACTTAAAATATCTAGAACTCACTAAAAAGCTCGATATTTGGGTTCCTCATGAATGGAAAGAGATTTACTTAACACAATGAATTAATATTTGCCATATTCATCTCACACACAATGAAACTAACCCTTTTTTGAAAAGAATCGTTACTTGTGATGAAAATGGTTCCATCTACAATAACATCATTTGAAAACAACCATAGCCGAGGCGTGATGAATCAGCAAATCAAATTTAAAACCAAATTGCATTCAAAAAAAGTCATGTTGTCAATTTGGTAGGACTACAAAACTGCTTTCAAGAGACCTAACAATCAATTCAGATGTTAACATCTAATAAAACTGGATGAAGTAATCAAAGAAAAACGGCCAGAATTGGCAATTGCAAATTGTGTTCTCTCATGATAAGGCAAAGCCGTACTGATATTTAGTAGCTCGTGCGAAATTATTGGAATTGATGTTGCATCTCCCATATAGCCCACTATCTGATTACCATTTATTTCGAAGTTGCAAAACTCTTTGAATGGTAAACTTTCACAAATGATGATGATCTTAAACCGCACTTGGTTCAGTTTTTTGCTGATAAGAACCGAAATTTCTATAAACGTAGAATCATGAAGCTGCAAGAAAGATAATAAAGGTTATGGAACGAAATGGAAAATATATAATTGAGTAAAGTTTATTTTTTGTATTTTTATTTAATTTCTTCACAACTGAAATAAATTTCTTGTCGATCTGATAATTAGAGTATATGAAGACTTTAATGAAACAAATATTCTGCTTTTTTGTGTCTTTTATAACATTTAATATAATATTATTTTTAAAATATAATTTATACTTTTTGATATTTAAAAATCAGTAAACCTTCTTCTATATCAATACTTCAATCATTCAAGTTAAATAATATTAAAATATTGATCTTTACTGTTTTTACCCCGGTAGTAAAAATATTTATTTTTCTATTTTTTTCTAAATTTAGATCGGTTGCATCGGAGATTTTAATTCGCTCTATATTTCCCGAACATAAATTAAATTCCTCACACAACAAAAAATCTTGACAGCTAATCACGAACGAATTTATTAAAAATCCCCTTTAAACCTTAATTGAAAAAGACCATATTAAAATTATTTCCCGACTGAGTATTTTTCCTATAAATTTAGGCACAAAAGATTTCCGGAAAAGCGTGAGCTGGAGGTGACGTTATGTTAAGGCCCGTCAGTTGATCAAAGAGCTTAATTTTATGGTGAAAGAGAAGTTTTACGGTAAAAAGAAAGACTTGTTTTTGCTTTATTTTAAATTTAAAATGTGGGTAGATGGCGCTTAAATGCTATCAAGGCATTTTAGAATCGTGTTGTGTCTGAAGTCGTTTTCAAAGGTTATTTTCTTGACAACCTACCTTTTTCCCTATTTCTCGTCGTTTACGTCTTACTAAAATAGTTAATGACATGTTACTAATTAAGGAAGCAGAAAGAAAAAATGTAGCTTGTCACTGAGTTTTAATCAGTGTCATAAACTTAAGCCAATTTTTTGCTTTAAATCATAATTAGTTTTTTCATTTTAGAAGCAGTAATAATCCTAACTGAGACGTTAGCTTGCGGTGTAGGTAATAACCGACACTTAGTATTAGTAATGCAAAACGGCACAGTGCATGTCAGGCTACTATTATCGCATAAACTTGCATTTCGCATCGCATGCTGCCTCGACAATTATCGGGATCCGTTTACTTCGGTTTATTACGTTTATGGCCCTCAAACAACTACTTTAATTTATGGTAATTGGGTAAAATTATAAAATGAAATTAGTTATGGCGAGTAGATGAGAGGTTGCCTTCTTATTAGGGGGATCTAATAAAAGTTGTTGTTTGTGGCGAGTTAATGGGGCACTAACATGACGAGAAACATTTCTTACGAATCAGTACTAGCTTTTTAAGAAATTATTCATCATAACTCTGTAATTGACTTTTTAATAAGAATGTGTGTTTGAGCCAAACAATAATTAAAAATTAAACTAATAGACTCGTCTGCAAACTGTACCTTTTCTCTTACTATAATGATCTATATGCAGCACACTGATAGGGAGATGAGGCCCCAGTTGTTTATTCTATTTCTTATAACCAATAAGTTATTTAATTGTTACTTATATAGACCTTGATTCCCAAAGTAGTGCATATGAACCACCAGAAATCAACCGTAACCTACAAGGGGTCCACGCTAACGGGGGTGCATGAAAATACAAATGAGGGTCCACAACAGTGAATCCTATTTCGACAAATCATCGCCAAAGTTTGGGCGTTTTGTAAATATCATAATGTACCTAACAAAGATTATGTGTATGTACTTACAGACTAAGAAGTTTTCATTTTCAAAAATCAAAATAGGCCTAATGTACAAATGAAAGTGAATCAAAATTATCTTCTTTGGCAGTCTGGAGATAAATAAATACAACAATGAACCAATCCATGTTCAAAAATCAAATCGATAAAACGGTAAAGATTTGAAATACTTTCAAACATAAAGAAAAACATCAGAAGAGGCCCAAGGTGGACAGTATGTTCGCTTCAATGTCAAAAAGAGACCATCATAATTTGCGGGAGTCTTACAATATCTCTCTACTGGCAGCACTATCAAGAAAGCCACATACTATCAAGGAAGAGCTATTGAAGAGATTGGTGAACCTATTCTACATAAACCAGTGGTATATTCGAAAGAATCCCTGTGAGCAATTCAAAGGTGTATTGATAAAATGAAATTTAAACTATTCCTTATCAAATATAATATTAATATCAGCAGCCACGGATAGAAAACCTGCCATGGTTAGGCGTTGTTGTGGTTTTATAAATCATTTAAAACAAAATGTATCCGGATTGGACTTTCATCAATTACTACTTCATACTGAAATACGCTGGCCAGCGAGAGACTTATGCTCAACAAGACTTTTTCAGTTTTTGAGACTGTTTTAAAATTTTTAGGTGCTAAAGATCCCATTTTAAAAGAAAACTTATTCAAATGGAAACCAGACATTGTCTATTGTACAGATTTGTTTTTTTCTTGCCAAAGTTAACCTTATGGATCAAAACATTAGACGACGATAATTTTTACAGTTCTCCAAATTGTCACAGACATGCTGCCAGGATGATGACGTTTCAATTTCCGTTGAACATTCAAAAGCCCTGTACACAGATTTAAGGATGTTTTGACCATAGAAACACCACATGAATTGAATGTCATATTATAACTGATTGGTATAAGTATTAACGAAAAAATTAAGGGTTCAAACTCGAAATGAATATTAGTAAGACGTACTTGCTACGTATTCTGCATTATGAAGAAAGTTTTCGATAGAAATCACTGGCGAAGGGGAATTAAAACTAAACGTGACCAATTTAAAGACAAATATTGAATATTTGCTATCGAAGCATCAGGCATATCTGTCCCATTAAAAGTATTTTATAACTATCGCCACAATTTATGACAGGTAGAAAATGATGCGCCGAAAAAAAAATTGAAGCTGAAACATCCATTCACACCTGCCTTAAAATGGTCTCTTCAATGAGGTGTAACGAACCATAAGCAACATTCATAGGAAACAACTGTCTATATAAAATAAATATTAAACCTGCAGACTTTTTCGATGTCAGACTGAAAAATGTCGCCAGTCAAACGGCATCTATATATACACTGGAGCAGGGGCGGATCCAGCCTCTCTCCTTGGGGGGGGGGGCGGTGATATCACAAAAGTGCAGTATGGCAAGAGAAAGCAAGTTGCCGACGGGGAGGAGGTAGACATCAGCAACATTCCCATTTCTAGTGTAAAAGGCAGGGCGGGTCTATTTTTCAGGAACTTGAAGCTTTTGGAGAGGGGGGGGGGCAATCACAAGAAAAAACAAGTTGCCGGCAGCGAGGGAGAATGCGAGCAGCATACACATTCCTAGTATAAGAGGCAGAATTGGGTCTATTTTCCTGAATTCAAAGCTCTTGGGGGGCTATCGCAAGAAAAAGAAGTTGTCAACGGGACTGCCAGCAGCATATACATTCCTTATATAAAATGCAGAATCGGTTGTATTTTCCTGAACTCAAAGCTTTTGGGAAGGGGAGGGGCGATTGCAAGTATACACATTCCTATACTCTATTCAAGAACTAGAGAGAGTAATAAAACTGTTATCGAAACCTCCAACGTACCTGCTCCAGTGCCGCAGGTATCTGAGGACTGCCGTAAATCTAATTATATTTAATTATATTTAAACATTTTAAACTTTTATAAATTTACTGCTACAATAAAATTTCTGGTAGTTCAATTTAATTTCTGCAGGTGAGCAAAGTACATCTTACAGTGTGTCCTTAGTAATTTATCTTGTATGTGCTTGTTTTTACATATTATTTGAAATTAGTGAGATACCCAAAAGATATGACTTCCAAAATCGTCAAAACCAAGGTATTTTTTCCTTAACGAAAAACTTATTACGACGAATGTTTATGATGCCTTAAGATATCAATATCTAGATAATAATGTTAAAAACTTTGTTGAGTTGTGTTCCAACATAACAAGAGTTGGAATATCTACTATGTGCCCAGTACTGAAGGAAAAAAACGACTGGAATTGTTAGTACTCCCAAGTTACATTCGATCAGGGACAGACGAAAAACCTCGTTGGAAGAAGAGATGTAAACTGCAATAAAAGAAGTTGTACACACATTTTATTATGAGACGCAGATCCGAACCGTCGACAAAATTCTAAGTAAAATCAAGGAAGATCGGGATTTACCGGAAATTAAAAGAACTGAGCTCTGGAAATTGCTAAAAGAACTTAATTTTTTATGGAAAAAAGCAGATAGGAAATCTGTTCTTATAGATCGTCTGGAATATGTCCGTTGGAGAAGGAAATATCTCTCTCAAGTAAAAGGTAGAGTTGCTAGAAATATTACAACTTACAAAATTAGTAATTTAACTGAACTTTTGAAAGATTTTTTGAATAAAGTTAGTGCAAAAAATTGGGAACAAGCTATATAATAAAAGCATAAAAGAAAATGTGAAAACTCGATCTCATGATCGGTGAGATAGAAGATCCAATTATAATTAATTTGAGCGAAGATAGGTTCACTGACTTTGATTACGAATTAGATACGTAGTGTTTACCAGTGTAAACACAATTTATTATTTAAATTTTCTGTAACTTATAAAAATAAATTACATTTCAATCCCTTTTTAGTGTTTAATTTTAGTTCTGCAGATGGTTTCAGAAATAAATAAACTGAACCGTCAAATATCCTAAAAATGTTTTTAGTTAATAATAAAATGACCGATAGTCCCAAAAAAATTTTAATATCATATGGAAGAATTTATTTTTTTTATATATTATATATTAACTTCTTGTATTTTTCACAACCGATATTTTGTAAGTATTTAAATTATAACTTAGAATTTTTTGAGAAAAAAAGGCTACATTTTAGCCGGAATGTGCATAAAACGATTTCTATGCCACAATTAAAAATAATAAAAATACAGTTGTGAATTGTATGAAATATGTCAAAATTTTCTATATTTTCTAATGTATGTGAATTATTAAGAAATCATAAGAAATTAAATAAAATTATAAAAATTTTTTATTTCAGGTTTATTACCGAAATAATATTCTATGCCATAAATACTTAGTGATAAAATAAACCTCCTTCCGACGCCTATGACAAGGATTAAAATCCTTTTTAACACTTCACACATCCAAATATCTATTGTTATCCAACCCAAATAGTCCATTATTATAGACCGGTATTTTTGATTCTAAAATTTCTAACCCATTTCTATGAATAATATATGTGTCTAACAGATTTTACCAAAGATATCGGACTAAAGAACAAAAGTAGTTTGCGAAGAAAAAAAAAGGGTAAAAAATGATTTATTACTCTCTCTAGTTCTTGAATAAACTATAGCATAAGTGGCAAAATCGGGTATATTTTCATGAACTCAAAGCTCTTGGGGGGGGCGATCGCCCCCACCGCCCCCCCCCCTTGGATCCGCGCCTGCACTGGAGCGGATCCAGCCTTCTCTCTTTGGAGAGCGGTCACATCACAAAAGTACAGTATGGCAAACGAAAGTAAGTTGTCGACGAGGAGTGAGACACTAACAACATTTCCATTTCTAATGTAAAGCTTTTGGGAGGGGCGATCGCAAAAAAAAATAAGTTGTTGACAGGGGGGGGGGAGATACCAGGAGCATATACATTCCTAGTATAAAATGCTAAATCGGGTCTATTTTTCTCAACTCAAGGTTTTTGGGGAGGATGATCGCAAGAAAAAACAAATTGTCGACGGAGGGGGAGATGCCAGCAGCATACCCATTCCTAGTATAAAAGACAAAATCGGGTTTATTCTCCTGAACTCAAAGCTCTTGGGGAAGGGGCGGGGGGGCGATTGCCCCCCTTGGATCCCTCAGGGCACTGGAGTAGAGTGAGCCCAAAAATTAAAATTTCAGTAAGAAATAAAGGATTAGTTTAACAAGTTGCCTATATTTTCTTCAGGAAAAAGGAAAAATTCACAGACAGTTTATTTTTTACAATTACAACTCGGGTCCTCTTTCCATAAACGTTTTAACAGTTCCACTGATGAGACCATTAAGTGGTCGAAACACGTGTGGCAAATAGATCTGAGTTGTATTTGCAGGAACTAAACTGTATTTTTCTGTCTAACCTGTCGTTTTCTTTATTTCTTGCTGAAATTTTAATTATTAATTAATATTTATTTTATATATTAATACCGTATGAGAGATTTCCACCAAAATGCGATAACACATCTTTCAGTACTAAATATAATTATTTAGTAAGCCCTTGTCTTATTTACAAAAACTGTGATTTATCATTGTAAAACTTAGTTCAGTAACTACTACATTGTTCAGTAAAATCATAAAAAAAAATATTTTTGAGGATGCTTTTATAATTTTTTTTAAATTATCATATCTATAATAGTTTGATAAATGATTAGTATAGTTCACTTTTAGTTGTGAGTTTTTTTAGGTGTAGTTGTTGAATTTTTTTTTCCATAATAACATAACTCATTTCCGTACAAGTTGTACAAAACAACGCGTATTTCTCCCTGAATTCTCATATCACGCTCGTAACTTTGCATCACCCTTGACAGTGGCTGTCAGCTAATCAAATTTACGTGCCCCGAGCACACACGGCTTTCCACACGTATACGTGCTAATTTGTCTGCTGGCGGCCATATTTCTTTATTTGGCTCGTCGTTTTACCTCTGCCACGTCACATTACCAAGATGCGAGGAGCCCATTCAGGCCTTGATTGACGGCCTTTAGTTCTTGTCTCTCCAAGTTACGAAACCTTCTATTTTACAAGGGCTTGAGAAAGACTTTTTTTTTATTAAAGTGTATTTTCTGCTGTAACTGCTTATATTCTGACTGCAAATTATGGTAAAAAATTGCCCTGAATCAGGAGCCAAAAGTTGGAATAACTTTTTTTGCGAACATTGACACAAATGTAGAAATAAAAAAAGTTTATATATATATATATATATATATATATATATATATATATATATATATATATATATATATATATATATATATATTAATGAAGCCAGTAAGTAAGGACTACATCTAATATATTAATCACATTTGATTTTTCGATTCATTATTATTTTTAATGTAAGTTTCTTCTATAAATTTACATATACATATACATAGTAGAGAAATTGCCCAATCTGTGCTGGGTTTGGAAGTTAAAAGTTGATAAAAGATATCAGAGATTTTATGGATTACTAATGCTTATATAATAATAATATATCCGGCACTTCAGAAATCGAACTTAGCTCTACCAACAAGTTCTACTCTCGCGTTCTTGAAAACGTAGCATTATTTAGCAGACTGGAGAGGATGAAAGGTGAACTTCCATCACGTTAAATACTGCTACAGCTAATCATTTACCAACTCGTCTAGTCAACGAAGTAAATAACAAGTGAAGAGAACAAAAATCCCATCGGAAGTCCTTTTTCCTCAAAGTATAACTTTACGTAATAAAAAGGGCTACACTTCAAAACGGTGGTAACATGGTTGGATCCGTTTGATGTTGAGTCCCTTAAAAGTCTGTTTTGATTGTGCTTAGTGATTCCCCTGATGGCATATCAATATAGAGACTTTTCACGTCAAACTTATTAGTCTGTTATCTACTAACGATATTTTTAATGTTTGTAGTTAATTTCCATAGTAAATTGATGTGCTGGGTTTTTGGTAACCTGTGAAGGTATGGCGACTTACTGCAATGTGACATGAGCGTCGATAACAGTTTGGTCTTTGTAGTTCTGGAGTTTTCTATATATTCTTCTTATCTTATTACTTTTGTATTTCCTCTATCTGCTAGACATGTTAACCAATAAAACAGCATTCGATCCAATACAAATGCCTTAAGCAATAACAAGGATCGAGACACATACCTTATTCAATGAATAAATAACAACACAGAAAGAAAAAATTAAATTATATTGAAAAATGAGACAGGAAGATTCGATACCTCCAAAATTCTTCACTTTGGCTCCGGAAGATGTGTTTCACACACAGTACGATGAGAATACAAAAGATGTGACAAAAGATGAAGAAAAATTAAACCATTTAAAATTTGCTGACGATATCACCTTGATAGCAAAAAGTTTAATCATGAGATCAAACTAAGACTAAAATAACGAACGTCATTCAATGAATGTGCTCATTTAAATGGAACTGAGCTGATTATATAGGACGAATGAGGGATAACAATTGAACACGACGATTTATCGAATGGAGACCGAGAGAACATAAAAAACCAAAGGTAAATCTTAAACCAGATGTACAAACGAATAGCAGAACATAACTGGACGCTGAACACAAATGACAGGAATGAATGGATACACTTAAGAGAGGCGTATATCCTATGATGGATGGAACGATATTGCACATGAACATAAATTAAATAATTTGTGAAATATGAAAAACGATGTTTCAAGTTGAAGGATTGATGGAGTTGATTTTCTATGAATTAAATACATATAACAAAATTTTTTTTATTCAGATGTATCCTGACTAGAAAGTTGCATACAATTCAATTTTCTACATATTGTTAGTTAGAAAATTAAGGTACAAATTTGTTAGAGAAACAGAGTTTCCATGTTTCAAACTCTGCTCCTAAATCTTTGATTAAAAAATTATTGGCCATAGAAATAAATCTTCTTACACCCACTTCCTACAGATTTTCGTATTATACTCATGTTACACACCAATACTGGAAATATTTTTTTTTAATATTTTCATAACTTTTTTGTGGTTTATTCTTGACAAAAATAAATGATTTTGATTTGTGTAACAAAATATGAAAATTGTCAGCAGCAATTTTTCAATGTTGTTGTCGACATTGTAATTTTTCAGTTTTTAATGGTTACACATTTGTTTACATTCACGTGTTAACACCAAGTGTTGTTTTTCGGATGACTCTATTAAAAATAAATTAGGTTTTTGTTTTTATTTTAGAGACACATTGCATGTTTTGTTATATATTTGTAGCTTGGATTTGAAGTATTTATGACATCGCTATTGAGTTCAATGTATAACTCAAAAACAATTTTATTGAAGAAATTCTATTTCTTTTGAAATTTATTAATATAATGGTAAATTAGTATTCCAGTCTTTTATACAATGCAAATACATATACATATTTATGTTAAACAAGTATGAACATATATAAATTTCTTCTCACCACTGTACTAATTTAAAGGGTCTCAAACACATTAACATGGGTAATATTGGAATTTTTATTTATTAACTCAAAAAAGCACATCTAAAAACAGCCGTTCGATAAGATTCAGCTTTGCGGCGCGGCTTGGTTCATTCTGAGTCCAAATTTGGTTAGGTATAAGCGAGGTCGCTTTTTGAGTTGATCGTTTGATCGTTTCTAGTTGACGGCTGGGACATCGATGGATTACAGATGCCCTTATTACGGACAGCAATCAATGATTGTTAAAGGGCCGTCTGTTAACTGGACACAGTTATTAACTGAGGTAATATGTAAGTAATACATCAATCGTGTTTAGTTTGGTCCAACGTATTATAGAAAATTAATTTAATCGTTCTACATCCTATTTCATATATGTTACCTCTTAAAGTTTTAGCCAACATTGATTGTTCCATACGTCTTTGTGCCACCCGTATAGCACTTATATTTTTCTTTATCAATGTCGTCAATGTCTCCCCCCATACATATTAAACACTAAAGCCGCCCACTCTTCATGTTATTTATCGGCTTTGATTGTCTCGTGACCCAAATATTTATATACGTCATTTATTCGAGATGGATATCTGCTACAGATATATCTGTGCTTGGTATGTCGTATATTGGGATTTTGAAAAGTTAATGTTAAGTCTCACTTGTTGGAAGGAGTCGTGTAGGTTATCGAGAATTTTCTGTGTATCGTCCAAACGGTCAGCGATCAATACAATATCGTCTGGTAATGATAAATGGTCAAAGTACTCCCCTTTTAATATTGATCTCCAAGTTGTTCCAGTTTAGTTTTTTGACCGCATACACTAACATCACTGGTGATATATTATCACCTTGCCAGATCCTTCTTTCAATGAAAATTTGTCGATGTTTTTGTGAGGTTTGATACACATGCTCCATCAATGCAATATATTACTGGTCAATTCTATATTTTGTAACATGGCATTTTAGTTGATGGTATGAAAAACCTTTTGAAAATTAACGAAGATAAGCACTCTGTAGATTTTTTTGATCTCTCCGAAAATCTACTTGTTCCTTTAATTGATATAAATCAAATTTTGATGTAAATCTTTGTGTAATTATTGTCATGAACAATTTATAGAGATGAGATAGTAGATTCACAAGTCGATTCAATTGTTATTTGGTCCTCGCCCGACGTTTTATTATTTTTCATGAGTGTAAGGGAAATTTCTATTTCATTATCTCTGGAATGTCTTCAGATCTTTGGTTTAGAATGTGAGGTATGTTAGTAACTGCGACCGACGAAATTGTTACAAGAATCTACACTACCGTATTAAATGATGATAGAGTGCGTGAGTTTACTGATACTGCAAACATCTCGATGGATCCTGTCCGCTACATTTTACACGATGTTTTTGATATGTATGACATGTTTATAGATGAAGAATGTTAAAAGTTATTTAAAGACGATTCTACTGAATTTCTTCGACGTGTTGTTATATTTGATGAAAGATAGGTCCATCATTACACACCAGAAACGAGGTGAGAGTCCAAACAAATAAAAGGGCGTAAAGGTATCCCGAAGAATGTGAAAATAATTCCATCCGTTAAACAAATCATGGCTACGCTTTTCTGAGATTCTAATGGTGTGGTGCTTATAGACTACCTAGAAAATTACAAAATCATAACCAGGGAATGTTACACTTTATCACGGGAGCAAATGAAGGATGCTATTCAGGCTATGTAATTAAAAATTATATTAGGATGTGTAAAATAATATTTAAATTTAATTTTAGTCTTAAGCTTCTAAATTTCCGTCAAAAGGATTCATTTTCCATTAAGGATCCCTTCTTAGTTTATTAAATAAACTTAACTACCATTTATTAATTATTTTAAATCAATTGTCTATTCTAACTTCAGAATAATTGATGTTTAAACTTGTAGTGACTTAATTTTATAGATTCAATTAAGCATATTTAACAAAAATGTACTGGACAGATTAGCTTTTGTCCCCTTTGTGACAAAGCATTACTGGTCTGTAACAAACCGGGCATCGGCCGACAGCCAATCCATCAATCAAAGTTGAAAGGTGCCGCCGCGCCGCAAGTTAATTGTGTGGCCAGCGATGAGGTAGCGAGCTGCCATGTTTTAGTTACACTTTGCGCAATGTACTACGGACAAAACGTCTTTTCTGTTATATATATATATATATATATATATATATATATATATATATATATATATATTTATATATATTTGAAGTAAAATGCGAACAGTAAATGTAAACTTCGTTCCAACCATATCCTTTCCGTGGTGTTAAAGGTTGCACAGTTGGAACAAATTGCTAAGGAACACAATTTATCCTATTCCACCACCATCGAGATGATGGCCTACCTGTACCACCATACCGAGAAGCAAGTCAAAACTTACCCTCCCCGCCACAGTGATACGACAGAGATACATGTTTCGTCTCTACTAGATTCATCAGGGTACCGACATGCACCTGGCTGTGCAAAGGAAGCATACTGAACGCGGCTTCGCCGAGCTCCCGCCGCGTTTAGTATTTGCATGCTTCCTTCCGATCTGTCCTTTGCACAGCCAGGTGCATGTCGGTACCCTGATGAGTCTAGTAGAGACGAAACATGTACGTTTGCCGTATTACTATAGCGGGGAGGGTAAGTTTTGACTTTCTTCTCGGTATGATAGTACAGATAGGTCATCATCTCGATGGTGGTGGAATAGGATAAATTATGTTCCTTAGCAATTTTTTCCAACTGTGCAATCTCTAACACGGAAAGGATATGGTTGGAACGAAGTTTGAATTTACTGTTCGCATTTTACTTCATTCATATACGGAGCTGCATATAGTTGTACGTTTTGCTGAATGTGATTTCAGCACTACAACGCATAATGTGAATATATCCACTGCTATTGCATCTCACACGGATGAATCCGTGAAAGTCGCAACATTTATATATATATATATATATATATATATATATATATATATATATATATATATATATATATATATATACGGACTGAGACGAACAAACTTTCATTAAGGGAATGGGCATGAAAAAATTAATATCTTACCGAAAAAATAATCACAGTGGCATTCAAAATTAATATCTTACCGACACGTCCCGCGACAAAATAACTACAAATATTAGTTCCAACTACCAATATAGTACGTCAACACAGTGTCTGGGAAAGCTGCCGACGGACCCACTGATGAATCCTCCGTCGGCACCGGGAACGAAACACACCTGTAAATTTTCAGTGATGAAACAACCTTGTAATTCTTGGCGAATGCAGGGACATCAATAGCTAGGATTGTATAATATATATATATATATATATATATATATATATATATATATATATATATATATATATATATATATATATATATATATGTTTATGAGGCTTTCACGGATTCCTCCGTATGAGATGCAATAGCAGTGGATATATCCACATTATGCCGTTGTAGTGCTGAAATCACATTCAGCAAACGTACAACTATATGCAACTCCGTGAATAGATGAAGTAAAATGCAAACAGTAATTGCAAACTTCGTTCCATCATATCCTTTCCGTGTTAGAGGTTGCACAATTTGAATGAATTGCTACAGAACACAAATCATCCCATGACACCACCATCGAGATGATGGCCCACCTGTACCACCATACCGAGAAGAAAGTCAAAACTTACCCTCCCCGCCATAGTGATACGGCAGAGGTACATGTTTCGTCTCTACTAGACTCATCAGGGTACCGACATGCACCTGTTTGTGCAAAGGACAGATCGGAAGGAAGTATGCAACACTGAATGCGGCTTCGCCGACCTCCCGCCGGATGGCGTATATATGTTTATGAGGCTTTCACGGATTCCTCCGTATGAGATGCAATAGCAGTGGATATATCCACATTATGCCGTTGTAGTGCTGAAATCACATTCAGCAAACGTACAACTATATGCAACTCCGTGAATAGATGAAGTAAAATGCAAACAGTAATTGCAAACTTCGTTCCATCATATCCTTTCCGTGTTAGAGGTTGCACAATTTGAATGAATTGCTACAGAACACAAATCATCCCATGACACCACCATATCACTATGGCGGGGAGGGTAAGTTTTGACTTTCTTCTCGGTATGGTGGTACAGGTGGGCCATCATCTCGATGGTGGTGTCATGGGATGATTTGTGTTCTGTAGCAATTCATTCAAATTGTGCAACCTCTAACACGGAAAGGATATGATGGAACGAAGTTTGCAATTACTGTTTGCATTTTACTTCATATATATATATATATATATATATATATATATATATATATATATATATATATATATATATATGCCTATTGGTTTTTGCGGTTGGTAGGCTCTAAATATATTATGTTTTTGGAGCAATCTGCCGGTTCTATCTGTTGTGGTGCCTTTTATGTAAGGAAATATGGTGATTAGCGTCGCAAACGTATAGTATGAGTTACCGTGAATAGAATTATCAAATTTTAGTACGAGGCAACGTGAATAGCGCCGTGATGATACTGCGGGGTTACTGTCTATCGTATCGCTACCGCACGAAAAGTACGAAGAATGCACCTACATGCTCTTGCCTTCCAGACCATTTGTTTATTTATATTGTTCATCTTAGGTTGTAAGTTAATTTTAGGCCATTATTAGAAATTAATCATGAGTAGATATTATAAAACTGAGGTGGTTCAGATAAATTGCAGAATCTATTAGAGAAAATTACTTGTAATTTTGAAGGCAGATTATACATTGTTAAGAATAAAATCTGAATTATTTAATTTTCGTGTACAATTAATAGTACAATGCTTGAAGTTGATCTTTATGATTTTATTAAAAATTCTAACAGAAGCTCAGTCAGTCCTCCTACTTCACAATCACCGATTATGATTAATTATGTTGCACTACATATAGTTAGCTTGTGATCGACAAGTAAAGTTTAACGATGATTCCAAAAATACTAATAACTTTTTAGAAAGAATATTAGAACTTCCTAAATCCGATAGAGTTAAGCAAAAAGGCCTCATTCATTTTTATAGCTGACCTTTTTTACTTCAAGGTTTTAGTTAGGTACAGTAGCGTCAAAAAGTCCGGTTGATAATTAGTATTGCTAACGTAGAGCACAAATATAGCTTCTACTAATAGTTAAGGGGCATTAAGTTCTAAGACATAGTTTTGAAAATAAATATTGTATTCTTAATGCAACACACCATTGTGGCATCTGTCATTATTACCAGACTGTTACATTTTAGTGGTTTACACAATTTATGCAACATGCAAAATAATTACATTAGTTGAAAAATATTTAGTTTTTATTGCATCTTGATTTCTCAGATTTTTCCAATCATAAATTCGAATTGTTTAGCAATTTATTGAACCCTCTTTGATTACCAACGCCTGCAAATAAATAACTCAATGTCGCAATAGCGGCTTTCGTCGCTCGCACCGCGCCGTACTGCGAAAAAACATCAAAAATATAAACCAATAAAGCTGACGGCTAAAATTGAATTATTCGGCGACTTTCGCGTTTTACCTGACCATTCCGGAAATTTACGAGCCGGCTAATCGTTCGCACGGGGCGATAAATTCAAGAAAATTAATTTTTCCCCTTTGTCGGAGGTTTTTCACGAAAAAAGAGCTGTTAGAACAACGATTTTGAACATTTAGAATCGATACAGATTATAAAAGTATATCTCTTTACGGGAAAAAAATTATTCTTTAAAAGTGATGTAAAAATATGCATTATATTTGTGCTTTTAATAATTATTTAACAAAGTCGTTATTTAAATATCGAAAACCTTAAAGTATTTTCGGCTGACGCATACGAGTATAAGTTTCATAAGAACTTTCCACTTTAATGCCATTCTACAAGAATAATTTTTGATAGAATTGAAACATTTTGATGATATTTTCAGCATGTTCTAAGGCGAATTAGCCCGTAAAATGGTTTGTTGCAACAGTGTTAAAAACATTTTTTGGTTAACAATTTTTTTATAAGAGCAAGTAGAAGATACTCTCATAAGAATGGCTTAAAACATTTATACTGTAGGTTTATGCAAGGACACATAAACAATTTGATATAAAAAGACAATTTGATATTAAAAAATTGCACTAAAAACTAAATATTAATTTAAAACTTTTTTATATTCGAATCAGTTTAATAATTATAAAATTGCTTATTTACTTAGCATTTTTTTGAAGGCGCTACAAATTTGAGAAATTGTAGAAAATACCTCCAAACTACACAACGCCACTCTTAACGAAAGCAAAAACAAGAGATTAAAAGAATGTAAACAATTCAGTAACGAAATAGAAATTAAGTCAGATCAAAAAACAACAATCACCTAGAATTAGTTTAAAAATAAGCCCTTCAAGTAGTACCGATTTGGTTTTCTGCAAATCGGACCAAAATTTCTAACATTTTGGCGGTTCACCGCATCTCTTCTGATACGCAAGGAACCAGTTTTAAAGAAAAATAACATGGACAGTGTCTCTTCTTTTGTAATATTTCCAAATTAATTTTAAAATTGCTCGCATTGAATATTATAAAAGCAAATATCTCGAAAACATATAGCGGCATTTACGAAGTGGAACAGACTGATAATGGGACCTATTATTGAGAACACGCATATTACCGTAGATTGCGCTCTCTGTGACTAACAACAAAGTATAATTGGATTTCTTTCCTCAGAAAACCCTCAGTAATGAAATTATATTCAAATATTTGAATTTTTAACCGACTTCTAAAAGAAAATTCGTACGGGGAAATTTTTGGGATCGCACATAATGAATTAATATATTTTTTTTAAATTCAATATGGCCAACGAAAATAATCAATTTTGTCCTATTTTCTCCAAAATTGGTCTGAAGAAATTTTCGGGGTCGCATAGAACGAATCTAAAATTATTTTTAAAAAATTCAATATGGTGTATCCAATATGGCGGATAAAATATTAATTTTGCTCGATTTTTTTTCAAAATTGATATGGGGAAGTTTTTGGGATCGCACATTACGAATCAGAAGTTATTTTATTAAAATTGAATATGGTGGATCCAAGAGGGCGGATTAAAGATTCTAAATCTCTCGATTTTGTCTAAAATTAATATAGGAGGATTTTTGTTAGTGTTAATTACGAATTTAAAATATTTGTTGAATAATTTAATCTGGCAGATTCAATATGGCGTCCTAAAAATTTTACACATTTCGATTTTCTCCAAAACTGATATAGGAGATTCTTCAGAGTGTAAATTATGAATTTAAAAGTATTTTTTCAGGATTCAATATAGCAAATCCAATATAACGGATTAAAAATTTTACATTTTTCGATTTTGTTCGAAGGTGGGACTGGATCGTTTTTGAGAATGTAAACAGCGAATATAAAATTATTTTAAGAAAATGACGGTCTGGAAATTTTCAATTTACGTATTTCATCCAAAATTGGTCTTAGGGGCTTTGAAGGGTTTAGATTTAGATTAGATTAAGAGGTTAAAATTATTTTTTTAAATTCTATATGGCGGATCCACTATGGTGGGTTGAAAATTTTACCTTTTTCGCATTTTTTCAGATTTGGTATTAGGGTATTTTCGGGATCATGTATTATGAATATGAAGTTGATTTTTTACAACTATTAGGTTGAAAAGATAAAATATGAGGGACGGAAAATTTTACATTTTCCGATTTTGTCTAAAATTGATATTGCGGGGTTCTTGGGGCATATACAAACTCAATATGCAGTGTAAAATATATCGGGCCAAGAAATTTACATCTCAAGTTCTTTAAATATCGATGTCGGAAAGTTTTGGAGCCTATATTACCATTCTAAAATTAATTTGACATTTAAGATATTTAGATTATATAGATTTACTATGACAGACTAAATATTTTTTTGACATAATTTCACTGGTCTTTGGATCAAAGCATTTTTACTGGTTCATTTTAGGGCGCCAACTTTGGATAAAGTTGGGTACCTTTTGCCACCTTGAAATCATTGCGAGGTACACCAATCTCGACTGATACTTAATTCAAATAATTTATGGATATTTAATGAATTCGAAACAAAAAATCGAAAAATAAAATTTTTATAAAAAAATTGAACCTACTTCTGAAAGTGCGCTAAAAAGTGAAAAATAAATATAAATTTTTATATGAAATTGAAGTTTTTTAAGTCGGCGCCAAATTAATTCTAAATGAAATAAATAACTACTAATATATAAACTTTTAGATATTAAGAAAGCTTTTAGATATTATGGAAATACAAAAAATTAATCATTTTTATGGAAATTTCACCAAAAAAATTAAGTTGGAAATTATTATCTTGCCTTCGCTGACTTTTGAAAGTTATTTTTCTTACTGAATTGGCGAATATTGCTGCAAGTAATTTAACTTTTAAGCCTTTATTGGTTAAATAGTTAATGAGTTATTGAAAAAATTCCGGAGTAAGTAAAACTCAGATTTAAATGGGTGAGTGGTGTTATTAATCGAAAGGCAACCTCTATATATTGAAACTTTTTGCTCTAAGCAGTGCTTTGTGTGTTGCGCTCACGTTATTAACGCCGTAACTCAACATCACACTCGACGTGTGTGCGTCATCTAATCAAATTTACGGCAGGCCCATATACTAGGTTTTGTTCTGTCAACTTTTCTTTTTGTTTGTCTCGTTTCTTTTACGCGAAATCCACCAGTTTTGTATGGGTTTAGGTATGAACGAATTTGCTTTGTTTTTATAACGGAAATAAAAACCACGTCATATGTATTTTAATTCAGCTGTTATGTACAGGAACATTCAGAAGTCTGGCAAAGTTTATTCTTGCTCACCTGATGAAAGTTAATAAAAATATATGAATTCGTATTAATAAGTGAATATTACATTTAATAATTGTTCGTCGTAATGGAAGATGAAATCACATGTGTGTTATGTTAAGAGGAAGAAACAGAACACATCCTGTGTCAGTGTGCGGCCTTGTGTAGGATTATCTTTGAAGTAACTGACATAATTACAATAGAAACAATTACCTACAAACCAATCTTATCAAAGATTTCGAGGTCCATTAATCAAACCGAGCTAAACGAAGTTATATAAACATAAGAAGAAGCCACAATATGACTTAAAAGTCGCAGTCTCAAATGACTTTCGTTATGTGTGTAAATCGTCATTCTTACACACATGAACTGTTCCTAGAACGTTTCAAAAACTATTCTGCTACACTACTGAGAGCAATATTCTACTTCTCCTTCATAAGGCTACACTTTTCTATAAACCGTTGGACACAAACTTAGTCTTTTTAGCTCTAAATTCAGGATTCATTCTTGTTATTTCAAAGAACCATCTGTTGTTCATAAAAGAAAAACAACACAGATTTGCTTTATAAACGTTTATTAAAATAATTAAATATATTAAAAGAATGCAAGTTTTGATAAACCCAAAAATAGGGTGAGAAAAATAGCATCTTTTCGTATTGATTTCACGAGAGAGAATTGAGAGTTATCAGGTGAAAAATCGAAAAGTAAGAGACATAAAATTTTTATAAAAAAAAAAATTTAACCGACTTCTAAAAGTGCGCTAGAAAGTGAAAAATAACAATAAATTTTTATATGTAATTGAAATTTTTGGAGTCGACGCCAAACTAATACCTGACAAAATGTAATTGGGATAAACAGATGAAAAATACTTTATTTGTAATTTCTCTCTTACTATAATTTGTATATATTAGTTGTTATTTGTTTTATTTAGACATAATTTAGCGCAGACTTCAAAATTTCAATTTCATATAAAAATGTATAGTTATTTTTCACTTTTTAACGCACTTTTAGAAGTAGGTTCAATTTTTTTTTATAAAAATTTAATTTTTTGATTTTTAATTTTGAATTCATTATGACATCCATAAATTGTTTTTACTAAGTACTAATCGCGCTTAGTGTACCTCGCAATGACTTCAAGGTGGCAAACAAGTACCCATTTTATTCAAAGTTGTTAATCACCCTAAAATGAACCACTAAAAATTCTTCAATTCTTACAATTCTCCACATACCAGTGAAATTGTATCAAACAAATATTTAGTCTGTCATAGTAAATCCACTATCTTAAATTTCAGATTCATTTTAGATTGGTAATATAGGCCCCCAAAACCTTCCAATATCGATATTTAAAGAACTTGAGACGTAAATTTCTTAGCCCGATATATTTTATACTGCATATTGAGTTTGTATTCACCCCAAGAACCCCGCAGTATCAAATTTAGGCAAAATCGGAGAATGTAAAATTTTCAGTCCCTCATATTGTATCTTATCAACCTAATAGTTGTAAAAAATTAACTTCATATTCGTAATCCACGACCGCAAAAACCCCTTAATAGAAAATCTGAAAAAATGCTAATAACGTCAAATTTTCAACTCATCATATTGGAGCCGCCATATTGAATTTCAAACAAATAATTTTAACGTCTTAATCTAATTTAAAGCTAAACCCTTCAAAGGCCCCTAGTACTAGTTTTGGATGAAATACAGAAATTTAAAATTTCTATACCGTCATATTGCATCTGATACATTAGATTTTCTTAAAATAATTTTATATTCGCTATTTACATCCTCAAGAACGATTCATTCCCACATTTGAAGAAAATCGAAAAATGTAAAATTTTTAGTCTTCCCTGTTGAATCCTGAAAAAAATACTAATAAATTCATAATTTGCACCCTCAAGATCCCCCTGTATCAGTTTTGGGGAAAATCGAAAAATGTAAAATTTTAAGGACGTTTGAGTTTTTCAAAGAATATTTTAAATTCGTAATTAACACTAACAAAAATCCACCAATTCTGATTTTGGACAAAATCGAGGGATGTAGAATCTTTAATACGTCATCTTGGATCCACCATATTTATTTTTTTAAAATAATGTCAGATTCGTAATATGCGATCCCAAAAGCTCTCTCATATCAGTTTTGAAAAAATCGGATAAATTCAATTTTTTATAAGCCATATTGAATTTTTTAAAAATTACGTCAGATTCGTTACGTGCGACCCCGAAAACTCCCCCATACCAATTTTGAAGAAAATCGAACAAAATTGATTTTTTCGTCCGCCATATAGAATTTTTTAAAAATAATTTTAGATTCGTCATGTGCGACTCCGAAAACTCCCCCCTACCAATTTTGGAGAAAATCGGACAAAATTGGATCCGCCATATTGAATTTTTTAAAAGTATTTTGGATTCGTTATATGCGACCCCAAAAACTCCCCCACACCAATTTTGGAGAAAATCGACAAAATTAAATTTTCTTGTCCACCATATTGGATCCGCCATATTGAATTTTTTAAAAATAACTTCAGATTCGTTATATACGACCCCGAAAATTCCCCCATGCCAATTTTGGAGAAAATTGGGCAAAATTAATTTTTTTGTCCGCCATATTGTCAACGTCATCTTGAATTTTACTGCAGCAATTTCGTCCAAAAAAATATGGGACCACCGCAGCAACTTTCTAAACATAAAGTAAAAAATTTCATTCAAATCAATGCCGCCATTCCAGAGTAATCGGTGTACATACATAAAAAAAAAATACATAGTCGACGAATTGAGAACCTCCTTCTTTTAGAAGTCGGTTAAAAATAATCTGATTCATCGCGAATTTATCGAAGTAATGGTTGCTTGCGGAATTACGGTGATTTGTTACTTATTTGGCATGTTACCCCTAGGTCAGGGAAAACTTATTCTTGGCGCTGGGTTACATACGCCATCGCAGTGTATTAAGTATTGCCTATACGTAAATATTGGTAAATAATATTTAAATTAAATAATTTACAAACTTTGGTAAAAAATAAAATCTATGGTTTCGATTCGTTTCGCAACAACTACTAAAAATTTCCAAAATACTAACTTTAATAAAAACAAAAACATGTGATATTTTCAACAATAAGTAGAACGCAAAAAGAAAACGAATTTAAAACCCTCTATTAAAAAATAAAGCAAAAGAACCCTTTAACCTAAAAAAGTGTGAATTTTAAAGCGAGATGGAGCGCCAAAGATAGAGAATTTAAAATGTGACGGTTTTAAAATTTAAGTGTAATAGGCCCGCAGCCGGGCAGAGATAACAGAATAAGTATCATTACTTTTTCGGGTTGTTTAAACAGACAAAGATTAAAAGTTAATTTTGAAATTTAGAATGGGAAATATTATTAAAAATAATGAGGTTAGAGATATAAATATAACGGATATAGAAATGGAAATAGACAGGAAATTTTTACTGTTCCTTTGAAGTAAACTGATTTTTTGCGATAATGATAATGTTTTTTTTTTGTAACAGAATGAACATCCAACATCCTAAACCACGTCAGTCGCTGAGATTTTAAGTAATAAAACTCAAAAAAAAAAAATAGAAACGAGAAGGAATTCTACAAATTTTTATAAAAAAGTTGAACCGACTTCTGAAAAAGCCCTAAAAAGAGAAAATAACGATATAAATTTTTATATGAAATTAAAATTTTTGAAGTCGGCGCCAAATTAATACCTGGCAAAATGGTATTTACATTATAGATTAAGAAATACGGTATTTTTAATCGTTTTCTTACTGTAGCTTCTATGTTTCTCGTGTCAGTAGTTATTTATTTCATTTAGTCACAATTAAGTGACGACTCAATTTCAAATAAGAATTTATATTGATAGTTTTCACTTTTTATATCTATTTTAGAAATCGGTTAAATTTTTTTATAAAAATTTTATTACTCGATTTTTACTATTGAATTGACTTGAGTTTCCAAGGTCGCAAAAAAGTACCCATTTTATCCATAATTGTAGAACACACTACCCGAACAACAAAAGCTTCTTTGATTCTGAGAATTCTCCAAACACCAGTTTTAAATGAAATTATACCAAATAAATATTTAGCCTGCTATAGTAAATCCGCTATCTCGAATATTAAGAAATTAATTTCAGATTCGTAACTTAGGCCCCCCAAACACTCAACACCGAGAAGAGAAAGAACTCGAGATATTAAAATTTTCTAGTTCGACATATTTCATTCTACATATTGAGTTTGAAAAAATTAAGATTTGTAATGTAGGCCCTAAGAACTCCTCAAGATCAGTTTGGACAAAATCTGAAAAATATAACATGTCTAATCCCCCATATTGTATCTGCCATATTAAAATGTAAAAAATTCTAGAAAAACCACCACCAACTTACTAACCCTATATTATTACAAACATGCATATTGATTTATTCTGTAGGGTTTTATTAAAAGTATTGTACGCAAAAAACATTTTTTTTGCATTAACTAGCTATCGAGTATGACTACAATAAATTTTAATTTGTATTATTATAGATGAATAAAGATGCCATCTCAAACCCTTCTAATAATTAATTTTGTATCACCAGTCAGACAAATATTCATTAGTAACATATAACATTACAACAATACTTAAAACTGTTAAGTAAATAAAAATTTAACTTCTGATACTAATAAAATAGAAAATGTAAAGTAAACAGAGTCTAAATCCATGAATAAACGAACTTTATTGCAGAAGAGATCTGTTACTTGTGTGGGAAACTTAGATAACGCATTTGTTTGCCCAATTTTCTATGCAAAACGTGGTCTTGACTGAAAATAGGAGATCAGAAAATGTAAGCTTTCGTATTATAAAAGAAATCACAGATTGTGACACTGCTGTAGCGAGTAAAGTTTTAATTATACTTCTAAATTTCTCATCAAAAGTCGTTAGTTTTGTTTAAAGATCATGTTAAAAGTTTAGTGTCGCGAATCAAATATATATATATATATATATATATATATATATATATATATATATATATATATATATATATATATATATATATATATATTTATATTTATATAACAGAAAAAAATGAAAATGAACTAACTTGACATACGGTTTTAATAAGTTTCAGCTTACTAAATTATCGCGCCATTTACTATAATAAGTCCGTAATTTATACTTGTTAAAGGTAAGTGTTAATGAAAACGTAATTTTATCCAATTTATCAAAATGGGTTAATCAATTTTTGGATTTACAGGCTTTCAGCAACAAGGCTTACTAAAGCTTTACCTTTCTTGTTATATATTAGTTAATGTTCACTTAATTTCAAAAAAATAATTAAGCTTTTCTCGAATTACCCCAAAATTTTTCTCTTAAACCGTTTTAATCTTTCTGAAAGAAAATTAGAACGGCCAATTTACCCGCAGCTCTTTGTGCTAAATCAAATGTGTCACTTGCAAACTCACACACGCCTTTTCAAAAGGGAAACATGAGTAAAAGTTACAAAGAAGCGATTTTCACAGAAAATTTTCATCAGTCTGGGAAAATGTTTATACATTCGGGAAAAAGGAAAACCTGCCTTTAACCACATGTGATTGGTGGGTTTATAACGTGTCATATGCAAAACTCCTTGATTTAGTAGCTAAAAATTAGAAAATAAAAAAATAATCATTTTTAATATGTAATTTTTTAAAATGAAGAATTAGCTTATAATCTATTATAATTCACTAGAATTGGAAGTAAATACAAGGATTTTTAAAGCCATCACTAGACAATATTTCAAATATTTTATACCTTAAAAAGAAAATTAATTAATTTTAAACAACATTAAATTATTTTCTATAGCTCCCTAGTTGTGGGAACTTGCAGGTACAATCTTTCAATTATCCCAGAATTAAATTTGAAGCGAAATTGTAAAAAATTTTGGGTACCTCGCCGTTTGTAAAAAATATTAATAAAATTTTCATAAAAAAAATTGAACCGACTTTAAAAAAATGCGCTAAAAAGTAAAAAATATCAATATAAATTTTCATATGAAATTGAAATTTTTGAAGTCGGCGCCAAACTAATCCCTGACAAAATGTGATTCGCATAAATAGATAGAAAAATACTTTATTTGTAATTGCTTTCTTACCATAGTTTGTATATATCTCGTATTAGTAATTATTTGTTTCATTTAGAAATAATTTAGCGTTAACTTCAAAAATTTCGATTTTTGTACTCCATATACGTCCCAAGAACTCCGCAGTATCAATTTTAGACAAAATCAAAAAAATAATTTTAATTTTTATCTAATCTAAATCTAAACCCTTCAAAGCCCTCTAGTACCAATTGCATCTGACATATTAGATTTTCTTAAAATAATTTCATATTCGCTCTTTATATTCTTAAAAACGATTCAGTCCCATCTTTGAACAAAATTGAAAAATGTTTTGGAAAAAATAGAAAAATATAAAATTTTTAGGACGCCATATTAAATCCGCCAGACTGAGTTTTTCAAAAAATATTTTAAATCCGTAATTAACACTAACAAAAATCCCCATTTTAAACAAAATCGAGAGATGTGGAATCTTTAATCCGCCATTTTGGATTCGTCATAATTTTTTTTTAATAATATCTTTGAAAAAAATCTGGCAAAATTAATTTTTTATCCTTCATACTGGATACGCCATATTGATTTTTTTTAAATAATTTCAAATTCGTTGTGTACGACCCCGAAAATTTCCCCATATCAAGTTTGGAGAAAATCAGATAAAATTAATTTTTTTGGCCGCCATATTGCCAGCGCCATCTTGAATTTTACTGCACCAATTTCGTTCAAAGAAATATGGGACCACCGCAGCAATTTCCTGAACATAACGTAAACTATTTCATTGAAATCGGTGCCGCCGTTCCGGAGTAATCGCTGTACACACATAAAAAAAATACTTAGTCGACGAATTTAGAATCTCCTTCTTTTAGAAGTCGGTTAAAATTGCATTTACCCATATTTAAGGCAGAAAAATTTTAATCTGTTACCACCAGAAGTTGACTCGTATTATAATTTAAATATAGATATATTCTTTTTTAAATCCCCATTACTACTAAATGAACATAACTATTAAAAAATTATTTGTTATTATTCAGGATTACTCCCCATATAATATATAATCTTAAATTGCCCAATCTACCCTGAAGTCGTAAATCCTCGACAACTTACGGGCAGTTCCGGTGTCGACACCAATATGGGGTGTCCCTTCCGGCCGCTAATATGTTCTGTCTGCTGTTAATGGCCAGTTTAGCCTTATTTATTACCTCCAGATATTGCTTCGGTTAACTACCAAGACATTTAATAAAAGAAAAATATAGTAAGTTTCCAAGAGCGTATGGTGTGGTCAAAGATAAATCATTTTTAATCCAAATGCTTATTAAATCTAGGTGGAAAAGATTTTTATTTTAGAAACGCTGAACATTGTTTTTTGTGGTCTTTATTTGAAACTAGATGTTTTCCGCATCGTCACAAACATTAAATTTGATGCTATAGCTATTTATTTATGTTTATCTGGGTACGCCTATGTTTTCAACTTTAATGATATGTTCTTAAAATATGAAAATTCCATGAAAACCATTAAATACTTCTTATCCCTCACTACTGTAGCAGAATTTCAAAGAATGCTGAACTTATATTTGAATGAATAAAAGTAGTGATACTAAATCTTCTTGGGCCCTTTAAATCCCACCATAACTGCAAGTTTTTTAAAGCTGATCGCCTCTAAGAATCTAAGCAGTCTCGTAAACTGAATTTGGCTGATGCTTGCAGATTATGTCATTGTATATAAATATCTCTGCCTCAGTCCATTAAGTGCTGGGTACTCTCTGAGGGCGTGGTCAACTGTTTTATCTTTCTCCAAACAGTATTTGTACATGAGATGATAATGTGTTCGTATTTTACAAAGATGTTCTCGCAATTATTTCCTCCCCCGTGATAGAAGCTCTTTGGTAAATCATACGTTAGGTTCTGTTATATGGTCCTTGATACACCTCAATCCAGGGGCCTTCTTGTCTAAAGTAGTATTTTAATACATGTCCGTCCATCCTTTCAGCGGATTCATTATTCGATCCTGACGAAATGGTGAACGTAAATTAATAATGAGCTGAATGCCTTCTTTTCATTTTGAATCCTTTTGTTTGTGTGTGGACCATTACTATTGCATCAATTATACTATAGAAACAATATAATAATTGTTGAAAGTATCAAATAAATTAAATAATTATTCCTTCAACTACAGGACACAGCGTTTAAAAAAGGTAAATAATTTGGAAGTAATAATTTATTTTTTTGAAATCGGCTTTGTTTCTAAAAATAAAAAATGGCCCTAATAATAAACGAATGCACGAAATATGTTAAAAAGACAGTGAAACTGAGAACAGATTTCATCGAGATAATGTGAAAAAGTAACGTCCCCAAAAGGGACACCAAAACAAAGTAAAATTTACTAATCAACAATTTTGATTGCGTTTCTTCAACTTTCAATATCTTCGCATTAAACTTACAGTAATAGTATTTTTAAGAGATTTCCTTAGAAGTATTCTCTGCAAAATACTGAAAACCGCATTCAAATGTATAACCCTATTAAAAGTTTCACGCGAATGAAGTCGGTTAGTGAACACTAACCAACTGCTTTTAGTTTTTAACTCCCTTCCGATAAACCTCCTCAGAGAACAAGCTGAAAATTTCTCACTCGCATCAAAAGTTATGCGTGAAAAAACATTTAAAAGTAACAAACAATCCAGGTTGCAGGTTGATTGAACCTCCTCTTTATGAAATTTGTTAAAAATTATCGAAGAAAATTACTCAAGCGATCCACAAAATTTACAATGTAAAAGAACATTCTATACACGCCGTCTTGGTAGCTAATAATTTTTAATCCAGCACACAAAAAACATTAAGCAGAAATAATTACATTCTTAAGTCTCATTAATAGCATACTAAAGTTAAGTAAGGAAAAGGTAAAGAAGGGTTACAACCAAGATTATACAGGTTAACGCTAATATTTTAACCCGAATCCTCATAACAGAGATAGGGGCTTTTAACCGGGGCCTTAAGAGCAGCTTCCGGCAACCATAATTTGAAATAGTGGCTGCGATTACCATATTTACCAGCGTTTATTAGGAAAAGTCCGCGCTTTTAGCTCCGTTGCTGGATGAGTTACGATAATGGGCTTGTGCCCCCGTCGGGCGGGGGCCGTTAGACACTGCGAATGGGACATGGAGAGAATTATAGCCCGTTTACGGGATGAAGAAGAGCTCAGCTAATGTACGGGGTGGAATCAAAAGAATGGTATTATTTCTTGTAACTGATATTTTTCATTTTGTTTACCCAGACACTACAGTTTTTAATTTGTCGTAATTATATTTTAATCTACTCATTACAGACACATTTTCACAATATAAGTTTTCGAAAAATATGCAAGAATAAATTTTCCAACCAGCATCAAAAAGTAAGGTCGTTAATTCGATGTGTGCATATTTATTTTTAAATTTGTTTACACTTAAGAGTGACATTTTTTGATGAAACTTTCAGCAGATTTTGAAAGTTTTTCTAGGGTGGTTCTATTCAAATATTTCCAATGTAGGTTTATTACAAAGAGATTAAAAGCTAAAAATTTTGCTAGCAAATTTCCCTCACATGTAAATTTTGATATAAGTAAGATATGTTGATGAAATTTTCAGTATGTTGTAAGAGATTTTCCAGAATAATCTTCTAAAAAATATTTTCAAGATAAGTTCACGTTCAAAGAAATATTGTTGGTAAGCGAACTTGTCAACTAATTTCATTCACCTTGGTCAGCTCTGTGCAGCGTTCACTCAGTTTGTTTGGATTATCCTAATATCTTCAAGCCACCTAGTCGGCGACAACCTCGGTTACGGTAGGCATCCTCTTTTAGTTTTCATTCCACAAGTTTTCTCATCCAACGATGATCTCAACGCCTTGTTTCATTATCATCTTATTTTAAAGTTGTTATTCGCTGAAGAGCATGTCACTTTGGACATTTCCCTGAATCTGGTGTTTTGAATGTTGTCCTTAAGTGAAATAGCATTGACTTTTCCATACTCCTCTGGGCAATACGTACTTTATTTCAGGCGCGGACCCAAGGGGGAGACAACCGCCCCCTCCCCAAGAGCTTCGAATGAAAAATAGACTCTCCAGCGTGATGCATTAGAAACGTGGATCTCGTCCCTTCCCCTGCTGATTTTGGTAGCTTGGGCATGGAACACATACTATACTGTCTACCCACCAAGAAAGCGGCTGGATCCCCCCATGCTGTATTTACAGTTATCTTGGTAAGCATTAGTGTTTCACCCACATAAGTAGGCACAAGCATAACTCATTGATCGAAGACTTTTCTCCAGTCGTGATATTCGGTGTAAAGATATGGTATAGTTTCCCAAAGATAACCCATCTAGTCCTATTCGTCTGGACACCGTATGCCTGGTGGCCTCTTTCTATATGCAATTTGTGACCCAACTACTTATAGAAATTCACTTGTTGCTCCTTCCATCTTAAAGATTACAGTCTCCCTGAATTGAACACCACATTTAGCCATTTTAACTAATCCTTTAGCTCATCTCTTCAATCTGCTATGTGAACGATGTCATCGACATTTGTAAAAATATTTCCAAAGTATGTTTATTGTAAGGGGGTTAAAAACTAAAAAACAAAAAAAAATTGTTAGTTAATAACTTTTCAAACGACTTCATTTGCATATAATTTTGATAGAAGGGAGATAGATTGATTTAGTTTTCGGTGTATAGTAGAGAAAAAATATTTAGGTTTATGCAAGGAGACTAAAAACAGAAAAAAGATAAAATTTTTATCAATGAACAAACTTTTTTGCACATAACTTTTTGTAGATGCTTTAATTCCATTTTCAGCATGTAAGAAATACAGGGAGGTCACATTTAAATATTTCTTTAAGATTGAAGGCTAAAAAAATGAAAACAAAATTGTTCATTAACGAACTTAACTGTTTTTTTCTGAGCCATCGCCTTTTGCAACTTATCTCAATCTAATTTCATCTCATTTTCTCTTTATTTTAAATAACTTTCATGCATTCAAGAATGATTATTATTAAAGCAATCGATTTTAAAGACCGATTGAAACTAAAAGGAATGAAAAACAAAAATTTTCTTATATTGCAACCAATTTAATGATTGTAAATTTGTTTATTGCTTATTTACTTAGCAGTTTTTCCAAGTTTGGCCCAAGTTAAAAATTTGCAGAAAATACCTTTAAACTAAACAAGACACTCAGAAATAGGGCAAAAAGAAATGGAATGCAGATCAAAGGCTATGTAGCTAATACAATGATGATAGAGGAATGAAGTCGCTTAAAATACCAATACACCTTTAATTAATTTAAATATAATCCTTTAATTACCACTGCGCCGACTTGAGAAATTGCTAAGTAAATAAGTAAAACTATAATTATCAAATTAATTACAATATAAGGCAACTTATAATTTATTTTGAATTTTTTACTACAATTTTTGAAAATCTTTTTTTTTCAAAAAATATTTTATGTATAACTCTAATTTATTACTATAGGTATAGAACGCACAACATTTTTTTAGTCAACTTCTGAAAATCCACAATTTCATTCATAGATGGAACAAAGGATCAAACCAGAAAGGAGGATTACAAATTCAAACTCCATTAAAGGGCTACAAAGAGGCAAAAATTGTCTGAAAGAAATTAGTTTCAGATGCAGGTCCAAAATTTTTTAAAACACAATTCTAAAAATAATAGTACAAACAATAATAGGAAAAGACTTTTGTTTCGCATTTTTAATTATTAAACTAATAATACGTCATGTTTTGAATGTGTTGCATCCTGTAGAGAATTTCGCAGCACCAAGTTACAGTCACGCTATTAACGCTTAATTGTGAACCTACAACAGAGTAGGAAATAAAATCTCTACATTTATGAATTCTTTCAATTTATTTTGTATTTATTTGGCCATTCCCATTTAGATCAATATTTGTTTTACGCTATTTATTGTAAGAATAGTACACAAGAAATTATTCTAATGTACAGACTAATAAAAAAGGATCACTCTAGTTTAATTATCGCTTTTAACGTTCGAGTAAATTTAAGATTCGCCATTTTTTTTTTAATCCCGGGTCATATTTCTTCGAAACACTTTGAGAAACAATTACATTTTTATGGGCATCCTCCCTTTATGCTGTCCATAATTCTTCCGTTTATGGCCCGGTAAATAACCCGAAGAATTAAGACATAGTCCCTTGTGGAAATTAAGCACTGCCCGAAGCAGTAAATAACCCGGAGCGGAGTGAATTAGGCATCGGCCGCCGCGGAATCCGGTGACCGGAGCGACCGCAACCGCCCGGAATTTCGCCCGGATTAATTGCTCTAGGACGAGGAACAGCGGTTAGAATGCCGTGATAATGGAGTGCAAATCTTTTTGGGGTGGATTTTCTAAAGAAAGTGGCTGGTCGGATATAATCGTACTGAAAATTCTGTAAAATAAAAATGTTGTGGAAATTATTATCAAACTTTTTTGGATAGTTTTAATACTGTATTACCAACATCTCATTTTTTCGTAAGATAGGTTTCGAGAAAATAACGCCGGATTCAGAAAATGAATTAGAGCATTCAGGGTAGCTCAAAAATAAAAGTTTGATTCAATCCTACACAAGGATATTTTAAATTTCATTTAAATCACGTTCCTGTTGATAAGTATCCTGGTAAGGAACTTCTAAGAGTATGACAATAAGCTTATTGGACGGTATTTATTAAAATTTATTTTACCTCCCTTTTTGTACAGCAAAATGACCTGGAGTTTTTGCCATGCTTTGAAGGCTTTGATTCAGTAAGAGTTTCATTGACTCTATAGTAACTGTGACTCCCATTCTGAGCATTTCGAACGTGATATCGTCTTTTTCCGAAGCCTGACCATTTTTGATTACCCTAAAGGTATGTTGACCTTAGTAGAATATATCAGGGATTTCTAAAATTGGTCCAGGAAAATCAAAGATGACTTTTTTAATATAGCAACAAATTAATATTTCCAAATTTGCTCCAAAATTGCAAATTTATTTTTTTTTTTAATTCAAATTGTCAAATTTGACTATGACGGATGAATTTTTTGTTTGATCCAATTTCATTCAAAATTAGTATTTGAAGCATACCAAGCACGATTTTATTTATGACTACTTTTTTCTGTAACTAACTTGTATCTCGTGTTAATAGTTATTTGTTTACGTTTTTCTCCGTTCTTTTTGAATTAGATTTAATTTTACCCAATTTTTTTCCCGATTTATTAATAAACGCAAACGATTTTTTAATTCTTCTATTTTTAGGGTTAAAAACTGTAATATCTACGGCCGCTTTAGAAATAGAAGACGAAGGCAAATCAGTCCTCTACCGGCTTATGCCAAAAAGATATGAAGAGGAACACATTAAGTTATGCAATGAGATCAAAGAAAAAACACTGTCCGTGGATTACGCGCCATCGATATAGTTTTGGAAAGAAATTTATAACGTAGATCTTGTGAATGATTCACCAATAAGATCAGAAATAATATGATACACAGACGGTTCCAAGATTGGATAGGGTGTTGTTGAGACAAAAATATTCCTCCCAAAACCAGAGAAAAAAATCAGCATATATAAGTGGAGCTTCTACAGTATTCCAGGCTAAAATTACTGCCATGGAGTACTAAGCAAAGGAAATCAAATGGAGTAGCTTTATTAGCAAGAAAATCACGCGTAAATGACTTATGAGTTCAAAATGCATTAACTTCAGCTCAAGCTCAAGGCTTAAGGATCAAAAATAAGGAAAATTTAAAAAACCCATCCTGTAATAGCTTTAAGGTAGGTTTCAGCCAAAATTCGTTTTTTTTTTACAATATATCCATTTCGAGATGGATAACGTCCACACACAAAAATATTGCCTGTGACACATTTTATTTAAAGTTGAGATCAGTTTCACGTTTTTAAAATTTCCTAAATTGATCCAAAGTAACGTTATAAACTAGAGATCACATTACGGGCTTTTCGGTAAAGTGTCGCCTTACATCCGACAAATGTCACCGAGAAAATTTTATTATCTGACATTTTCAGCTTTTTTACATAATTTTTAGAGAGGTAAGTGTCACAGTTGATTCACGCTTGTTTTCGAAGTAGTAGCTATCGTTTAATGCTAAATTATTACACAATAATTAACGAGAATAAAAAGTAATTGGAGATGGTGGTGTCAGTTTTCATTTTGAACTTTTAGTTATATATCTTATTCGTCACTAAAATAATCTCATCTTGTTTGATTTTCTCTTCTTTAGTGGGATTACTACGTATTTCAAAATTAATGAAAGAAAAATTTTATTAAAAATATCTATAATAAAATGAGTAGATATTAATGATATGATGACATTAAAATATTCAAATTTTAATGTCATCATCAAAAAACATTTTCTCTGTGAAAAATTTTCGTTTAGTAAGAGAAAATGCTTGATTTCAACCGGATTTATTTTAGCAGCATAATTTAATCAAGTTCATGTAAAAATTTGAACTGAAAATTATGAACTGACTAGTATTAATTGCTCATTGGATGTATTTAAATTTAAAGAAAAAAAAAACAATTAATATATCAATATGTTAATAAGTAGTGCTGAATATGCGACTTTGTAATCTAGTTAATGATATTCCTACACTAGCAGATTTTTGTCTAGTTAACAAAACACAGCTTTAAATGTGGGTCATTTAATTTTTCTATTACAACTAATTTATTTTATGTAATAGTTTTACGATATACACAGTTGGTTTTAATAAATAAAGATTTTGGGAAAAATGCGAAAATTATAAAAAAAAAATTTAATTGTATCTATCAAAAAGTGTCTTAACGGTTTTTAAAATGGTGGCTCCAAAAAATATTTCGACCAATGCCAAAGAAAAGGCTAATAATAAAAAATCTAAATCACCTAGCCCGGAACCTTTTCAAGAACCAGATGGCATGACTACCATTGATCTAAATAAAAGTGATGATTATACGAAAGGTAAGTACATTTTGTATGCTTGCTTTCAAAATATCAGTTTAATTTTTACATTTTGGTGCCATCAAATATTTTTATGATTCTGGAACTAACTAAAACCCCTCTGTATATCACCGTCCTGTTATTTCGTCATTTTTTCATTCTGTCTGATGAAATTGAAAGAAATATGATTTCAATTAAACCAAAAATGTATTGTCACTTACCCCATTGAAGGGCTATTATCGACTATATCTTCAAAAATACAATTAAAGATGTTAGTAAGATTTTCTATTGATTTACTTTTTGGAACATAATCCTCCAAAGTTCCTTGCAACGTGGTTCCCCACTTTAGTTTCCCAAAAATAGTCGTTGGGATAATTCTTGAATATTTTTCGGTAGTTTTTGAGTACCTATTCCAATATTTGCATTTATAGAGCACATTCTACCTCAGCTCTAATATAATACATGTAAAGCCTACCGCTGTTTATATTTACAGCTAGTTTTTATCCACGACCTCGTCCGCGTGATACTTGGGGAATAAATAATAAATGCAAATGTTATAAAAAATAAATTATTTAAAAAAAAGTAGCCTATATCACTCCTGACAACGTCTGCTTCATGTCTATGAAATTTCATCAAAGTCGGTTCAGCCGTTTCGAAAATTAGCCCATACAGACAGACAGATAGACCCTTCAGTTTTGGTTTACTTATATACTCTTCACCTAATACGTGTAGGTTTATTTAGATTTTTTTTTTGTTTTTAAGTTTCTTAGAAATATGTTTGTTGTATTCATTAGAAATCAAATTATATGTCATCAAATTCTTCGTTCGATATCACTACGATCATAATCATATTTTTACGCATATACTAACTAATAAATAAATTTGAATAAAAGTAGAAATATCCAGTATATACAAATCCACTTTTCACTCTTATATATCTCGCGGATATACATTAATGCTACCTCTTAACAAAACTAGGTACTTGATAAATCTAGTTCTAATACGAAACGATGAGTTTGGATGTAGAGTTAAAATGAGTAAAAGCCAAATTTAGCCGAAAATGGTTTTTATCTACTTCTCATTCTCAGATCCTAAATTACTACGGATCCTTAATATAATAAAAGGCTTTTAAGTTTTCTTCTATAGGAAAGATAGTCAGACGCGAAATCATGCACCACAAATGTATTCATGATAACAGCGAATACGAAAATAATCTTTTAAATATTTCTTTGTGATACAAGTAAATTGAGCATGATGAATGAATCATTCAGCCATCACACATATTAAGCCAACCTAAGTTCTTTTTCTTATGTGAAATTTTTCCCCATGCCAAATTTCAAACAAAAACGCAAACATGAATTTTGCCATTTTTGTATTGTTCGGACATTTAAATCAAGACATGGTGGATATACGCAAATCGGAAAAGTAGACAGGGTGATAAATTTCTCTTTTCACGACCTTTTTTAACAAGATACCACTAGACCTAATTTTCTATTTGAAAAAAATTGGGAACAGTTTCAACTCCCACATGCAGGTAAAATTCATAAAAATACTCGAGAACAAATCGAAAATAAAAATTGAGGTGATTTTGAAATTTTTCCCAAAAATAGTGGGTTTTCTTTTACAGAATTTATTCTGACCTACCGAGAGATACCCTAATTTTTTTTCAATTCGCCTCAGGTCTGTTTCCGAGTTAACTGAAGACATATGTCGAATTTATTTAAAGAAGATAAATTGTCAGTTATAAAACTGACATACTGACTGACGGACGAAGCTTTAATCATTTTTAGCTGGATAAATGACATAAAAAAAAATCTTTGTTTGTCACTGCCAATTTGACATCTGACGAAGTAGCAATGCTACGAAACATGTCATGTCTATTTAAAATATAATTTTAAATAAAAAACAAAAATTGAAGATCTGAAAAGTTTCGTTTCTTTTCATATTATATAAGTAAAAAGAATAATTATATTATCACTCATAAAAGAAACCTTTCCAACAATGATATATTTTTAAGATCTTTTTGGAATAAATTACGATTGATTTCCAAATATATCAGCAGATGTCCATATATTTATACAATTCTCTAAAAATGTTTATGCTATGTAATTTCTTTTTGCGTTAAAACTTATTTTAATAAAAAGTAGTTAAAACACCGATTAAGAGAAAAAACTCTCCACGTTTTAAGCTCAATTATATAAGACAATGTTTCTTTTAAAAATATACTATAGTTATAATAGAATTAGTGTAGCCAACACGAAAGCTCAGCTCCCAAAAATTTAAAAATTAGCCTGTTCATGTATAACCAAAGCAATGAAAACAAGCCCAAACTGAATGGAACAGAGTTACCATTGAGAAACTTAAGTGAAATTCCTTTAGATCATATGTAGATGGTTCCAAAATAGCGAAGGAAACTGGAATAGATGTAACATCGAATCCAGAACTAGACACCTTGAAAGTTTAGGCAAATTACCAAATATTTTCCGAACGTAATACACGCTATTAGAAAATGTTTCACTGCAACAGAGGAAAAAACTATCTCTGACTGGAGATAATTATCATATCGAATAATCAAGCAAATATCAATACTCTATAATACTCTCCAATATAATTTAGGAATACTTAGAATGAAACGAATTAAGCAAGAACGACCCAGTTACCCTTCTGTAAGTGTCGGGACACATCGGAATAGAGGAAATGAAATACTAGACAAACTTGCAAAAGAAGAGGCTGACACACCATTCTTGGGACACGGTCTTTTTTGCGGGATTAACAACAGGAC
The DNA here is from genome assembly GCA_034092305.1 of Diaprepes abbreviatus. Taxonomy (NCBI): domain Eukaryota; kingdom Metazoa; phylum Arthropoda; class Insecta; order Coleoptera; family Curculionidae; genus Diaprepes; species Diaprepes abbreviatus. The sequence continues at coordinate 4,963,448 of JASJET010000074.1, forward strand.
AATACTGGAAGAACTAAAAAGAAAAAAGAAGATAACAAAAGATCCAATTATTGGATAAATTTACAAGGACTGATACAAGCAAAGTTTGAGACATATATCCAGAAGAAACGCAAGAACTATGATTATTAACCTCAATAAAAACCGACTTAGAATTTTAACAAGACACTATCACCTAAGCAGGTGATGCAGAATGCAGATTTTGCGGGGAAAGGAATTAAATCCGTAGCTACATTCTTTCAGAATGTATCGTGTTATAAAACCATAGAATGCGATACCTAAGAGCGTATCAGTTAGAAGATGGAAAGCTTTTCAATCTCTTTCCTAGGAGAAATAGGCATAGGGGACCGCAGTGTAAATATCCCCAATTCCATAGAAAATAACCACCGAATTTTGTAACTAATTTTAATGTAGAGTAAGTATTATAAATCATTATTTACTTTTCTATTAATTTAAAAGTCCCCATATTCTCATTTTATCAGTTTTAAAGAAAACAATAAACTAACAAAGTGTTCTCCTCCGATTCGTCTCATTTTCTAATATGTTGGAATATACTAGAAAGTATTTTATGTCTTGATCTACATTTCTAGGGGGTGAAAATAGTAAACAAATGTATTTAATTTAAAGTATTTATGAAGCTATCAACCAAAAATTTTTGGAAAGATTGTGAATAAAAACAAAGAATTTTACAGTCTTGGAATGCATCTAACAAATTGTATTTTTTTCTTAAGATCGTTGAATATATATATATATATATATATATATATATATATATATATATATATATATATATACAGGGTGTCCAAGATAAGGATCCTAAGCATGGGGATCTCGGAAACAGTTGGAGATACGAGGTCGGTTAAATTAGAGAAAAGTTGCGCAATTTAGTGCTAAATTAAACGCAGTTAAAAAAATTTAAAAATTTCAAACAGTTCCGGAGATTTCCGGAAAAAAAACGAAATTTGGCAAAATCGTTTTTAATTTTTGCAGGCTTTATTTAAAGAGATATCAGAAAATAAAAGGTAGATTTTCATTGCCACTTTCTATTTTTTATAATTTGGTCTAAACAAAATTTAAATCCGACGTTTCATTTCTGAGATACCATCATGAACTTTCATTTTTTATATGGAACAAAAAAAAGTATTCCATGTATTTGATAGCATTTTTTATTACAAATTCAACGGTGTATCACCCTTGCATATCGAATACGTAGTTCAAGTACTTTCCATAAGAGCTCCGTGAGAGCGAGAGAGAAAGGTATATCAGTTTTATAAAAGCCAATGAACTACACACTTGATATGCAAGTGTGATACACCGTTGAATTTGTAATAAAAAATGCTATCAAATACATGGGATACTTTTTTTTGTTCCATATAAAAAATGAAAGTTCATGATGGTATCTCAGAAACGAAACGTCGGATTTAAATTTTGTTTAGACCAAATTATAAAAAATAAAAGTGTCAATGAGAATCTACCTTTTATTTTCGGATATCTCTTTAAATAAAGCCTGCAAAAATTAAAAACGATTTTGCCAAATTTCGTTTTTTTCCGGAAATCTCCGGAAGTGTTTGAAATTTTTAAATTTTTTTAACTGCGTTTAATTTAGCACTAAATTGCGCAACTTTTCTCTAATTTAACCGACCTCGTATCTCCAACTGTTTCCGAGATCCCCATGCTTAGGATCCTTATCTTGGACACCCTGTATATATAGGTAAAGATAGCATTGCACTCTCGAAAACTGTAAGAGATATAAAGGCCGTTAAATGGGGAAAGTTTTAACCAATTATGTCCGTAGTTTATTGGTGCTTGTACATCGGTCCTGGTTGCGTTTTTGAGATGTTAAAAAAACGTAAAGTATTACGTTTCTTAAGACGGCTATAACTTTTTATTTCCTAATAGTTTTAAATCTGTAAACACTTTTGTATGACTACTTTTTACGCAGAATCATCATCAATTCTGCTGTTTCTTGTGACCGTCATACTGGATTTTTAACTCATTGAAAAATACTTAATTTTTACTAAAACACTAATGCAAAAAACAACGTTATAACCTACAAATAACTTTTTTTAATGAAAATTAGAATAAATTCAAACTAATAACAACACCTTTCCATAAGATTGTCTTTCCAATACAACTACATAGTCGTACTAAGGTTCAAAATGTCTACCGTTTTTTCAGTAGACTGTTGACATTTTGTTGAAAGGGCTTTAGTTACACAATGAATGCTATTTCGACTGATATTACCAAGAATACTGCGAGTTCTGTGGTCTCTGCTTTCAGGGTAATTATTATTTTACCAAAAGTCTCCGTTAAAAATGTTTGTACTTTTCTGGAATTATGTACCGAGTAACCGTCTTGCTGAAACCACACATTATCATTTGGCAGAACCTCTCGAATGGCAAAAATGATCTGATTTTGGTAACATTGCAAGATATCTTTGACCTGTTATTGTTTGGTCATAAATAAATGGGTCAATCAGATGATTTGCTAAAAATAATGGCGACTATTAAAAAAGATAAATCGTAATTATTACAATTTTAATAAATTTATTTTGAAGACAAATAATAAAAACATTTCACAAAAATAGTCATCATTTAAACCTGAATAGGATATTTCTTACCAATCGATCCGCAACACCTATTAAAACCAAATCGTACTTGCAATCTTTGTGATGGTAATTCTTTTTATTAAACACTCCGCAGTAACTGATCTGTGTTTCATCTGTCCATGACACTTTACCGGAAAAGGCAAGATTTCCTAGACATTTACCAACATACCTATTACAAAAAGCAACTCGTCTTGAAGTCCTTGGACAATTGTTAGTTTATAAGGATGGTATTTAGTAACTTTTAAAACATCATGAATAGTTAATTTTGGAATGTTAAGCTTGGTGCCAGAAATTCTTATAGGCAACGTCGAATTAAAATTTTTCATATACCTAATTTTTGAGACGAGAGCTACAAAACTCAAGTAGCCGATTGAGGAAAATAGATTCTTTTAGGTTGACTTCGAGGTACATGTCAAAATAATTGTCCATAGCTCTGATCGCCTTTCTTTCATTTCTGATAAAACATTCTAGCATATTGAACTTTTCTTCGTTAGAACAATTTAATGCCATTGTAAAAATGTTTATTAAAATGGCAATAAGTGCACTTAAAAACATATATTACAGTTGGATTTATGAGAGAGTAAATAATTTCATTTGTTTCAGGTTCAAAACCTACTAAACAAAAATATTACAATAACCGAATCAATTAATTAGCTTAACTTAATTTTTTAGTTTTTTAGAGGATTTTTTAATACTTTTAGAAGATTCTCACCTAGACAGAACTCAGGATAAAGAAATATTGTTATTAATTTGATTTTATTCATAAGTAGAAGAATGATTTAAAATGTCGCTGTTGTCAAAAATTTAAATTCTTATAAAAAAAGTACTTTTAGTTATTTTAGGTTATAACGTTGATTTTTCGCATCAGTGTTTCACGAAAAGGTACTTTTCGATAAGTACAAAATTCAATATGACGGTCGTAAGGAAAAACAAAGTTAATGATGGTTCCAGAAAATCGAAACGTTGTAACTAAAATTTGACTAAATAGGCGTATTCTGCGTAAAAAGTGGCTTCACCAAAGTGTTTACGGATTTAACAAATATTGGGAAAAAAAATTATAGCCGATCTAAGAAAATGCAAGATTTTACTTTTTTTAATATTTCAAAAACACAACAAACCAGAGCCTATTCACATATATCAGCATCAATAACCTATTATATAAATGCCTGAAACTTTAACCGTTTAACCGCCTTTCTGTTTCTTTTAGTTTTCGAGATTGTAATGCTGTCGTCACCAATTTCGAACACTGTGTATACCGGAAAGTGGGATATTTGAAAGGTAAATAAAAATAATTGTACGATGTTGAAGACATCTTCAAATTTGTTTTTTTTTTGTTGAATGTTTCAATGAAATTGTACAACCCTGTAAAATAATATATTTGTAAAGGTCTACACCGCATTTTTTGTTTTTAGAATCCGAATTGGAAAAAAGCGAATTAAAGAAAAAAGCTCAAATAAGATATACAGCACAGTTATTGTTTGCTCTATGCTCTATCCTTGTTGTGGTACTTATGTTTATTATGATGGCATTTTTAAACAAAGGTAATAATTTTCTTGCATTTGTCTGGTTTATTTTATTTTTCGACGATTTTGAGAAGACGATGGGTTTTTTTAACAAAAGTACAAAACAAACAAACCATAATTGAGTGAACCAATCTCGTAAAAGATGTACATAAATTTAAACAAAATTATTATTTTTCGTTTGTTTTTACAGAATACCACCTCTTTACAGTTATGCCTCTTAAAATTACCCAGTCCAATCCACTAACAACTGACAACTCATTTCCACCTCAAACTAATGATGTTACGAAAATCCTAAACCAAGAAAAATTTAAAGCCAAACTTAAAACTGGAAAATACATTGAGGAATTTCCTTTGGAAATGGTTTTATGTAAACTTATTAAATCTGTGGACTTCTGCTGTAAAATTTTTAAGCATTCAGATCTTTACGAATTATCCGAATATTGTACTGTCAATAATATGGTAAATTATTTAATCGAGTATGAAATGGATCAAAGAAAAAAACGGCAACTTGAATACGGTGATTACGATGCAAATATTCCTGAAATACCACAAAACTTTCCTCAGATTCCAGAATATCAAGAAATGTATGATCCACCTTATGAAAATCAAGCTGATTCCGACAATTATTTGGCACCTAATGAACAGGAACTATTCCAACAACATTACGCACATTCTTTCAATCATTTTAACCAATTTCAACCTCCAGAACCTCAAGGTGAATACTTGAAAGCACCTCATGTTCCAACTCAAGAAAATAAGAAAGAAATATATAACTCGGAAAATTTTCCGCCAATTTTAGATAAACCAATCATCATAAAAAAGAAATTTACTTTTCCAGAGAATATGATTTCCGAAATTGAGAGATCTAATCATGATATGAGACAACATAACATTAACTTAGATTTTCAAAACAGAAATCAAAATCTTGATCCATGGCAATCTACAAATAAAAATATTTTAGGTTCACTACCAAATTTTAGAACGGAATTCCATCCTTTTCAAAAAGCTCAAACAGAAGCCACATTTCTTCCAAAACTTCAAGGTTTTTTAATGCCCTTACCAGAGAATATCCGAGAAAAAATTTTGCACCACGTCACGAACGCTCCTAAAGATGAACACCAATATAAAATGTCAGATTTTCAGCAAAATTTTGTAAACGAGTTGCAAGAAAGTAGTGATTTGGAAGAATCGGAGATTGCAGATCTGGGAAGATTGAGCAATTACGATAGAAGGCCAAATATTTATACACAAGAGTATAATCTCAAAGCTGATGATAATGGCAAATTTCATTTGGACGAGACTCAACAATTCTTTCAACCAGAACCAATCGAAAATATTGGTGGGAAAAACTTTATGGAAGATTTAGAAACTGACAAACTACTAAAGATATCTTCAGATATGAAGGAAAATAAAACTCCATTACAGAAAACATCGAAATTATTAGGATCTTCTTCAGATTCAGCTGCAAACAGTTCCACTTCCCACATAAAAGTGCCTCCAAATTTAATGGTAAAAAATGTAAAACCTGATGGCCTTAAAACAAGAACTAGCCAATTTTCTTTATCTTCAAACATGGAGGAAAACACAGCCTCACCACAGATGGCAACAGATTTATTAGGATCTTCTTCAGATTCAGCTGCAAACAGTTCCACTTCCCACATAAAAGTTCCTCCAAACTTAATGATTAAAAATGTAAAACCTGATGGTCTTAAAACAAGAACTAGCCAATTTTCTTTATCTTCAAACATGGAGGAAAACACAGCCTCACCACAGATTGCAACAGATTTATTAGGATCTTCTTCAGATTCAGCTGGAAACAGTTCCACTTCCCACATAAAAATTCCTCCAAATTTAATGGTTAAAAATGTAAAACCTGATGGCCTTAAAACAAGAACTAGCCAATTTTCTATATCGTCAAACATGGAGGAAAACACAGCCTCATCACAGATTCCAACAGATTTATTAGGATCTTCTTCAGATTCAGCTACAAACAGTTCCACTTCCCACATAAAAGTTCCTCCAAATTTAATGGTTAAAAATGTAAAACCTGATGGTCTTAAAACAAGAACTAGCCAATTTTCTTTATCTTCAAACATGGAGGAAAACACAGCCTCACCACAGATTGCAACAGATTTATTAGGATCTTCTTCAGATTCAGCTGGAAACAGTTCCACTTCCCACATAAAAATTCCTCCAAATTTAATGGTTAAAAATGTAAAACCTGATGGCCTTAAAACAAGAACTAGCCAATTTTCTATATCGTCAAACATGGAGGAAAACACAGCCTCATCACAGATTCCAACAGATTTATTAGGATCTTCTTCAGATTCAGCTGCAAACAGTTCCACCTCCCACATAAAAGTTCCTCCAAATTTAATGGTAAAAAATGTAAAACCTGAAGGTCTTAAAACAAGAACTAGCCAATTTTCTTTATCTTCAAACATGGAGGAAAACACAGCCTCACCACAGATTGCAACAGATTTATTAGGATCTTCTTCAGATTCAGCTGCAAACAGTTCCACTTCCCACATAAAAGTTCCTCCAAATTTAATGGTTAAAAATGTAAAACCTGATGGCCTTAAAACAAGAACTAGCCAATTTTCTTTATCTTCAAACATGGAGGAAAACACAGCCTCACCACAGATTGCAACAGATTTATTAGGATCTTCCTCAGATTCAGCTGCAAACAGTTCCACTTCCCACATAAAAGTTCCTCCAAATTTAATGGTAAAAAATGTAAAACCTGAAGGTCTTAAAACAAGAACTAGCCAATTTTCTTCATCTTCTAACATAGAGGAAAATACAGCCTCACCACAGATTGCAACAGATTTATTAGGATCTTCTTCAGATTCAGCTGCAAACAGTTCCACTTCTCACATAAAAATTCCTCCAAATTTAATGGTTAAAAATGTAAAACCTGATGGTCTTAAAACAAGAACTAGCCAATTTTCTTTATCTTCAAACATGGAGGAAAACACAGCCTCACCACAGATTGCAACAGATTTATTAGGATCTTCTTCAGATTCAGCTGCAAACAGTTCCACCTCCCACATAAAAGTTCCTCCAAATTTAATGGTAAAAAATGTAAAACCTGAAGGTCTTAAAACAAGAACTAGCCAATTTTCTTCATCTTCAAACATGGAGGAAAACACAGCCTCACCACAGATTGCAACAGATTTATTAGGATCTTCTTCAGATTCAGCTGCAAACAGTTCCACTTCCCACATAAAAGTTCCTCCAAATTTAATGGTTAAAAATGTAAAACCTGATGGTCTTAAAACAAGAACTAGCCAATTTTCTTTATCTTCAAACATGGAGGAAAACACAGCCTCACCACAGATTGCAACAGAATTATTACGATCTTCCTCAGATTCAGCTGCAAACAGTTCCACTTCCCACATAAAAGTTCCTCCAAATTTAATGGTTAAAAATATAAAACCTGATGGCCTTAAAACAAGAACTAGCCAATTCTCTATATCTCCAAATATGGAGGAAAACACAACCTCACCACAGATTGCAACAGATTTATTAGGATCTTCTTCAGATTCAGCTGCAAATAGTTCCACTTCCCACATAAAAGTTCCTCCAAATTTAATGGTTAAAAATGTAAAACCTGATGGCCTTAAAACAAGAACTAGCCAATTTTCTTTATCTTCAAACATGGAGGAAAACACAGCCTCACCACAGATTGCAACAGATTTATTAGGATCTTCTTCAGATTCAGCTGCAAACAGTTCCATTTCCCACATAAAAGTTCCTCCAAATTTAATGGTTAAAAATGTAAAACCTGATGGCCTTAAAACAAGAACTAGCCAATTTTCTTTATCTTCAAACATGGAGGAAAACACAGCCTCACCACAGATTGCAACAGATCTATTAGGATCTTCCTCAGATTCAGCTGCAAACAGTTCCACTTCCCACATAAAAGTTCCTCCAAATTTAATGGTAAAAAATGTAAAACCTAAAGGTCTTAAAACAAGAACTAGCCAATTTTCTTCATCTTCAAACATAGAGGAAAATACAGCCTCACCACAGATTGCAACAGATTTATTAGGATCTTCTTCAGATTCAGCTGCAAACAGTTCCACTTCTCACATAAAAATTCCTCCAAATTTAATGGTTAAAAATGTAAAACCTGATGGTCTTAAAACAAGAACTAGCCAATTTTCTTTATCTTCAAACATGGAGGAAAACACAGCCTCACCACAGATTGCAACAGATTTATTAGGATCTTCTTCAGATTCAGCTGCAAACAGTTCCACTTCCCACATAAAAGTTCCTCCAAATTTAATGGTAAAAAATGTAAAACCTGAAGGTCTTAAAACAAGAACTAGCCAATTTTCTTCATCTTCAAACATGGAGGAGAACACAGCCTCACCTCAGATTGCAACAGATTTATTAGGATATTCTTCAGATTCAGCTGCAAACAGTTCCACTTCCCACATAAAAGTTCCTCCAAATTTAATGGTTAAAAATGTAAAACCTGATGGTCTTAAAACAAGAACTAGCCAATTTTCTTTATCTTCAAACATGGAGGAAAACACAGCCTCACCACAGATTGCAACAGATTTATTAGGATCTTCTTCAGATTCAGCTGCAAACAGTTCCACTTCCCACATAAAAGTTCCTCCAAATTTAATGGTTAAAAATGTAAAACCTGATGGTCTTAAAACAAGAACTAGCCAATTTTCTTTGTCTTCAAACATGGAGGAAAACACAGCCTCACCACAGATTGCAACAGATTTATTAGGATCTTCTTCAGATTCAGCTGCAAACAGTTCCACTTCTCACATAAAAATTCCTCCAAATTTAATGGTTAAAAATGTAAAACCTGATGGTCTTAAAACAAGAACTAGCCAATTTTCTTTATCTTCAAACATGGAGGAAAACACAGCCTCACCACAGATTGCAACAGATTTATTAGGATCTTCTTCAGATTCAGCTGCAAACAGTTCCACTTCCCACATAAAAGTTCCTCCAAATTTAATGGTAAAAAATGTAAAACCTGAAGGTCTTAAAACAAGAACTAGCCAATTTTCTTCATCTTCAAACATGGAGGAGAACACAGCCTCACCTCAGATTGCAACAGATTTATTAGGATATTCTTCAGATTCAGCTGCAAACAGTTCCACTTCCCACATAAAAGTTCCTCCAAATTTAATGGTTAAAAATGTAAAACCTGATGGTCTTAAAACAAGAACTAGCCAATTTTCTTTATCTTCAAACATGGAGGAAAACACAGCCTCACCACAGATTGCAACAGATTTATTAGGATCTTCTTCAGATTCAGCTGCAAACAGTTCCACTTCCCACATAAAAGTTCCTCCAAATTTAATGGTTAAAAATGTAAAACCTGATGGTCTTAAAACAAGAACTAGCCAATTTTCTTCATCTTCAAACATGGAGGAAAACACAGCCTCACCACAGATTGCAACAGATTTATTAGGATCTTCTTCAGATTCAGCTGCAAACAGTTCCACTTCCCACATAAAAGTTCCTCCAAATTTAATGGTTAAAAATGTAAAACCTGATGGTCTTAAAACAAGAACTAGCCAATTTTCTTTATCTTCAAACATGGAGGAAAACACAGCCTCACCACAGATCGCAACAGAATTATTAGGATCTTCTTCAGATTCAGCTGCAAACAGTTCCACTTCCCAAATTAAAGTTCCGCCAAATTTGATGGTCAAAAATGTAAAACCTGAAGACCCTAAGACAAGAAATAGCCAATTAAGTAGAGATTGGAGTAATGAAAGTAATGCTGAGATTTTAGGAAGTAATAAGGTTACTAACGTTGGAAAGAAGAACAAAGTTCTGTCTGGACAAACAAGAGATGGCGACGAAAATGAAGATTTAGTTCAAAAAGATTTTTCAAGAGCAAATGCAGCTCAAGACGTGTTTAGAGGCAAACAAAAACAAGACGGCTTCACTGCAAATGAAGATGTTCAGTCAAATCAACAAACTTACGTTAATCCTTGTTTTAATCCTTACATGACACCCTATATCCCCTTTATGCCACCAACACTGCCTTCAACAAAAGTGGGCAGCACGCAAGAACCAGGGTACCTTAAGGTTGTCTCTGTTAGTCAACCTCAAGTTCAGAATCAACCTACATATGTCCTTAATCCTGCCATGTTATACGGCATTCCCCCCACTATGCAAACTGGGTATTCTGGCTGGACTCAAAATCCTTTCCTTTCTCAAGGAATATTTCCTCAGGTAACTCAGCCTCCTTATGGAGGAAGTTATAGCGCTTCAGTACAGGTTACTTCACCTGGAGGACAATATTATATGTGCAACCCCATACCAACTCCTACTAATAACATTGCTGGTCTAGCTGGAGTTGAAGTGAGAAGAGATGCTGCCAATTTGCAAAGCCTGATGGCAGAAGAAGTTGTTGGTGGAAAGTAAGTTTATGTTAAAATGAAAATGACATTTTAAAACTTCTTGTTTTCAGTAATAAGTCTCGTGAGGCTGCTTCACTCATTTGCCCCCTGGGAGAACAAGTTTGTCTAGATAACATTAAATGTATCAAAAATCATCACATCTGTGATGGTGAAGTACACTGTGACGATTCAAGTGATGAATTTGAATGCACTTGTAAGGAAAGAGTAGGAAAACTGAGATCGTGTGACGGATATTGCGACTGTCCCAGTTGTGAGGATGAACAGGGTTGTTTCGGTAATAATAGCAATACAATACTTAAATCAGGTTGGCTCGTAAAATAATTTTGTTTTTCTCATAGGTTGCGAGCTTGATGAATACTCTTGCGACGATTGGTCCCGGTTTCGCAGATCTACATGCATTCCTATATCTCAAAGATGCGATGGAATCAAACAGTGTGAAATAACAGGGAAAGATGAACTGGATTGCTCCATTTTAGCCGATCATATTGGAAATTTCCCTCTGAATAAAGTTTCTAATGCCGTTGGTTTCTTACATAGAAATTACAGAGGAAAATGGTACCCCACTTGTTTTGGTACTGAATTATGGGCAGCGCAGGTTTGTCAAGTTGAAGCAGGACCTAGTGCTATGTGCGTTATTTTTTAATCTAAAAAAAAAGTAGCTTAGAATAGGTGAGAAGAGTGAATAATTTTTTTCTAATTTTTAGAATTCCGAAGGCCCACATGACTTTAACAACAGACCCTTACAATGGTCTTTTCATAAACATTTTGCCAAACAATGAAATAAGTCTTGTAAATACGTGTGTTCAAGACCGTGCAGCTTTTGTAGAGTGCCCTCCAATCTATTGTGGCCTTAGATTTTTGGTCAACAACCCTTACAGAAACAGTGAAGTCGACACTAGTATTGAAGACATGCTAAATGATCTAGAAAGAGCATACAAACAAAGAGAAAACAAATTAATGAGAAATGGCATCGAGTCAGGTTTGGATATTGATAGAATAAAACCGGAAAATAAATCTTTATCAGATGTAGATGAAAACAAAGTAGATGATTATAACCTATTTGAAGATGACTTTGCTGAAATTGGCAAAAATGTTCGAGAATCTCGCACTGTTGACTTAGAGAATAAAGATCAACTACGGCACGCTCACTTAGAAGAAGTTATAGAAACCCTTGAAAGAAGTTTTAGACGCAGAGAAGCTTCAAAAGATGATCGATTCAGTGAGATTTTACAACAAAGCAGAGTAGTTGGTGGTAAACCTAGCCAACCCGCAGCATGGCCCTGGTTAGTTTCGATTTACAAAAATGGCATTTTTCATTGCGGTGGTGTAATCATTAATGAGTTATGGGTCGCAACTGCATCTCACTGTGTTGACAGGTAAGCATTAAGTAGAAACTTGTTAATGTAATCTGCGCCTCTTATATTTAGATTCATGAGCAAAATTATCAAATGTATTCTGCTATTACTATTGCTTCACTTATTGTTAAAAAGTAAGTAATTTATAGTGTAATAAGTGAGTAATAGCGATTCGCGTTGGCTGTTTTCCTTTATTTAAAATAATAGTATGCCACCAGTTAGACTTTGTAATGAAACTAAAACCGTCCAAATCGTAGCTTTAGGTAATAAAGTAATAATAATAATAAGAATTCGCTGATAATGTAGGGGTAAAAGAGGATATTATATATCTTTTTTTCCCCTACGTTATCAGCAAATTATTCCTCAAAAATGTCTATTTTTGTAAATGTCTATAGTCTATATGGAATTTCTTGGTTCTAGACGTACTTTTTTATCACTTTATTACCTAAAGCTACTAATATATTTATATTTGGGGGGAGAGGCGGTCATATCACCAAAGTACAGTAAGGTTAACGAAAGTAAGTAATCGACGAGGGGTGAGACAACAATAACATTCCCATTTCTAGTGTAAAGGGCAGGGTCGAGTCTATTTTTCTAAATTCGAAGCTCTTGAAGGGGGGGGGGATCGCAAGAAAAACCAGCTCCAGAGGATCCCCAACAAATGCACTGGCTATATATATATATATATATATATATATATATATATATATATATATATATATATATATATAGAATAGTTCGAAACTCAAGCCATAGAAACGGTAACAGTAAAATCGAAAGTCGGGTTGAGATATGTCGATGATACCTTCATCGTATAGAAGGGTGAAGAACTTAATGATTTCTTGAAACATCTAAATATCATTCGACCTACAATTAAGTTTACCGTGAAAAAAGAGGTAAATGATCAATTGTCTTTCCTAGATGTCATGGTGAACCGTTCAAACGAAACTATTAAAACTTCAGTATACAGAAAACCAACACATACTGGACAATATCGTAATCATAGTTTTAATCATTCTGTTGTAACAAAACAGGGAATTATACGCAACTTTTATAATCGCACTATATCTATATGCAATAATGCCGATTCATTGGAAAAAAAGGTAGCAAATATTAAATCCGATTTACAACAGAATGGTTATCCTTTAAAACCAATTGACGATGTTATAAATAACTTTAAAACAACGAACACTGGACAGCAAGAAACACATTCCTTCTTCACAATTCCGTACGTTAAGAGAACTTGGGAGAAAATAAGACGAATTGCCAGTAGTCATAACATAAAAACAGTCTTTAAATCAGGAAATACGAGTACATTTAGAGCTCAACTACCGATTAGAAATAATGTGTTTACAAAGTTCCGTGTGAGTGTGGTGACATGTATATTGGAGGGGCAGGGGAGATGCCAGCAGCATAAACATTCCTGGTATAAGAGGTAAAATCTGGTATATTTTGCTGAACTCAAATCGTTTGGGGGAGGCTATTGCCCCCCCCCCCCGCGCCTGATATACATATATATATATATATATATATATATATATATATATATATATATATATATATATATATATATATATATATACAAAGCAGCTTAATAATGGTATTCTTAGTAAAATCAAAGTTGTATCACAACCGCTCAAATCACTCTGTAAAATATAATGTATTGGCAGAAATTCAAAAAAAAATATATTAATATTAGTTCGTAAAAGTATCCAATAGACTTAATTCATTGAAGAAAATATGGAAACTTATCAATAATGGATAGTTTTGTCCATAAGTATAAAATTCTTTAAATAGTAAAAACAGGAAAGGTGAGGTAAAAATTAGTAATTCTCTATTATTTAGTATTTTGTTTTAGGTACTGGCAATATTATTACGAAATTCAGGCTGGCGCATTAAGAAGATTTTCTTACTCACCCATGGATCAACACAGGTGGGCAACAGTGGTTGTGCCACATGAGTTCTACAGTAAAAGTAACCTTAGAAATGATATCGGTAAGATTTAAATATTCTTAGATATTATAATGTCATCGAGAATGTTTGTTTTTTAGTAATTTTATTTCAAGAATAGTTTGGTAAGTTACAAATGATTTAAATTATTTTTTAGCTCTTATGAAACTATCAGCCCCTGTCAGATACAACAAATATGTAAGGCCAATATGTTTACCCTCTGAGAGTACCGCTGGAAAAGACTTTTTAAAGGGACCTAGCCCAGGATCAATTTGTACGACTGTAGGATGGGGCGCCACAGTGGAACATGGAGCCGATCGTATGTATATTCCAAGTTACTTTTTTATAGAAAAGAAGACAAGTTTTTAATATATTCATGTTTTTTTTTTCTAAAAAATATATAAAATGTTCACCAGTCTGCCAAATTTATTTCACTCATACTGAATGTGTCGGTCAATTGTTCGGTCAAAGAATAACGTAAAGTGTCTCTTTGCCTACTTATATCATTTTCTATATCTATTAGGACGTCGACATCTTTAAAATGGCAAGGATAACTCTTATAAAGGAGCAAATCTTCTCTTATTAATCTCGGAAAGACCTATGAAAATTTTATAATTAAAATATAATTCAAGCGTTTTTCAAATCATACTAACCGTTATCTTATCCAGTGGGGCACATATGTCTTCACTCATTGGAATATTTGTCATAAAATTTGTCCTCACTTGCTGAGATGCCTTTACTTTGGGCACCATTTGCTTCAAAATAGCTCCCCTGTTCATCAATTTTTTTAACCTTTTTTCTCTTGGACTGTCGGACCTCTTCTCTGGACTATACAGCTCCCTCAAAAAATTATCATCTTCGTCAAATTGTTTTAAAATCTCCGGATTAACATTGCTCCTCATTTTTGCTATGCTTTGATCCAATAATTTTTTGGCTTGTCTTTCTTTTAAAATATTGTCGCTGGCGTACGACCAATAATGATTAACTTTTTTCAAATTCAGCAAAGTTTTTGGATCCAGGTAACTAAAAATATTTTTTACAATCCAAATGGGAAGTATTTGAAGCCAGTCAACGTTTTCAGCGGAAGATTTGCCTCCTTTTTTATTTTGTTTTGCGGAACCTTTCGTTGTTGCTGTAGATTTTTCTTTAGCTTTGGTTTTTTTGTTAGGTTTTTCCAGTTCAGACTTTTTCTTGGTAGTGATTGAGCCAAACATTTCACGACGATATTTATCTATCATTTCGTCCCATTTCTTGCGCATTTTTTCTACTTCTACTGATAAAGGATGGTCTTGTGGGTACTTGTCTGTGTCATCTAAATGTTTATCATTTATTAGATCATCTAAATCTGCAAAATATAAGCAAATTATGAGATTAAGACATCTGTAAAGAACAAATGATCTTAGTAATTCATAACTTACATTTTTTTTCTTCAGCATGATTTCCTGTTTCTTCTCGCATCTTCTCATCTCCTAAAATTTTCCTGTTATAGACAGCAACTAAAGGGATATACAATTTTCGCATCAAACCACCGCCGCCCAAAGACAAAAGATCCATAACTAGATTCATTTGTTTGGATTTACTTAACGATCCTATCCAGTGTATATCTTCACATGCTGTTTCTAAAAATACCCAAACAGTTAAAATCTAGAAAGTTACTTATATCGCAACGCTTTCGATATTTATTTATTTACATCAATAAATTAGTAAGTTGAGAGAATGATTTTTACCATTTAAACACTTTTTTTCCATTGCCCTATCATGGTCCAATAGAATTTGCTGAGATATACACCTAACATTTGGACTTACGTCAGTATACGAAGCCATTTTACCAAATAAGGTTGATATATAGCTTATAATTTTTAAGAGTGTATCAAAACATGTTATTTGCTTTAGTATATCCAAGATAAACTCTTTTTTATGTATCCATGAAAGCCTGCAAAATAGATATATAAAATATTCGACTAATTTATCGACTCAGGAAAAAAGTTTAAGGTCAGCTTATTATAAAAAAGAGTTAAACATTCGCCAAGATCTGTCTCTGAAAAATGTATTTTGGAAGGTCGTTGGGCTAGCATAACCAATGTCAAATACTGAGGAAATAGGATTATTTATTATACTTCACAGCCATTTTCCCATCTCTTAAAAAGTACTCAATTCAGACATTAATATTGTCCGTTATTTCCAACGTGATTAGTTTCTTAGAAACAATTTCTTATCCGCAATATCAAAGATTCTCGTCAGTCAAATGAAAAACTACCTTTCATTGAAATCAATCATTGAAAAGACATCTTATCATAGACCCGCAGAAGCCGCTTCCGTTGAACGCCCACTTATAAAACTATGTTGCGCCTTTATTTCAGTCAGTCTTTTATGAATAATATTTTCGAAAATTTTAGAAAACACACTGATGATAGGAATCGGCCTCGCCAAAAAAAAAGGGAATTCTTTCTTTTTTAACCAACTTCTAAAAGAAGGAAGTTCTAAATACCACTATGTATTTTTTTTTATGTATGTACGCCAATTATTCCAGAACGCTGGCTACAATTTGAATGAAAATTTTTGCGTTAAGCTCAAAAAGTTCCTGCGGAATTTCCACATCATTATGGTCGAAATTAGTTCAATAAATCCTCGATCGTGCTGATAATATGGTGGACAAAACAACCGATATTCTCTGATTTTCCCCAAAATTGGTGTGAGGGAACTTTCAGGATCGTATACAACGAATCTAAAATTATTTTCAAAAAATTCAGTATAACGGATCAAATTTAGCGGAAAAAAATTTAATATCTCTCGATTTTATGTAAAATTTGTAGTGGGGTTCTTAGAGTGTAAATAACGAATTTAAAATTGTTTAAAAAAAAGAATATCGCAAAAGCAATATAGCGGTCCAAAAATTTTTTATTTCTGGGTTATGTCTCTCTCCGTATACCGAGGAGATTATCGGAAACTACCAATGTGGCTTTCGAAGCGGACGATCAACAGTTGACCAGCTTTTCACTATCCTACAGATGCTGGAGAGATGTTGGGAGTTTAACAAAAACTTACATACCCTATTCATAGATTTCGAGCAAGCATATGACAGTGTTATTAGGATAAGGTTGTGGGAAGCTATGGAAGAATTTGGAATCCCGCACAAGCTGATTAGACTGTGTAGAGCGTGCCTGGAGGGGGCAAAAAGCTGTGTCAAAATTGAAGGAGAGTGTAGCCAAATATTTTCTATCAACAGAGGATTAAAACAGGGAGATGCTTTCTCGCCAGTACTGTTTAACCTTGCACTGGAAAAAGCCGTAAGAACAGTATCAGTTGACGCGAAGGTTTTTGGGCCAAGTGGCCCTAAACTTATTTTGGCCTACGCGGATGATATGGGCGCGATAGGAGAAAGCACAGTCAGTGTGAAGGAAAACTTCATAAAGATAGAAAAGGAAGCTCAGAGAATAGGGCTCCGAATAAATGAAGGAAAGACCAAATACATGCATGTCTCCCGCAACCCCGTCCGAGACAGAATCAGGCAGAACGTCACCATGGATGACAATAATTTTGAGCATGTGCGAGTTTTCAAGTACCTGGGCGCAGTGATAACGGCAAACAATAATATGCAGGAAGAGGTTAAACAGCGCATCACACAAGCAAATAAATTTACATTTGCGATACAAACCTTGCTGAAGTCAAAATTTATCACTAGAAAGGCAAAAACCGAAATTTATCGAACAATAATACGACCAGTAGCAATCTACGCCAGTGAAACATGGACCCTGACAGGAGCTGCTAAGAAGGTTTGAGAGAAAAATCCTACGCATAATATATGGCCCATACCGAGACCTTGAAACAGGTCGTCACAGAATGAGAAGCAACATAGAGCTTGCGCAAATATATCAAAGCCCTGACATCATTTAAGAAATAAAGTCCAGAGGACTACGATGGGCAGGTCTTATACAAAGGAGTCAAAACGATCAACTAATAAAACGGGTATGGGAGGAAGCACCACAAGGAAAAAGACCACTGGGAAGACCTAGGCTTAGATGGAGAAATAACATCCACAAGGATCTAGCTATCCTTGAAGTTGACCAGCAAGAATGGAGGGAGCTGGCACAAGACCGTCCAGGTGGAGGCAGATAGTCGAGGCAGCCAAGACCCACCCTGGGTTGTAGTGCTACGGAGTCAGTCAGTTATGTCAAAAACGAATACTGGGGGGCTTTCGATGCTGTAGATTAAGATTAGATTAAGAGAATTATTTATTGAAATATAATATGTAAGCTGGGGGATTAAAAATTTTACATTTTTTCGATTTTGTCCAAAATGATATCTAAGATAGGTTCAGTACTTTGCTGATGCGATAATAAACCTTTGTAGAAGAATCAGCCAAATGGCATTGACTTAATTCGCAATAAGAACGAGATTATATAATATAAAATATTCCTGTAATTGAAAACATCTGCAGTTTATGAATTGAGCTCTAGTATGCCTAGTATGTAGAGGATTCAAGTTTTATCTTACCTTAAAAAATAATTTTTAATGGTTTTAATTCTATATAAAATTTCCTGTTCTCTCAGTTCGTTTTCTTTTTCAAGTTCTGCCTTTTTCGTGGAGGCTGAGGCCAACGCATGTTGTTCCACATCGAAATTCGCATAGCTATCCAATGTATAATCCATGTCCTTTTTGTTGGAGCAGTACGTATCGGGAAGTAAAAATTTGCTTATAAATGTCAAAGTGACAGTCATAAAAATATTTTTACTCACTCTAGATTTAAAAAAAAAAGAACACTGCTGCATTCTTGATCATAATTTTTATATTCCGGTACTTCTAAGTAACTTATTAAAATTTGAAGATACAAAATGTTGTTTCTTATTCAACTGTAATGAAAATAAAGCAGTGGTAAAACTAAAAATTATAAGGAGGAATTCCAATATTAATCTACAAATTTCCAGGTCATATACCTTATGTTGAAATTTACATTTTTTAATATATTTATAAGTTTTTGAGAGGGAATTTGTTGATTTATTTTTTATTTTCGTATTTTTTCTAGCGGACCACATGAGAGAAGTGGAAGTTCCAATATTAGAGCATTGTAAACATAAGGAAGACTCTGAGGTAGAAGAAATTTGTGCAGGTATTAAAATATAAATATTGTTCCGTTTAAAAAATTAATTATTTTTAAACCTTAACCAAGAAAAAAAAGAACTGCAGTTATCGGTACTTTTAGGTTATATAATCTTAAGACACTATTTTTACCGTTAAATTTAAGGACTTTTTGATGGTGGTAAAGATGCCTGCCAAGGTGATTCCGGAGGACCTCTAATGTGTCGAAACCCAAACAATCCGAATCAGTGGTATTTGGCCGGTATTGTAAGTCATGGAGAGGGATGTGCCAGGCCCAATGAACCCGGAGTTTATACTAAAGTTAGCCGATACATGGGATGGATTGCAGAAAATACAAGTAAGTGAAACAGAATTAATATATCCAATTACTAGGACAGGAAGTGCTGCAAAAGATTATTTTATATAAAGATTTATTGTTTAGTTTACTTCCCCAAAATAAAATATGCGATAATTAAGTAAAAATTTCCATGTTTATTCATGCAATGGATAGTATTTTATTCTCTTCTAGTCTGTTTAGTAAAATTTTGACATCTATAATTATTCTTCTCAGTACTTAATATATTTCAATAAATCAAAAAATAAAGTATTAATGGTATAAAATAAGGTTGAAGTATAATAATTTATAATTATATAATAAATACATCCAATCAGATTTTGATTAGAACAAAATTTTAGCTTGTTGGATAAGACCTTATCTTATTCTTCTGGCAAAAATGATTATTTTTGAAAAATTATTGGACCAATGCTCTCCAAATTTTAACCATATATTATTAACACGTATGGCTATGCCCTGTAGTAAAATTAAGGCAAAAAATTCATATTTACTATTTTTCCCGGCTTGAAATATACAAAAAAAGACTTCTATATTTGCAATTTTTTGTTTAAACATTGGCCGTCTGGCATTTTTTGCATGAAAATTCATAATTTTACTATCGGTGATAGCCACAAGAATATTGATTATGAAATTATAATTTTTTTTTTAAGATGAACTATTACAGCTAAACCCCTAACGCTATTGATCTGTCTTTTTTTGGAGTCTATCTTAAAGTACAACTTTTTTTTAAACACCATAAATAAGATCAATAAAAAAAAAGTGTTTTGACATACTTCAATAATGTACTAATATAGCCTAAAAAGAATTACATTGATATCTACAATAGGAATCGTTAAAAAAATTCCTTTTTTTTTTCGAGTGTTTAAAGTGTTAATATTCGATCCTGTAGATCACAAAACCGTCACTTAAATAAATTATTCTCGGTCAAATACTGCTTCATGTTACAGGGGAAGGGAAATTTACAATAACAGCTCCCTTACAAAAATGTCCAGGTTATGTATGTAAAGGAACTAGAAGGTGTGTGCCGAAAAAACGTAGATGTGATAGAATTATTGATTGTCTTCTTGGAGATGATGAAATTAATTGTGAAGAACATTTTAGACAAATTTTCAAACATTCAAGGTAATATAGTATAAATCAAATTTATTTTTTATGCTTGCTATTTTTAGCAATTGTCCCTAATTTAGGTAAATTTTTAGAAAAAGTATTATACCAACTATTAATAATAATCCCACCAATAACTTTGCAACTGATATTACCCAAACTTTAGAACATTTTCAAGAATTTGGCATAGTGGGTAGCAAGCTAAATGATACTATTGCAAATCTAGAAGAACAATCATCGACTGTTGTTAAGAATGAGACAGAAGCAAAAAGTGTTAAGACGGATGAGATGACTAATGCAGACCTTCGAGAAAGATCCAAGTTTGAGGAGGAGTATTTCAAATGCAATACGTAAGTTAAAAAAATATTTCTAATACCAATTTATCTTTAAAAGGAGCGGATAAATTTATTTCAAATATTCAAATATAAAATGTTAATTCCAATCTATTATACAAATAATTTTAATTTTTATTTGTTTAATTTTATACGTTAAGGTATGTTGTCCCCCCATATGATAAATAGGTAAAATTGAATATCACAAGTAACATTAGGTGTACTATCAACCAGTGATGGCTCGCAGTGTAGTACCATACTAATTCTTTTTTTCTTTTACTATTTTTATTTTAAACATTTAAAATTATTTTTTCCTTCTCTATATTAATAATTTGAACATTTGGCAACAAAACAATAACTTAATGCATGGATTTTCTATAATCGGCAACATAGGATTGATACCGCATAGTGGAAAAAGTAGTTATATTTGAACGAGAAAGATAAAACTATGTATTAATATTTTCCGTATGCAGCTATAATCAAAATTTGTGCCAGGCGCTAAATGACTTGAATGTTATTAAAGAAATCAAATAACACATTTGTTATCAGGTGAGAAATGACATTCATTTTTTTTTATTTCGGTGATCGTGTGTGCTTTGTTTCTACTCGGTTATTCTAAAAAACTCTTTTATATAAGATTTAATTTCAGTTATTTATTACGTATTTACTGAGATGCTTACATGATATTTATTTTTCAACGTCGGTACGTGGCTTGTTTTGTTACTAAAACTGATTTTATTTGTCGCTGTGACTAGAAAGTAAATTTGTTGCTAAACTTTTTAGAGCTCTCTCTCTTTAGCGGAAAAACTTAGAGTAATACTACCTGATTTGAAAGTAAGGAAACAAATGGCATTGGAAAAAATTAGCGCTGTAGCAAATCTATTAATATATATATATATATATATATATATATATATATATATATATATATGTATATGTGTGTGTGTGTTGGCTGTGCGGGTGTGAGCAAATACATATACTATTTTGATTTATATGTGTGTTGTTCGGAGGTGAAGAAACTTGATCGAAAAAGGGAACAAGAAATATATAAAATTCATTACTAATGTTTTTAGCTTTCCTATGTTTGGTAAAATATGCATAAACAGAGTTAAATTTTTCCTACCGTAACTATAAGTAAGGAATGCTTTATAATAGTCTTATATTTTGTCTTATGTATTGGCAATACTTGCCTAAACAGTCACGAGTCGCCACTGCTATGAATAAATAAGTTTTAAATAGATACGCAATGTTATAATCATTAACAGAAAGGAGAACTTTATAAGTGTAATTATTCGAATTACTGGAAACAACCAATTTTTCAACGATTTTTTGAATGCCCACTATTTTTGGGTCATAGAACACGAATTAGAATTTTTTTTTGGCGGTCGCAAGTAGTTTCCAAGACAAAATATTTTTTATTTTCACTTGTCACTTTTGTGTATGTTTTACCAATATCTTTATAATTTGTCACTTCCACCAAAGCACATTTAAACATTTTAAATAATAATACATTTTTCTCTAAATGTGTACATAACATTTTGATCCAGATGAAGACAAACGTATACTGTTGCTAGATATTCTGTGATCATAATCTTGCACTTGTTCTAATGTTCTATTCACTTTTTACTCCTTATGTTCCAAAATCGTTTCTTGAATAAAGGACAGAATGATTTTTAAAACGGGAGCAACAGAAATAAAATATCGTTAATGTCAAAAGGGTTAGTTCAGGTTTGCCACTAACCACAATTTCCAGGTTTACGCATGAGCTCAGCTTAATCCCCGAAACTGTTGTTAATTGGGCAGTGTGCTTAGTCTGTCTAATTGAGAGTTCTGGAAAAGTAGGTGGTGAAGGCGTAACAGTAGAAATCGAGTGTAAAATGGGTTAACGAAAATACAGCATGGGTAAAGTTGTTGAAAGGCAATTGATTTTTGGGGGCGTCGAACGTCAATCTAAAAAACTTTTTGGTTTCAGTTGAGAAACGTTCAAAAAAAAACACTGGCTTAACGTCATTAAGGAATGGGTACTACCGGATACTACCATTATTTCCTATTGCAAGGTTTTCAGCATCAAACGGAAAATCACTCCAAGAATTTTATGGAGCCACATATTGAAGCTCGCACTCAAAAGCTTGGAGAAAATTACGTAGAAATATTATTTAGGAAGAAATATCCTATACACAAAGGGGGGGAGGGGGGGAATATCCTATCCACAAAGAAATGTACCATAAATCTTTTGAGTGGCACAGATATATCTGCCTTTAAATAATATTGAGATTGAGGCAGATGATTCTAAAATATACAGTCTGTAGAATAGCTTGTAGAAAATAGAAAAATATAAAATAACCTTATGCAGAGTAAAAAATAAATAAAAAACGCAAAAAAATGAAAAGACAAAATTTAAATATCTAACCAGAACTAACCGTATTAATTGCTTATATTAGTCATTATAACATTTCTCATTCCGGCAGAGTGTTCCGCCTCTTCGTGGGATCTGTTGGACTGCAACATATTTTAATTAGTGTAACAAAATAACTGTAATATTCACTATAACAATATAGAAATATTGTTTAGTTTTACTATAAAAAAGAGCTTAATGAAATGGTGACATAGCAATAATATATTATTAGAAAGTGTTATGTTGGACAAGATGTAATTATCTAAAACTTTAACAAAGATTAAAAAATATTACGTTGGTATTTCTCTGATAAGTTATCATCAGGTTTATTTGTTACATTTCATGCTAGAATTTTGAAGTTAATACAATTCTTTTACAATTTAACAACTTTGCTTTTGATTCATATGAAATTTAAAAACGACGTCACAGTGACAACGTCATATTACGTCATAAATCATAACCAATGTTCCTTTCAAAATGGAAGGCAAATAAGTAATCGACAAGCTAACAATTTTTTTTAGTTTTTATTGAAAAGTCGGATTTTTCTGCAGTTTTTTATGTTAATTTTGTTTAAAAAAATGTCTAACTGTTGTGGTCAGGTTTGTGTATTTCACTAGAAGAGGCAAAATTTAAAGATGAAGATCAGAAAATACGACTGAAATGTGCGAAAGTTCTACAACTCAAAAAATAAGGGGTATGCAAAAAATCATCGAAAAATTCGGTGTTTCCAGTAATTCGAATAATTACTCTTTGTAAGTATACAATTAACTTTTAGAATTTCAAAACTAATCCACTTTTTCATTTTATGTGAAAAAGAAGAATAATCCACGACATTTAATACGAATTTTAACCAACACTACTACTTTCTGTAATGCGAAAGTTATATTATTGGATAATTTTTCTATAAAATGGTTGTGCCCTTTTATTTTCGAATTTATTCCAGTTAAATTTTCCATCCTGTATCAATCATAACATGTTCTATTTCTAGAATGTTACAAGTAATATCTGTTAACAAACGCTGCAATAAAATTATAGACTGTGAGGATGGAACAGACGAATTCAACTGTACTTGTGCTGATTATGTAAAAAATGTCGACCCAAGCGCTATCTGTGATGGTGTCAGTGACTGTCTCGATTTAAGTGATGAAAAAGATTGCGGTAAATAAGTGATCATTTTTTATAAATATGATATATCAAGCAATCGACTTTTTTTTAGTTTTATGCAATCAAACTGAATATAAATGTCGCATGGGCCAAAAATGTATTGATCTATCCAAAAGATGCGATGGAACGGCGGATTGTCCACAAAATGAGGATGAAATGAACTGTGGTTTGTATATTCTTTAGCTGAAATTAAATTTAAAAGATAAGTTGTTATAAGTTGATATCTTATTAGTATATTTTTTTAGCTTCTCTTACAAATGGTCATGTACTCGGCATAGATCGCGACGATAGACCTCTGTTCAAATCTCAAGGTATAGTAACTATTAATCATTTTGGACAATGGGAACCTCTTTGTCTCAACACTTCATCGCCATTGGTACATGACGAACCTTCCATAGCAACAGTTATATGTAATTCACTAGGTTTTAACGATTACTTTTCTTATCACAAATACTTGGTAGAAGATAAACCTATAAACGTGACGTTTTCGTTAAATAGCAGTAGGACATTATTGGACGAAGAGATGAAGAAATGTTTTAATTGTTGTAATGGACTTTACATAAGGTAAATTATTAATTAAACTTAAATAATATCTCATTCTTCCATATTTTCTTTACATACGGCTGATGTTTTAACTTTTTTCAGTTGTTCAAATGTTTCTATAAGTACTACTTTACATTTTAAATCGCTGGAACAAGCAAGAGAATTGTACTTCTCTCCATGGACAGCGTCAATATATTCTAATGGATACTACCGCTGCATGGGAACACTTATAAACAAATACTGGATAATTACATCGATTAATTGTTTTGCTGGAATTACTATGTAAGTAAAGAAGACCGAAAATTTTTAAATATTTTTAATCGATCTATGCATTAATATCACAATTTTTTTATTTAGTCTGCAGGGGAAATATGTAGTAGCGATTTTGGGAAGAGGAAAAATTAATATTCCATTAAAAGGGCCTCATGAACAAATCATACGAATTGTTGAGAGTATTACAATTAATGCAACTGATATAATACTTTTACGATTAGAGCACGATGTTAAATACAATCGTTACGTACAAGCAGCCAACTTAGATGTAAGGTAAGTCTAATTTAAGAGTTATTTCGTGTCTGCGAAATCCCTAAAGAAAGACTTAATCAGAAACTGATTTTTTAACTGATCTCAAAAAAGGAGACATCTAAAAGAAGGAGCAGTTAAAGCACCATTTTCAATTAAAACGAAGTAAGTACAGGATTGTACTGAAATTCCAGACCACATCATGATATTACTGTTTTCAAGAGGTATTCTTGAGGATATGTAACATTCAGAAAATCGTACTTTTCTTCTTCTCCCGATACGCTCTTATCTATCCAGCGAATGTATACAAAAACACAACTCGTCTATGATATATATTTTCACTCTTCCTCAGTCCAACGTCGATGTTTACGAGCATTGTTGAGCATGATTAGTTGCAAGTAGTGCTGCGCCAGCAACTGTTCTTCTTGAATTAATTCTTGTTCATGTAATTTATGATGGACAATTCGTCCAGAAACTATTGTGCCACGTACATTTTCAATTCGACGACTAATATCAGTAGATATTACTTCGCGGTTAACAATTCGAGAAATAAAATGAACATTTCGCTGCCTTATAATTTGTGGCCTCTCCCCCAAATTTTTGTTATTCGTTTTTTTCTCTCCTGGAATGAATTCTATTAAGCTTAAAATCATCTGCCATTTCTGATGTTGGATACATGTATTTTTATTCTCATTTTTTTAGAAAAGATAGTCTTCAAAAAGAGAAATGTTACGCAATCGGAGAGAATAATAAGAAAGGAGTACATTTTGTTACACTAACTCCTCTTAAGAATTGTCTTATTGGATTTAGATGTTTTGAAAAGAAGATTGAAGAAAATTGTAGAGTAAGTATCAACAATAACTTTTTAAATATTGTCACATACCTCTAAATTTTCTTTTAAATATTCCATCGTGTCATATTCAGTTTTTATTCTTTTATTTCATGGGATGGTTTTTCTAGGACAATCATTCTTGGAGTGGAACCATCATATGTGACTCGAGAAGTGGCTGGTACCCTGCAGCCGTTTTTAACGAAGAATCCGGACATTGTGGATTCCATCACTCAAAGAAATATACTAGTATTAAATACTATAAAAAGGAAATAGCCAAAGTAATGGGTAAGTTAAAAACTTAAAACTATTTTTGAACATTTTGATAACAAGCATATTCAAAATTTTTATTGTAATTTTAATTTCATTACACCACTTTATTTTGCAGATCAGAAAGCTGATCCTATACCCCCTCCGTATTGTGATGGTTTACAATGTAATTTGGGTAATTGTATACCGAGTGAAAAAATTTGTAACGGAGTGGTTGACTGTCACAGTGGAGAAGACGAAAAAAGTTATTTGTGTTACGAAAAAGAAAAAGAATGCTATATGGCCGATAATTGTGGTAAGATAAAAATTTTGTTATTTATTAACTTATTGTACATTCGGTAAAAAACTGTAAAGAACGAAAACTTTCACGGCTTTGGTCAAGTTGAAAATTATGGTCCTTAGGTTTAGACCAAGTTAAATTGAAATTATTATCCGCCGTTTGGCCTACGGTTGCGCGAGGCATCTTCAGGGATCTTTACTTCACGAGATTAAAACAGTGAATGACCATCGAGCAGCAACAGCCTGCTATCTATACCCAACTGGTGCTTAGCGAATCGTCATCCAGCGTTATAATCGATTGCCACCTGTTATGTAGGGTGTAACTTGTTCCTCTATTAATATTATTTGGATATTTACAAATATCGATTGATTCTCTAATTTCACGTTTAAAAAAACCAGACAGTGACAGACACCATCGTTTATTTTACATTAAAGATGTGACCTGTGCAATGCTGGTGTTGAGCTACTGCAGACTGTACAATTTGATGATGCCTCAGGCAGTCGTAGGCGAAACGTCGGATAATAATTTCAATTTGACACGGTCTAAAGCCAAGAACCATGATTTTCAAAAGAAACTATACTTCAGTTCTGTATGTTCTAATATTTGTGCCACTGAAAAGAAATTTTTATTAGATCCTTCCCCCTTTCACATACAAAATTTGGAGTTAAACATTCCTGGTCTTCTCACAACTGAGACAGACTTTTAAGATCTATTGTAATGTACTTTTATTGGCACGAGCAGCCGAATAAATATTTTGAACCGTTTGATAAAGAATATTTTCAGAAAGAATAAAAATGCTTAAATATATTTTTAATAAGTGCATAGAGTTAAAAGAAGATTACGTTGAAAAATAAATGAACACAATATTAAAAAATTGTTTATTTTATTCAAAACTCACTAATATCAAATCGTCCTCGTAGCAATTTTGATTTTAACAGAACTGAAAATGATTACTTATTAAACGCAGTCTTGTTCAGCAACCAATACAAAACCGCTTGCGACATCTAGTTAGTCTTGCCCAAAGCTTTTTATAGATCCGGCAGGTTAAGAATTGAGTTCATGTTTTCTTCCAAAATAAATAGAAGAAATTTCTGCAACGTATTCTTATTTTTATACAAACTTACCTTAGTTGTCAACAGATGGCATCACTGCAATAAAATGTAACCATAAATGGCAACACAATTTTTAACCTTATTTACTTTGGTCATAATTTCAATGATTGTTCGTAATAAATGATCTCAAAAAATAATTATATGTATATATATATATATATATATATATATATATATATATATATATATATATATATATATATATATATATATATATATATATATATGTGCAGTATGCAGCTGATTTAACAGAGAATGTCCCATATATAGATTTTTTTAGGTCTTTTATATTTATATTCTTAAAATCTTTTTTTGGTTATTGAGGATTAGATCTTTTCTTTCGTACAATGAAAATATACTTTTTTATTGGTGTTACATTTTTAATATCTAAACCATACCTTTTGCAGAATAGAATATTTATTCGGACAAATAACTAAAACGTAGTAATATGGCTTTAAACAGGTTTATGTTGACTTTTATCAATCAACTCTTTTTTTTTGTTCGATTAATTACTCGTAATTTTAACTTTTAACCTTTAAATAAAAAAAAAACCGTGATGTATTTGTGAATGTAGCACTTTCCTAAGCTTATTTTAATAAAGCGAAAGGAATTTATCTCTTCGCCACTCTGTCAAGAAATTATCCTTATGGCAACTCTCTGAGAAAAAGTGACAAATTAGACTCCATCCTGTTCTTTCCGTGATCCACATATTAATTGTATAATATTTTAGCCTTCTACAATAAGAGATTGCTTCAGAAAAGTATGGAAGGGCGTCAAGACAAACTTTACAAAATAACCTTAAAATACTTTACGAATATTTACACCCGATCTAGTTGCCATGGTAGTTAAATCTTCTAGTTAACCAGTTTTGTTTTGCTTATGATATTGTTATAATTTTTATTATACGGGGAGTCTCACCGTGACCGTTCATAAAAATATTTCACGAAGTAATGCGAGTTGAATCCTGCAAATTTGTATAATGGGGATTTCGATGACGCCCTCCTCAAATTTTTCCTTTTGGGAGGGTTTAATAATAAAAGAATAGGATTTTTTTATCCTTGTATTTTCAAGGTTCAAAACTAGACTAACATATTGTTGTAACTTGTTATTTTAAACCCTTTACTGTCAGTTTAGACCAGTTTTAAAGTTAAACCATGTTAATTCATTAGGGTGTTAATATTTTACTTCAAATTTAGTACTTAAATATTTAGACCGTTCTCCTTTATCATACTGATGCGAGTCTAACCACATTGAATACATTTTTTTTTCATATTAAGACTATCGTAAATTGCTATAATTGAAATCGGACAATGGAAAATTTCTTCAAAAATCTTATAAATTTACAACTAGTGAATTACTGAGCCTGACTCACACTATTATATGAAATTATATTTTAATTATGATCAATTTGTTGAGACAAATAATAATTAACTGCGAACTAAATTCAAATATTGTGCAATAACGTCGTACAAAGTTTTTTCAAGCGATCTGTGAGCGATATGTGTTTAAAGTGGTGATTCTTCTTAAAGTCACTTGTCCCTTCATTCAAGTATTTTAATTAAATGTTATATCTATTTTCCAGTTTGTCCCGAAACACACCTTAAATGCCCGACGACCCACAAATGCTTCCCGAAATCATCGTTTTGCGACAGAATAAATAACTGTGGTGAATTCGAGGACGAACCAGAAATCTGTTCCTGTAGGAATTACTTAAGACTCACTAATCCTGAAAAAATCTGTGACGGTATTTTGCATTGTATGGATAGGAGTGATGAAGATCCTAATATTTGTAGCTGCAGATTAGAGGATTTTCTATGTGGAAGGTATTTTTAGACCGTAGTTTTTCTCAATGCGTTAGAAAACGTTCATAATTAAATATATAATAAATTATTAGCTGGATTCGCAGGAAAAAACTGTCTGTTTTCCTTTAAACGACCTCAAGGAGGAGAAATGCTGTAGTTTATTCAAACAAAAACTGTTCAACATGCGAATAAGAAAGTTGCCAACTTATACAGTTACATCCAATTTCTTTACTAAGATGTCAATTTGTTTTTCCTCTTTTTGTTCTCTTGTTTTTTTATGATCTTTTATCTGTGTTATTAATTTTTAGATCAAATGTATGTATTCCTCAAGATATGGTATGTGATGGAGTAAAAGATTGTCCAAATGGTGAAGATGAAGCAACATGTTTGTCTTTGAATACTCAAGATCTTAACAGGTAATAAATTAAGATGGGTTTTTAAGTCTTAAGCTTCTTAGTGAATCTGGCTGTAAATGTTTATCCTCCAGTTCGGTCATAACAAAATTGGTTAAAATTTCCATATTCGAATTTCGATTTAACCTTTTTAAAATTTTTCACTGTGAGAAGCAATTCTGAAATTCGGATTTTCTCATTTTCAGTACCTATATTAGTCGTTAAAGTTGCGTCGTCGGAAAATAAACTGTTTCTATAAAAGAATCTATTAATTAAAATTATGAAACGCAACTCCAAACGGTGAGCATCACCTCCATCTTCAACGCCTGAAATTTGTTGCTTACTAAAATATTATGAATCTGAGACGTGCTAACTGTACCTTCGGTGTCTGCTCTTTTTCTTAAGGATAATTTAGTATTTTCTTGTACTG
Source organism: Diaprepes abbreviatus (assembly GCA_034092305.1). Lineage (NCBI taxonomy): Eukaryota > Metazoa > Arthropoda > Insecta > Coleoptera > Curculionidae > Diaprepes > Diaprepes abbreviatus. The sequence continues at coordinate 4,993,894 of JASJET010000074.1, forward strand.
AGTCAAAAACTACTAAGGTCGTAACGTCATCACGGTTGGGCTGTTTTTTAACTTTCTTAATATTTTTCACATCACATTTTTGAATTGATTTACGCACAGCTTTTCGAGTTACATAGAAATTTAGGTACGTTTCATTAAATGTTTCAATCGAGTTTCGATAGACCATATTTCCAATTCCATAACATTTTACTAGGGTAATTTATTGCTCTAAGATTAGCATGGTTAATTTGTCATTTAGTAATTATTTTTTGGTAAAACAGAAATAATGTCTGTTTCGTTGGCATTGACAAATAAGTAACCATTGTCGAATTCACTTGTTCCATTAAAAATTATATTTTTGTGAAAATTACTTTTCATTTTTTTATTAAACTACGTATTTAGTTTTTCTTTCTGTTTCGAAACAACTTAGTTAAATAAAATTTAGAAAAAAATACAAATAACACTATTTTATTTATGATTAATTCTAAATTTTTGCATATTTTGAACATCCTATACACATTGCCATGACTTTGATCACTGTTTTTGAAATTCGAAGACAAGCAAAACTTTTTGCCAAAAATATTAAAGGCCACTAGTGTGCGGTACCCCATCTGTGGACACACTGTATACATTTTAAAAAATTTACAGTCGGATGAGCTAACAATTTTTAAACCAGATCTTATTATATATTATTAAAACTTCATAGTTGATCAATATTAATTTAATTTTGTATTATGTATGTATGTATGTGTGTAGAATTGGGAGTATGTACACTGCGTCCTGGTAGATCTATTGTGCCTCCCTACTGATGCCCAGACGTAAGAGTTACCTTATCGCCTAGAACAGATTCTCCAGTCCTATTTCCCTCAAGAATCTCAAGATGTTGGACGGCTTCAGGATGGGTAGCTCCTCTTCTTCAATTTGGTGTGCCCCGAAGAACCGCATCCTAGGGTTTTCTAGAGCGCTGCGCTTTGCAAGAATATGAATTGAGGTTTGGTCTGCCTCCTCACAGAATCTGCACTCTTCTCTTTCTGCCAGTCCGAGTTTCTTGAGGTGTCCCTTCAGGTGACAATACCCCATCAGGACCACTGTCAGAATTCTGAGCTGGTTTTTACTCAAGCTTATGTAGTCGTAGTGCCCCAAGCGAAGATACTGGTGAGACAAGCGTCTCAATCTTGGCAGCTCTGTCCAATAATTGGATCTCTTGTTTTCTTCTTCTATCTTTAGTTCTTCCACTGCTGCTACTGATTCCACAGAAAGGCTCTGGCCCCAGAAATGGTATCTTAGCCCCTTTCCTCGCAAGCCTGTCTACTATTCCATTCCCATCTATCCCGGCATGTCCCGGTACCCACATGAGGGTGACTTTTCTTACTCAAATCATTTAATTCCTTTAGGCATTCCCAGACCATCTTGGAACTGATAACTTGATAGCTCAGCGCACTGATGGCTGCTTGACTATCCGTTATAATGATAATCTCTTGGCGTTGATCGTTTTTCTCCTTGTTAAATTGAATACACATCCTAATGGCATATATTTCTGCCTAGAAAATACTTGGTGACTTACTAAAGCTTTAGCAGTGTCTGGTGCCGGGTCCATACACTCCTACTCCAGGTCCCTCCGTTGTTTTGGAGCCATCTGTGTACCATATAGTGGATTTCTTGCCGACTTTTTCAATAGTGTTTCTGTCCCATTCGCTCTTGCGACTTAACTTTGTGCTGAAGTTTTTCACAAAGTTGATTTTCTTTTTCTTTTCATCTTGGGACATATCTCAAATTTATTAATTTCTGGATGAGAGATTGGGCCTTCGTTTTATAACCTCATCTCTCATTATCCTATAAATCGTCCTCTTCGCCATGTTCTCTAGAAATATATGCAGAGGCGTAAGGTTTAGGACGACTTCTATGGCGGCCGTTGGGTAGGTTTTTATTGCCCTGGTTATACACGCACAGGTCAGTCTTTGAACTTGCGAGAGGTTATCTCTCGTATTAGCCAGAGTGGTTCTTTTACTCCAGATCACTGCCCGATATGTGATGATTGGTCTCACTATCGCAGTGTACATCCACTGCAGGATTTTTTGGTTGGTACCCCAACTTTTTCCCGCAAAATTTCTATAGACCATCAGGGTTTTTGCAGCTTCGTTGATTACTTCTTTTTTATGCTTATTTCAGAGGAGTTTATTATCTAGGGTCAGTCCCAAATATTTGACCTCGGACTTCCACTCAATAATATTCCCATCCATTTTAATGGTCTTCAGATTGAAATTTCTTTCCCTTGTGAAGGCCACTAGGGTGGTTTTGGTAAGGCTGATGTTTAGTCCCATCACCTCACACGATTCTCTAGTGTATTCAAGCCCTTCTTGAACTATGTCACAGGAGGTATTCTCGAATTTGCCTCTTGCGATCATGACACGTCATCGGCATAGCCCTGACAAGATATGCCAAGGTCAATCAGATCACAAAGGAGCTGGTCTACAATTAAGCTCCACGTAAGTGGAGAGGCTACTCCCCCCCCCCCCTGAAGACATCCTCTGATGGTACAGAGGGCGATTGTGTCCTGTTCTATCTCTGTTTTTGCTATTCTAATGGAGGGAAGTCATGCTATCCATTTAGATGTCGTTCCGTCCATTCTCCTGCCATCGAGAGCTCTTTTGACTGCCTGATGTGGAATATTGTCAAAAGCCCAATCTATATTAAGGAAGGCACATATTACAGTTTCCTTCCCCTTCAGTGCCTGTGGTTTCCGTAGACCTACCTGCTTGGTACGGATGTTGATGAGGAAGCAGTGGCGTCTGTTCAAGAATTTCTGTTCTGATGTAATTATCAGTAGATACTGCTTTCTCCATCGTTTTTACAATAAACGATGTGAAACTCATGGATCGGAAGGATTTAGGGTGTGTAGTGCCCTTTTAGTTTGTATTATACAAGGTGTTCTATTTTAATTTCACTAAACGGTTATCTTATAAGATAAAAGTGAAAAAGAGAAAAAATATTTTAGACATAACCTTGAAGTGTCCCTGGAAGATGATCGTGTTTTCTTTAATTGAAAAGAAGCAAAAAGTTTTATTCCAAAATATTTGTATTATTACCACTGTCATGAAGGCTGGTCAAGTAGAAGATCTAAATCTTAAACTTGTCAAGTAAATATGATTCTTTATTGTCAACTTAGACCGGTTTTAAAGTTAAAACATTTTAGTAGGTTAGAGGTACATGTACAGGTTCTTTAAGATATAAAAGTTTTAAAGTTTTATTCTTAAATTTTACTTTTTAATTTTGTATCAGTTAAACTATAAACTAAATAAAAAAAATTTACAGGACCAATGCCGGAGAAGTTATGACTCGTACAGCTGGTTTATGGCATACAGGATGTTTTGATTTAAGTTATTCAACTTTACAGCTAGAAGAAATTTGCTACAAACTAGGATTCAGTGGTAAGAATTTATATCTGTTCTAGAACTTTTTATTTTAGTTTAAATATAGAATATACTATGGGGCACGCATTATATTACAGTTCTGTAGAAATTGTTTCTTTTTGTCTTTTTATTTTTTCTATATTATCTTGTTTTATCTAATTTACATTGGATTTTGTATCGGAAAGCAAATTTAAATATCGAAGATTTTTATTTATTATTATGTCGAATCTTTTACAAAATTTTTGAAATTTACTGTTGGAAAATTAAAGGGGGGCGACACATTGTAAGCAGATCTGCAGGCTTTTATTTAATTTGTAATTTAATTTCACGCCTTTCTGTGGGTTGATTCAAAGCATAGGCTAGTAAAATTTAAAAAAAAATCGAAAATGTCAGAGGAGTGTAACTAACAATGAGACGAACATGCGTAGGGACGGATCCACCTCTCTCTTTGGGAGGGAAGGGCGATATCATAAGAGCAAAAAAATATTGAAATTAGCTTTGTGAGACGCTAAAATGATGTATTAAAAAGGGTTTCACAAAAATCATCTTTCTTATTAAATATTTGAATTTTGCTACATTTAAGCTTCAAACATTATGTCGCGTTATGATAGTAAATTATTTTACCATATTACGTATGCTCACTTTTTGAAAAAGGTAGAAATTAACTTTCAATTAAACAGAAAGTTTTTGCACATTTTTTTATCGATTTATTTCAACATGAGAGGGAAAATTATTCTTTGTAGGTGGAAGTGCTAACCAACTTACCCCTCCTCATAATCTTACCACGTTAACGACTCTTAGGCCTGTTTTGGATACATTTAACGTAGTATGGCTTCGTCGGCAACCTGGAAATAAACTTAAACTGAGAATCAGAACTGGACATGATTCATATGTTAAATTTGTTCCTGACAAAAGATGTCACAGGCTTTTTATCGCTTGTATATAAATAAAAAAAAATATTTTTGTTGCAAATATAATTTTTATTTAAAACTACATTTATTTTCCTTATTTAAAATGAATCAATAAGATTTAATGAAATACATATATATATATATATATATATATATATATATATATATATATATATATATATATATATATATATATATATATATATATATATATATATATACTGTCGTATTATTCAACATCTTACCGGCATCCTCCGGTCAGATTTAACTTCAAATAAGAGATCCGAACATAAATAAGTACGACAATTGTCTGGAAAGATGTTAGTCGGAATCCCACTGCCGAGTCCACGAAGCACAAATTAGAACCGCCAGGGGCCGGCCTAACTGCGAAAATATATATATATATATATATATATATATATATATATATATATATATATATATATATATATATACGTCGGATGTTCTCACGGGTGTGATGTGCAATCGAAGGTTTATCTCAGGACTGTAGAGCAGCTTACTCTATCGTAATACTTCCAGCTAACAAAGGAAATTGGACAGTGGTCCTAAACAAAACCAAGACCATCATGGAAAGATGATCACCATTCTGCCTATGAATCAATAAACAGAGACTATACCACTGATCTAGAAAAGACCACCAAAACATTAATCAGATCATCTCCACTTAGCGAAGAAATAAAGAATAAGATCACGCCAAGGGAAAAGTCATTCATATATCCTAAACTTTATGACTTACCGAAAATACACAAATCCGTAGTCCCTTTAAGACCAATAGTAAGCTCTGTTGGTGCCTCAACTCAGGCCTTAGCAAAACATCTAGCCACCAGCCTCCAGACCTTCATCGAAAAAACCGCTTCCGTTAAAAACTCGCAACATTTTTGCAAAATAATAAAAAGAAAAGATTTTCTAGTTACTTTCGACGGAACATCACTTTTCACGCAAATACCGAAGAAGCTCTCTCTCTCTCTAATTGAGAACATAATCTGCCAAAATATTTCGTTGAATTAGCTAAACACTGCTTCAATAATACCTACTTTACTTATGGAGGCCAGCGATATAAACAAGTCGAGGAAGCCCCTATAGGATCGCCGCTATCTCCTGCACTCACTAATTTATTCATAGAAGACTTCGAATCAAAAGTTTTAGAGACTTCCTCTCACAAACCACGCCTGTGGCTGCATTGCGTAGATGACACATTCGTTATCTTGCAACATGAAGAAGAAAATCCCAAAAATTTCCAAAACCACATTAACAGTATACATCCAAAAATTAAATTCACCATGGAAATAGAACAGGAAAGAAAACTACCTTTTCTAAATATCCTACTAAAAAGAAAAGATTGCCTAATACTTGGAAAAACCTGCTAACGAAACATGGGATATCCAAAAACCTATATAAATATATATATATATATATATATATATATATATATATATATATATATATATATATATATATACATACATGAAAAAGAACAGGTAATTCTTTTAAAATGAACTGATGAATTCTAATCTAAAACTTTTAATTATTTTCTTCTAAAAAGTTATATTACAAGGGGATCAAAATTGAAAAAGTTTGATGGTTAGTGAATACAACTTTTCAATGGAGTTAAAAACTAGTTCGTTAGTTAAATTTTTAAACAACTTTGTTCGCATAGTCGCACTTTTAACTGGTTTGAGATATTTTATTGCAGTTTTCAATATACTGTAAAACGTATTTCTACGGAGATCTCGGAAAAATTTTTTTGGGTGTAAGTTTACATAAAAAGGTTAAAAAAAACTGCAAGAAATTTTTTGTAGTTTAAAGCTTTTTTACGCATAACCTTATATGGTAGAAAATATTTCGATTCGGTTTTGTTCTTGGTTCTATATACAAAACATAACTCAAAATAATAGTATATAGAACTTATAATCAACGTCGCTGCTGCGCGTTACACAAATACTACATCATCGCTACTGACGGACGATCACGGAAGCTACAGTTTGATTCTCGGCAGATACACAAGCCAATACCGTAGTGCTGAAGATATACTTTTTTTGAGGCGTCGCGGTAACTTGTGACCTTTAAAAAAAAAGACAATAAAGAAGTAGCAAAGAGATAAATAAAGGTAAAACCCAAAAATCGAATATCTTACGACAAAAAGAAAAAATCCTAAAAAAAAATAAGAAAAATGACAGGAAAAATACAGCACATTTTAAATAAAAAATACTCACTTCTGGATGGGCATTGGTTTCTAAGCCAGACGGAGATCCAAAAAGAAACCCTCTGGTGCATTGAAGGCTGGCAGCGGAAAGATGTGATATCTACTAAAATTTTAAGGACAATTATGACATGTAGTACTTCACGTCCGCATTTCCGTATGTTAACCATGTGTCATACTTGCTCGTTACTTTCAGTGAAGGTGCATTCAAATCAAAATGTTTAATGTAAAAATGCAGAAACTTAAATTTTAAACGGTTCAACAGTGACCATAGGAAACAATGGCAGAAGGAGGTCGAAAATATATAATAACGTATCTAAAACCTATGGCATCACAATTCGAAAATAGAAAAATGCTAAAAGAGTCCATGTAAAATAAAATTGTTTAAGAGTTCTTCTGAATTTAAAAATGCAATATGGCCGTGAATTTTATAATTTGTTTATAGACGAATTCGACTAAAAATAAACATACTAAGTGGTTTTCGGAATTACTGAGTTCCAGTTGTTCATCTGAATTTAACTGGATACTAAATTATTTTTGTCCGATCTCTGGTGAGAAATGTGCTGAACTATCCATGATGTATTTAGGAGCGTTGAAAGCTAATGCACTAAAGATGGACATGTGTAAAAATTAATGTACCAACAGCGCCTGGTTTTAGCACATGTAAAAGGGTCAGTGTTACAACTTGAAAAATGAGAGAGATGTGAATTTTTGAAAAAATGCGGAAATTTTCGGTTTTTCCTATTTTTTTCCGTTTCTAGTGATCCAATTGAATCGATCTAGACCTTTTTTTGTTGGTATTTTTATTCTCTACATTTAATATGTTTACGCTATCGATATTGCTTCATTAGTTTTGATTTTATAAGCAAAAAACGAAAAAAAAAACAATTTTTTTGGTTTTGTTTATAACAAATTAATAGATAATAGAGTAATAAAATACCACTACAGATTGTTTATAATGTGATAGCACAGTCGGTGTCCTGATAGTATTTTTGTCACAGAATCACTTATTTTTTTCTCTATTGATTCGCCTAGCAACTAAACCATAACTTCCTTTTATTTACACCTCCTAGAACAAAGCACTGCTTCTAACAGGTAATTCTCTAATTTAATAAATTTTGACCACTGAATATTTTGTAGCAGTACTAATCTTTTTAGTTAGTCATAGTTCTTTGAATAAAAGGAAAAAGCGGATACCGAAAAAATATTATTAATCGAAAATACTACGAAAAATCGGCTGCAATTTCTGACTTCATTTTATTTCAAGAGTGTTAATGTTTAAATTAATTTAAAGAATAAACAATTAATAAACGAAATATAATAAATGGTCTCCCATATCATTGCTGCTTAGAACCGGAATTTTAAACTTTCTATTGAGGTCATTCGGTTTCTGACAAATATTAGTAATCATGTTGTGGTTAACAATTTCAACCAGTATTTTTACTTTTCGTTTAAATCAGGTACAAAATGAATTTTTCCTTTCCCACGACTTACACACACATGATTTAGATGTTGCATTGCATTACATGTTAATCAAAATTTTATAAATATTTTGGAAAATATATTATTGAACTAAATCTACTTCAAATAAAATATTTTTTTTAAGAAAAACCATTTTATTTTAATGAAAGTCTTGCACTAAATGGTATTAAATAACTTTCTATATAAAAATATGGTAACACATATAGTGATACCACAATAGATTCATATTTTAGAGTACTAATTTCATAATTTATTTTGGATTAAAATCATGTCCGTTTTGTATGACTCAAGTTGTGCTATCAATTACAAATCTAATTTGAGAGCCACATGCAAGAAAAAGTTTCTCAAATTGAGAATTATCTACATTAATCACTTTTTAGTCGTTCGTCATTAAACTAGAGTATCCAAAATTTTATAATTATAATAAATGATCAAACCAGTAATCTAAAATATGAGTCTATTGTGTATTACCATTTTTCGTATATTTTTTTTACCATATTTTTATATAAAAAGTTATTTTATACGATTTAGTGAATGATTTTCATGAAAGCAAAAATATTTTCCTTAAAAAATTGTTTTTATTTGTTTTATTTTTCACCTTTTAGTTTACGATTACAAGATCTGATTATCAGTCAGTCCGTCTATGAGCTATAGGCAACAGTGAAACTAAATAAAATCATTTAAAAATTAAACCTTTTATATGGAACTGAATTCTAACAAGATTTTAGCTTAACTGAATAATCGGAAGTGAAATTGACCTTGAAATAACCTTAAAAATGTACGTCCAAGGTCAGTTTCAAGGTCATAATATTACACTGTCATCGATTTTAAATATGTGTACCAAATTTCAGCTTGACTGTATTATCGAAAGTGAAGTTGATCGTAAAATGACTAAGTTATACATTTAAGGTCAATTTCAAGATCACAATATTACATTGTCATCGGGTTTAAATATGTATACCAAATTTCAGCCTAATCGGACAATTAGAAGGGTAATTGACCTTGAAATCACCTTGAAATATACGTTCAAGGTCAGTTTTAAAGTCATAGTATTGCATTGTCATCGGGTTTATATATGAGTACCAAATTTTGAACTTAATCGGAGAGTTGGAAGCGAGTTAAAGTTCGATTACAATAATTTGATGGGCCGTCGACAGCCCATAGGCCACAGACCATATGCAGCAATAAAACTTAATAAAATTCCACTAAAGAGTAAAAAATAAATTAGAAACTGTTTTTTATTGCAATTAATTTATAATTGTAGATTTACTTATTTGTTTAGCACTTGTTCGAAGGCGACACCGTAATAATTGAAGAGATTATCTTTAAATTAATTCATGTGGATTGATAATTTTAAATAATCTTCAATTCTATAACTTTATTATATTGTTTATGTGAGGTTTGATCTAAATTTTTACTTAAATTAAAAGTATTTTTTGCTAATTTTTGAATACTTTTATAAATTTCATTTTTTTTACATTTTAGTGCCGTTTCAGGAAGTCGATTTATGCTTTTTTTTAATTAATTTTTTGCATTATTTTTAATTTTAGTTAATTCTTAAAATAGATAGCTCTAGTAATAATATTACATAAATGTTCGAAAAGCGTTCAAAAGAAAACGAAAATCGCCAGAAATTAACAAAGCGACGGATTAAAAAGAAAGAAATAAAATTCGTTAACCAACAATTTCTGTTGTTTTCGTTTCTTCACTTTTTTTATCTCTTTGCAATAAACCTACTTTGGAAATATTTTAACGGGACTGCCTTGTGAGTATCTCTTCCAACATGCTGAAATCCATTTCAAATCGCCACCTTTATGAAAAATTATACTTAAACCAGTGTGCTTATTAGAAATAACTCTTTTAGAAGAGCCCTCAATATTATATTGACAATCGCATTACATTATCTCACTCCTATCTAGAGTTACGTACGAATAAAACAATTTTATTTTTCAACTTTTCTATTTTTTAGAGCTTTTGTAATAATTTGATATTGGAAATATACCTATGAGACTAGTTCGAAGAATCCCTTAAAATATGGTGAAAATATCAGAGAGTTGAACTAGAATAATATATTCTATAGTACTGGATGTAAATTATTCAATTGGTTACAGTCTATAAGCAAAGAATTACAGTTTTTAACCGAACTCTTCTCTATAAAAATGTTCTCTTTTGTCCTGTAGTAAAACTACCTAGTTGAAATATTTGGTTTCTATCTGTTCCTTCGTCTGTTTGTCGACTACAAAAACGTACAAATTAATTTTAAATTACAGCTAGTAATGGACCAAATATAAACGATTGACACAAAATCTTATAGCCAAATTCACTAAGAAGGTTTAACACTTACAATTAGACTCGATCTAATTGCCACGGAAATTGGATCTTTTAGTCGGCCATTTTGATTTTGCTTTCGATATTAATATAATTTGTATTTAATTTTTTTAATTAATATATATATATATATATATATATATATATATATATATATATATATATATATATATATATACATATATATACATATATATATATATATATATATATATATATATATATATATATATATATATAAAGATTATAATATCTACCACCGATCACCTACCTACTAGCACCTCTCAATGTTTTTCAAACTACTCTTCTTTGCAACCAGTATACCCTTTTTGTGTTTATGTGTTTCTATAAAATATATAATTATAATGCTAAATTTTACTCGAGTTCCATCACACGTTAATATGTGCCATCAACCAATAATGAAAAATGTGTAACCCTTATTGAATGGAATGTCCTTTGGTCGTACTGACCAATATATGTGTTGAAGAGTGTGTTTGTCGAAGAAGCGGGTCGCATTCTTGCTGATGGCCCTGGCCACGGAAGAACGGTTCATTCGTGGGTCGATGAACGCCCAATATGGCCGCTTTAAAGCATACGACCAATAGCACGATTGGTTAAGAAACTTATAAAGATTGTTTTTTACGAAAATATAATTTTGTGTATTACAAATATTATACATATTTATTAGTTGTAAGCCAAAGTTATCCAAACTCTGGTTCTCGATAAAAACAATCCCATCAAAAATATTCTTCTAAAATAATATAAAAAAAATAAATAAATTAAGTTTATTCCAAATGATTGCTAAAAAAGTAAAAAATACATGAAAAATTATTTCATATTGCAATTAGTTTATAAATTGTAGATTTATTTATTTATTTGGCACTATAATAGTTGTAAGATTATTTTAAAATTAATTTTAGGTGGATTGGTATTTTTAGCTGACTTCTTTTCTATATTATTATTGAATTGTTTACATAGATTTTGATCTAAATTTCATTTTTTTACGTTAGTTAAGAATGTTGTTTGCAGATATCACCTTTCAATTTTAAATTTGTTACCGACTAGGGCTTAAGTACATGTATGTACAATTATTAAAAATGAATTGCAATATAAAATTTTTAATTTAATTTACACACATGCATCAAAATCATTTAAAATAGGGTTTGTAATCGTTATTCAATCTGCTTCATCTGATACCCCACTTATTTCATTGGATTTTATATACCATTATAAACCTTCCAAAATATAGTATTCTTAGTAGTATCGATCCTCCCTGGTAGCGTGCAAGAATTGTTATGGTACTTTTTAACTCTTCGTTATAATTTAGTACAAATAGCATGTCTAAAATATTTTTGGTTTTGAAGATGGTTTAAATATTAGTTGAAATCAGTGAAAACTGGAATAAAATCCGTTCAGTAATTATACTATCTATTGATGTGCGCCACTTATATAACTTCCTTTCCATGCAGTTTGTCCCCTTATAAGCTGAAGAACAATTATTGTGACTAAAAGTCCGCGAATAATCTGAAGATAAAAATAGTAATCGATATATATAATATATATATATATATAATATATATATATATTATATATTATATATATATTATATATATAATAATATATATAATAATTATATATATATAAAATGATATTATATATATATATAGTTATATATATATATATATATATAATATATATATATATATATATTAATTTATATATATATATATATATATTATAATATATATATATATATATATATATATATATATATATATATATATATATATATATATATATAATATATATATATATATATATATATATATATATATAATATATATATATATATTATATATATATATATATATATATATATATATATATATATATATTATATATATATATATATAATATATATATATATATATATATATATATATATATATATATATATATATATATATATATATATATATATTTCGATCTAATGTGGACATGTTCTTAATAGACTTATTTCAAGTTTGACAGCCAGATTCGCTAAGAAGGTTTAAGATTTAAACGCTATCTAGTTGCCATGGATAGATATTAAGGATAAAAACCTTGACATAAAACCTTGAAATATGTAAGAGAAATTGTTGTATCTCGAAAATAAATAAAATTCTCCCTTTCTGCCGGTTCAGTAATAAAAGAAAATGTTTTTTTTATGCTTGTATTTTTACGGTTTAAAACTTGCTTCACCTATCGTTGCTCTTGTCAGTTTAAACCCTCTACTGTTAATTTAGAAAGGTTTTGAACTTAAGCCCTCTTAATGAATTAGGTGGAAATTTACGTCCTAATTCAGTAACATGTTCTAACATTAAATCTAGTTTAAATTGACATTAGGGGGTTTAAATAGACAATTGCAACAATAAGTGAAACCAATTTTAAATTTTAACAAAACAAGGATAGAAAATCGTTCATATATATTACCGAACCGTCAAAAATTGAAATTTTTGTTTATTTTTAGGAGATAAGCATTTCTGTTACCGAGTCTAAGGCTTTATCTCGAGATTTTTATTCTAAATTCTTATATAAGCTTTTATATTTAACAGATTTGATACAAATTATAACAATTAGAGAAAACTGATCAACTAGAAAATCTTATTTCCATGGCAACTATATCGGGTTTAAATCTTAAACCTTCTTAGATAATCCGGCTGTTTATGTCTAGTTCAGGTCAGTTATACTTAGAACAGGTTTTTCTAAAAATGTTTTTTGCACATACATTCTTTTGCTATATTGTTCCTGCCAGATGTTTAAAAAGCAACTTCGAACAGAGCTATGTCATTTTATATTCAATAATTTAATTTATTTTACACTGGCAGTTATTTTATAAGTATCACCATGATCCTTTAATAAGAAAGAGAAAAAACGCAAATAATATATCAGCTACTACTGTTCCATAATACTATTTTTAAACCGCCTCCCAGTCCGTACTGAGAATTACGTTTTTACATTATACAAACCGTTATAGTTATAAAGTTATCCATCAATGGCATATTATTTTTATATATTTTTCGCCATGTTAATATCTTTAAGAGAAAGACATAGTTGTTTTGTTTTACTTCATTATTTTCACGAAGGAAATACTTTGCAATTAATTACTACAGAAAGTAAATGCTTCGATAAAAAATAAAAATCCTTTCAACCGCAACTCTAAATATCCTACATTATGAGTTTTAAAATATGGCGAAAATGATGTAATGCGTTTTGTTATAAACATACCTTTACTAATGATTGGAGATTTATCATGTAAGTTCTTGATTAAAAATAGACAAATCTAGAATTTTTCAAAATTCAAATCCCATTAAATGCTAGTATTACTATAATTTAGATTCTGAGAACTAATAACAAGGACTAATCTTAAACGAAATTAGAGTTTTTAGAATATGTACAACGATAAATTCGTCATGTGTCACCTAAATAAAAAACGTACTTAAAGTATATTTCTAGCCAAACATAACTGCTAACAGAAAAACAGTGTATATATATATATATATATATATATATATATATATATATATATATATATATATATATAATATAGTAGTGAAATCACTTGCGTTTCGATCGCAGTCCCTTACAGATCCAGAAAATTATCACAAAGAGATGAACATACTGCAGGAAGCCCTAACAAAGAACGGTTATAAAAAAGAACATATAGACAAGGTTCTAAAAAACAAACACTTGGCCCCAAAAAATCGCGAAAACCAAGAGAATAGCTCCAAGGCTTTTGTTCCTTATGTAAGAGGCACCACAGACAAGATCGCAAGAATTCTCAGGAGACACAACATTGAAACCATTTTCACCACAGACCGTAAAGTAAAAGATCTCTTGCCAACACTTAAAGAAAGAATCCCTCTAGAAAACCAGGGAGTGTACGAAATTCCATGCGGAGAGTGCAGCTCATCTTTCGTAGGCCAAACCAACCGTAAAATAAGCGCCAGAAGAGACGAACATATGAACGCTGTCAAGCAAAAAACAACTTCTTCTGCTCTGGCCCAACACTGATTAAACACAGGACATAAGATAAATTTCTCGGGAACAAAAATGCTATCGAGATGTGAAAACCTGTCGACAAGGGTTATAAGGGAGGCTATTGAAATTGCAAAGAGGCCCAACAACTTAAATAGCAGAGATGATAGCCAACGTGTGCCTAATATTTGGAAAAATCTGCTTACAAAACATCAACCAGTACCACTTAGTAACGAAAGAGATTACAACTCGGCAACGCAACCACAAACACTGGCAACAGGGCCGATGACGCGCAGCAGGTCACGCCACCTGGTTCGGAACCATTCGGAAAACGAACACGTCCGATGCGCACACGGTACCGATAACACCGGAGTCGCAGGCGTCAGTTCGCTCGTAGACGCCATACAGTGAGCTTTGAAAATGGTGAATAAGATTTCACCGAAACGTCAGCTGCCTTACAGTCCTGAGAGGGACTCAGCACATACACGGGATGCCCGAAAACCTTCGATTGCACATCACACCCGTGAGAATATCCGACATAACATATATATATATATATATATATATATATATATATATATATATATATATATATATATAATCAGTTATCCCCTTAATTTACTTTATTTACTGTCGTTACGATTAATCTCAATTGACTAAATATGAAGGATTCAGACTGTGAAATTATTTATTTTTATTAATTTTTTACCGCATTAGATGTTAATAATTACAGTTCGAAATGCAGTTCTGCTATAATATCTTACCGACACATTACGAAACAGATATTTTAAATCGACAGTTGTTTTCTACGAATTTCACTCTTGGTTCATTAAACTAACTGTTCTAAGGTTCGTTATACTTACGATTAGGTAGTAAAATAATATAAAGAGAACCAAAATAGGAAGGATGATTCTCCAGAAACTTTATCGATCGATTGTCAGAATACTATAATTAGGAAAAATCTGAAAATTTGACAGTGTACTAACGTGCATGGGAGACAGCCAGCTAAAATATTTTCAAGATGGCGGCACTTCCGGTTATACCAGAAGTAGATGTCAACACCCTATATATTATTACATTTGTTATTTATACGTAAAATTTTAGACATATTTCATGTATAATGGTTTACTTAAATCTCACCGTTTTGGACATATTTGAATTTTTAGGTCAAAAATGAAGTTTGCGAACCAAAACTATAAATTTTTCCTATAAGAAAGTCTTTATTATTTAATTTATTCTTCCTAATTATTGTTTTCCCACAATCGATCGATAAATTATATATGTATATATATATATATATATATATATATATATATATATATATATATATATATATATATATATATATAACCGTGTTTTCTTGAAGTAGGTTAATAATATGATAAAAATATATAACATTCCACTTTAACCTTATATTACTTCCTGTTTATAGTGATCTAATCCTTGATTGTACCTATCTTAAAATCGCCTAACGAGTCCCAGTGACGTGAAACGTATATATCTGACTGTGTTTTATTCGGCTTGTGTGAATAATAAACATAATTAGTGGTAAATATTATAAAAACTATTAACGTAAAAAAACATAAATTATCGGCTCACCACGCGGCTGACTAGCCTAATTAAAAAAAAAACTCTTGAAAAGTATTACAGGAAATTTTACTTACATATACTCTGGAAAAAAAATATTATAAATATTCACTTCGCACAGATTTTGTTACATTTAATACACAAAATAAAGTGAGAAAACAAGACTTGCATGTCAAATTGTAAGTAAATAACTAATTAAACTACATTTATTACTATAAGTAATATACTTAGAATAAACATACATTCAATAAATTATATTTCAATAAATTATTAATAGAATATTCTAATAAAATTAAATTTTTTTATGTATTTGAAATATAATCTTTCTAAATTCGATCTCATCACTTAACAGGTGTACTAACCCCACCAAACGTTGGTATAGAAAACTTATATACTTCGACCATTGGTTTATTTATTAATGGTTTATTTATTAAATCTGGAATTGCCCTCGTAAAAAATCATGGTTCTCGTATTTTTGTAATTATTTAATTAAGATTCAAAGAACAGCGCAGCTTAAAAAAGGCAGTGTCTAATCGGTTAGTGAACTCATTTATTAACAATATTTACGCTACTGAAGGCTTAGAAAATTGTTAAGTAGTGCTTTGTACGAAGCAATTTACCCCTAATTATGGTTATGTTCTGTTATTAAACTAGATTATGCTGTATATGGATTAAATATTTCTAGAACAGTTTGTTAAGGTCACATAAATGCTTTTTTGTTATTATTTCCTTTAAATTTTATAAAATGATTGTACTTCCAAAAACGTTTTTAGAATTTTTATAGAAAAAATTGAACTGACGTCTAAAAGAGCGTTAAAAAGTGAAAAATAACTAAATTTTTATTTGAAATTGAAATTTTTGAAGTCGACGCCAAACTAATACCTGAAAAAATGTGATTCGCATAAGCAAATTAAACATATTTTATTTGTAATTGCTTTCTTACCATAATTTCTATATATTAGTAGTTATTTATTTCATTTAGAAATAATTTGACGCCGACTTCAAATATTTCAATTTTATATAAAAATTTATAGTTATATTTCACTTTTTAGCGCACTTTTAGAAGTCGGTTCAATTTTTTCTATAAAAATTTTATTAAATAAAATATTTTTTACTGGATGAAGTGCTTGACCCAAGTGAGAGTTGATAATCTACTACATACGTAGTGCTTTGAAAATTATTTATAAAATAATGTTAGATTTAAAACTTCAATCATCTTTCACTTACTAATTTATACGAAATGGACTTGGAACTTTGGATTTTTTGCAACAAAGAAAAAAAATAAAATTTTCTAAATTGCAAAATTTGAGATCTTTATTTTTCCGGTTCACTAAAAACATAATTAACAGTTTCCTCAAGAGATTCAATGCAAAAAGAAAGCAGATTATCGATTCATCCAAGTGTTAAACACAGTATTATAATTGTTTTGGTCAGCGGCAAAATTAAGTAATACCAATAGTTACAATGTTATAGGCACAAATGCGAACAGGAATAAAACGTACTAAAGAAAAAATATTACGACTTGGATTATATATTGTTAACATCATAAACATTTTGCTGCAGGTTTCTTGGCTGGTCCGTTCTTGAAATAATTTTCCATTACTTTTAGTATATTTAGTAATTTTTCTAGGTAAGCTCTATTACGATGCAATGAACTAATTAATAATAATATAAAATTTTATTATATATACATAAAATATATTTATGATTTGATTTACAAGCCAGACGGCTTCGCACTCCCTCCAGGGAATATTCACTCATACCAGGTACACAAAGGTACCAGAAGTATGAAGCTCTGTGGGAACCCTTTCCATGTTATCGGGTCCTAGGTGACGTGGTCTGCTGTATTTCCCATGAACTTTCGGACGGTTCGCGCGGTTGCTAGGAGAGTTGCTTTCTGCATAGGTTTATACAGATGCTCACTAAGACCCAGTCCCTTGATGTTCTGCAGGAGGTTCTTTGGTATCACTCCAGTTGTTGAGAGTATTATGGGAATCGTTTGGACGCTGTTCATTGCCCATTGTCTTCGGATTTGCACCTCCAGATCTCTGTATTTGGCGATCTTCTCGTTGTATTTTGGTCTTAGGTTGTTGTTGTTAGGTACAGCGATGTCGATTAGTGTAGTTCGCCTAGAAATTTTATCTATTAGTATAATATCTGGTCTATTATGAGCAACTGTTTGATCCGTCAGAACCGTTCGGTCCCAATATAACTTGAACTGGTTGTTCTCAAGAATAGGCTCTGGATTGTATTTGTAATAAGGCACTTTTCCTACCTGTAATAGGTTCAATTTTTCTGCTAACTCTTGGTGGAGTATCTTAGCTGCTGAGTCGTGTCTTTCCTTATACTCGGTTGCGGCAAACGCTTGGCATCCTCCAGTTATGTGCTGGACTGTCTCCGATGTTCGACAGCCATATCTGCACTGGTCATTCTCTATTGAGGGATCTCTAATGATGAACTTCCGATAGTTCTTCGTCGGAATAACCTGGTCTTGGATAGCCAACAAGAAGCCCTCCGTTTCTGGAAACATCTGTCCTGAAATCAACCAGTAGTTCGACGCTGAGTTGTCGACATTGTCCTGATTGACCTCATTTGGATGCCGTCCATGAAGTGGCTTCCGTAGCCAGGTTTGTAACTTCTCTTGGTCTGTTTGGTGGTGAGAAGTAATATCTTGTTCCCTCAACTGTAGCGGCGTTGAATCGTCTGCCTCGCATATTGCTCGATGTAGTGTGGAAGAGTCCGCTAACCTGTGGAAATATGAACGTAAGTTTATTATTTGTTGATCGAGCTGTTTACCAATATCCACCAATCCTCTTCCTCCTTGATGTCTTGGAAGCATTGTACGTTCAATGGCACTCCGAGGATGATGTTTTTGTGCTTTTGTTAGGAGTGTCCTTATTTTTCTTTGCAGGTTTTGGATGTCCGTCCTGCTCCATTTTACAATTCCAAAGGAGTAGCTCAGCGCTGAGCAAGCATACGTGTTGAGCGCCTTAAACAAATGTCTACTATTTAAATTAGTTCGTAGTACCCGCCTTACCCTCCTGACAAATCCGGTTGTCAATTCAGCTTTCATGGTGCCATGGTCAATTCTTTTAGCCTGTTTCATACCTAGATATTTGTATGTTTGGTCTGCCTCCATTGCAGCTATAGTTTCACCGTTCTGCATTTCAAAAGCCCCCGGTTGTATCTTCCCTTTAACGATGTTCAAAATACGGCACTTATCAAGTCCAAATTGCATTCCGATATCCCCGGAGAACTCCTCTACAATTTTAAGCATTTGTTCCAGCTGGTTTCTGGTAGCAGCCATCAGTTTAAGATCATCCATGTATAGAAGATGATTCACTCTGACTACCTCTTCGTTGTTATTTCTAACACTAAAGCCGCATCTGGTGGAGTTCAAACGGCGTGATAGTGGGTTCATTGCAAGGCAGAACCACAATGGGCTAAGTGAATCGCCTTGAAATATTCCTCTTCGTATCGGAATAGTGTTAGTTTCGATGGTGTCGCTGGATGGCACTTGCAATTGGATCCTAGTTCTCCAGGTTGACATGATGCGTTCTAAAAAAGAAACAAAATTATTATCGACCCTGTACATTCTCAATATAGTTTTGAGCCACTCATGTGGCACCGAGTCGAAGGCCTTCTTATAATCTACGTAGGCAGCAAAGAGGTTTCTGCGGTTGGTACAGGCTTGGTTACATATGACAGAGTCAATAATCAATTGTTCCTTGCATCCCATTGCTCCCCTCGTGCATCCTTTCTGTTGAGTTGCAATGATGTTATTTTGCTCACAGTGTGCATAGATGCGTTGGGTCAAGCAGGAGGTGATCACCTTATACAGTGTGGGTAGGCAGGTGATCGGCCTATACTTAGCTGGGTCATGTGTGTTATGTTGGTCCTTTGGTAGGAGGTACGTAATACCTTCGGTCAAGAACAATGGCATTTTTGCTGGGTTAAGAAAAACATCATTAATAAGATCAGCCAGCCGATGGTGCATACACCATAACTTTTTGAGCCAGTAGTTCTGGATCCCGTCGAGACCTGGAGCTTTCCAATTATGGGATTCCTTGATTATTCTTGAAATTTCTTCGGTGGTAAATGGCTCAAACTGCATCTGGCTGTAATCTTGGCAGATTTGGTGTTCTTCATTGATCCAGCCAGCTGCGATGTTACAATCGGCTGGTGTGGAAAGTTGGTTTCCCCAAAACTCTTCTACCTGCTCTCTATTGGGATATCTATTATCTGCTATATTAGGTGGAGAGTTTAGCTTACGGTAGAAAGTCTTTTCTGATCGTTGGAAGAGCGCATTGTCTCGTTTTCGGTTATTGCTGGTCTTGTACCTCTTTAGCCGTCCTGCAATAACAGAGAGCTTCTGTTTCAGCGAATCAAGGCATTGCTGAGCAGTAACATTGGCTGGATCTTGTTGCGAATGATATCGGACACGATTCATGATTTCTTCAACTCGCCTTTGCAGTCGAATAGTCCTTGTGCCCCTGATGTACTCCGTCAGCTGTCCTATATCTATTCGAAGATTTTCAATTTTCTTATTTAGACGTCTTTCCCATGGTGGTGTGTTGGGTTCTGTTCTTGCTGGTCGACGCTCTGTTGTAACTTTAATTTCTAGAGCTCTAGCTATAGCAGTCGCGGCACAGTAGATGGTCATATGTAAGGACTCCAGAGTGTAGGCATCTGAAACATAAGCTGGTAAAATCCGATTGTTCATGATGTCTAACATGGCACCCAGTTTTTTGGATGAATTAATTTTTGGCAGGGCCGGTCTTCTTAACGGATTGCTTCCATCATACTCCAACACCGCAGCACTCATTTCCGTTGACAGTTTTTGATAAAACAGTTCAGTGTTGTCCTGTTGAGTTTCGTCATTCAGCTGGTCCTGTTGTTCTTGGACCTCAGGTTCCGGTTGTGGCTCAGATTCAGCAATCGGATTGTTGTTATTGTCAGTGCCTCTGATCTCACGTTCAATTTCCTCTTTGATGCTATTAAGCCGAGCTTCAGAAATTAGGCTGTTTCGGAGAATAACTCTATACTGGTCAGCTATTCTCTGCTGGGACACTTGCATGTGTGGGTACTCTCTGCAAAATTCGGCATGTAGTTGTTGTCTGTAGCCGATCATCTCTCGTCCTAGTTGAGTCACCCTATAAAATATGCGCATTATTGTCTCGTTCATGGACACAGTCCATTTCATGCGCTGTCTTGGTCGTCCCGCTTGAGTAAGAGTTGGTTGGGGTTCCCGCACAACATCTTCGGCGGGTAGAGCTCTTGGAGTTATCTGATCCTCGTGTTGATGTAGTTGTTGTTGCCTGTCCACAGTTATGTCAACTCTCATGCTGTTGTTTGGTTGTTCTTGAGTCTCTGGGTCTGGCTGTGGCGCAGGTTCTGCGGTTTGTTCATTGTTATCATCGGTGCTTCTTATCTCTCGTTCTATTTCCGCTTTGATGATGTTAAGTCGCGCTTCTGAGATTAGTTTGTTTCGGAGAATAGCTCTGTATTGGTCTGCTATTCTCTGTTGTGACACTTGTAGGTGTGGATATTCTCTACAAAATTCGGCATGAAGTTGTTGTCTATAGCCGATCGTTTCTCGTCCTAGTTCAGTCACCCTATAAAAAATGCGCATTACTGTTTCATTCATGGATGTTGTCCATTTCATGCGCTGTCTCGGAAGTCCCGCCTGAGTGAGCGCTGGCTGAGGTTCCAGCGCAGCACCTTCGGAGGGTGGAGCTCTCGTTGTTGTTTGGCTCTCATGTTGTTGTTGGGCTGTAGCTTCTTGTGCGACAGGGGTTCGCCTCCTCAACACCCTGCCACTTGAAGTTTGCGATGTCGAAATGTTGCTCCCCCCAGAATCCGTGGAGCAGACCGCTTCTGCGGTGTGGGATTGTGGACCATGGGTCCTACCCACCTGGGGTACATTATGTTTTGCAGTCGACATTTCATTTTAAAAGTTCTCCCCATTTAATCGCCTCCTACGATTGGTTGAGGGAAACCCTGGATCTATTCTATTCTATTCATATATTTATGATTATTTATAAGATAATATTGACAGGTAAAATTACCTTACTGTTAACTTCTCACACAAATACATCGGTTATCACGTACAAATTTATTATTTAATCACCTTAAATAAATTATTTATTACTTTGGAAGTACCTGACACCCCAGTACAGCTTTAACTTTAAAACCGGGGGTTTACAATTATCCTAATCTATTTTTAAGCAGGTGTTAGAAAGTTATAAAGTAATATAAACCTGAGAAAAAATATTTCTGCGTAAATAGGGCTTTAAAGCCTAACAGGTGGACACCTGTAATAAATAAAAACAGACAATTAGCCTAAAATGAAGCATTTCTTATAAAGATGCATTTTTATTATATATATATATATATATATATATATATATATATATATATATATATATATATATATATATATATAGTGAGCTTTGAAAATGGTAAATGAGATTTCACCGAAACGTCAGCTGCCTTACAGTCTTGAGAGGGACTCAGCACATACACGGGATGCCCGAAAACCTTCGATTACACATCACACCCGTGAGAATATCCATATATATATATATATATATATATATATATATATATATATATATATATATATATATATATATATATATATATATATATATATATATATAATGTATATATAGGGTTTTTCTCAATCAAAGCTTGCATGGAGGAGATGCTGCAACCTAAAATAAAACGAAGAGTTTATATGAATATGAGTCGGCTGAGGCTTCTATACCAAAATATAGGGTGTTAAAGATTTTTAAATTATTTTCATATTTATGAAATTAAAAAGATTTAAACAATGTGAAAAAGATTTTGGTGTACGTAATATATTTATGAAAAATAATATTTCGGATATGAATACTAAATTATAGCCGCACCAGGGACGTACCAAAGGTTAACAAATTATTATTTGTTGGAAGGTTGTAGACAATGTTTAAGATTGACTAAAATGTGATTGTGGGACTTGCATTGTCTGTATTTTTATTTATTTTTACGACGTTTCGATTAGGTTGTGTCTCTAATCTTTAACAAGTATAAACTGAATGTTTTGTCTTAAGACTACAAGCTTATATAGAGACTGTGTCCACTGAAGCACAAAGTTTCACTTCACTATACACACCTCTATGATTTGATGTTACGAAGTAGTGGTTGCCAAAGATTAGGTATCTCAACACTGGATTTACTTAAGATTCCATTATTATTTTTAATGTCAGCTGCTTCTATAAATTTTCTTTTTTTCATGTTGGGTTCCATATATATTGCCGTAGCTTCAGATCATTTTATATGATGTTGTTTGTCCCAGGCGTGTTCTGTAATACCTGATCTCGACGTTTCCCCTTTTTGCGTATGAGTTTTATGTTCCTTGATTCTAACTTCTAGTTGTCGTTTAGTTTCTCCAATATAGATTTCACCACACTCACAAGCAGCTGTCCGGTGGTCGTTTAGAACAACGACAATGAATGTGTTTACAAAGTTCCATGTGAGTATGGTGAAATGTATATTGAAGAAACCAAGCGACCACTAGAAGTTAAAATCAAGGAACATAAAACTCATAGACAAAAGGGGGAAACGTGGAGATCAGGTATTGCAGAACACGCCTGAGATAAACAACACCACATAAAATGGTCTGAAGCTACGGCAATATATATGGAACCAAACATGAAAAAAAAAAATTTATAGAAGCAGCTTACATTAAAAATAATAATGAAATCTTAAGTAAATCCAGTGTTGAGATACCTAATCTTTGGCAACCACTACTTCGTAACATCAAATCATTAACGTGTGTACAGTGAAGCGAAATTTTGCGCTTCAATGGACACAGTCCCTGTATAGGCTCGTAGTCTTAAGACATAACAATCAGTTTATACTTGATAAGGATTAGAGATACAATCTAATCGAAACGTTGTAAAAATAAACAATAATAAAAACAATGCAGGTCCGACAACCACATTGTAGTCAAATTATTATTTATTGAGTAAAAATATGCACTCTTAGATACTGACATAGCGTAATCACATCGCTATTAAAACAAAAGATGATTCCTAGAAACATATTTCTTAAAAATCTTCTATAAGGTATAGTGCCCGAAAATTTTTAAAATGGCCCATTATATCTCCAAAAATGGTCTACCTATAGTTTCGGGAATCATTTTTAGATACCTCGACTGATACTATTAAAATTCCAAAAAAAAATGTTTACTGAATTTCTCAGAAGCAGGTAGTTTATAGTTTTTTTAATCACTTAATTATCAATTACAAAATAATTTTAAAATGACATACGTCAAAGAAACAATAATATACCGCTCACATATCATACTTAACAATATTTATATCTAAGGGGTCATATACGAAAGAAACAACTAATTAAAATATGCATAATGTTACATGCACTGCACATTTTGGTTTTAAAATCCTGCTTCCTCTTTTCCTGTGCCTACAATATTCTATTCCATTTAGCCTAGTTTTTACTTTCGTAATTATGAATATTTTTCCAATAAACGCAATTTTGATTTTGAGATTCGAAAAGAAATATTTTTTTGTAACCTGATTCATAAAAGGCTAAGATATTTTTTAAAAATATAAACCTATTTTTAAATATACTAAGATGTAAAATTGAACGTACATTTCAAATTAAAAAAATATACAGAAGTCGTCTCATAAAAAATATGCTGTTTGATACGATGTAAACAAAAAAAGTTGTTCCCGTAGTAACAACAATGTCATCAATAGTATAATAAAATAATAATAACATTTTAGATATTATACAACAAGCTGTTATATTTGTTTCAATCTTCTATCGTCACTATATCTCCAGACACCCAGCAGCAATATTTTGTTTTATCATTGATAAAACAAGTCAGTTTTACCTTTTTACATTCCATTTACAAGGGTATTTAGTCTACAACCTACTGTCTATGATTTATAACCATTCTAAAAGCACTAGCTTCTTCCCTTTAAATGTTTTATCATTTTTAAAGCATTTAAAGCAGAAAATACCTAGAATGGGTACTATTCAATCCGAACTCTACTTGTTAAAGTACATGCTGAATTGGTGTTATAAGCTAACTTGGTTTGACTTCGAACATGACAAGTTCTAAGTATAGAGTGTGCCAAATAAAACGAGTGTGTTTTTATTTAACAAAATAAATATTTAAAAATATATATTTTTGGTGACATACAATTAAATACTCTACTCTGACATGATTGTCCTAAAAAATAATCATTATATGTTAAATCAAGAGAAGTCAACAATGCGTTAGGCGAGTAACCCTGGACTTAACTGTAAATAATATTTTACATTTAATTTGATTTCAAGAACAAAATATTTTTTGTTATCATGACGTTAAAAATCATTCACTATGCAATTTGGTCTTCATGTACAGGAACATAAATAAATCATTGAGTGTACAGCGAATGACCTATCAATTCCAAGTTTTGAGTGCGACAGACGACCAGTTACTTCGAAGTATTTCGTGCACTAACAACTTTTATTGGTCTTGGCTCACCATGGAAGACCCATACGGTCGACTGCTGTTGACTTTCGGGCTCATACACATAGATCTAAGGCTCATTACCTGTTACGATCTAATAAATATTATTTGAAGCACGGCGATCGTATTTTCTAAACATTTTCTTCAATCGATACGAGCTTTTTCTTGTGCGATTAAGACTCAACTTAAGCATAGCTTTTTATGGCCAAATTTTAATGCAATATATTATATACGCTGGTGTCACTAACGCCCAGGGATACTTGAGTATCAGGATATGTCATATTATCAGTTCACTTACAGCATCGATGTTTTCTTGTATCACAACCGATTCTGGACAACTCATCCATGAGCGAACAACGGCCGCCATTGAATTCACGAAACAAGTGACATACAGTAATTTTTTTAGATGCTCCTTCACCGTTTAAAAAATTAAGTTCATCTATACAATCTTGTTAGGATTGTGAAAAATAATCACACGGAAATGTTCACGAATTAATTCCGTGTTTTGACCGAGATGAAATTTTAAAGTTACTGTACACAATACAAATAACTTCCATATGTCAAAACATTTTGAGTAAGTATAGCAGGCAACAACAGTGTTGTCAGTACCCGAAATATAAACGACTACTCTCCTATTAATATATTTCTCCCTAGTTTTATCTCTGCACTTATTTCTATTATGTAACCTATTAAATGATTTTTTTTGTCAGAAAATCGTACGTCAACAGAATGTTTATACTCCTTATTTTTTGAGCCACCATATAATCTATACTCCATGCATGCTTAAAGTTACCTTTCTCTCCCACTAACTACCTGCGCCTACCTAGCGTTGCTTTTAAGAATTCACCTGAGCGTTTCTTAGTTCGGGCCCGCTGACCAACCCAACCGTCATCGTAGCACAAGTTATACGCGAAATCGGTGAATGGTACCACATTGATACCGTTAGTTTTAGTGAGAAGTTTTCAGAGAAACTGTGAAACTCTCGAGGAACCACCCCAGGAAACTTATGTGTTCTTTTTGACTGATTCTATTTATTTGTAGTTTGTAAACAACATCTAGGTAAGTGTTGACCCTGAGTGATGGTATTCGTTACAAACAGCCAATGAAGAGAGTGTGTGTGCATCTTCTTATAGGTTATAGCATTGACGAAGT
Source organism: Diaprepes abbreviatus (assembly GCA_034092305.1). Classification (NCBI taxonomy): domain Eukaryota; kingdom Metazoa; phylum Arthropoda; class Insecta; order Coleoptera; family Curculionidae; genus Diaprepes; species Diaprepes abbreviatus. The sequence goes on from JASJET010000074.1 coordinate 5,020,507, forward strand.
TATTATTGGACCCATCTTTTTCAAAGCTGCTAAATAAAATGAAAGTTTAGGTTTATATTATTTAACATATGTATAGGATACCCATATGGGGCTACAGTTAGGTAAGAAAATCAATTAACTTTTTATTGAGTTTACTCGATTAACCGTCCAAAAAACTAGCTTAGAATTAAAAACAAAATTTTAATTACCATAATACATATTAAAAAAAAAATCATGGGATATAAATAATTTCGATTGCTAATAAAAAATTCAGAATTTATGAATACACTAGTATTAATACATCTTATCGGTAATTTTGGAAAAATGTTATTTGATTTTGCGAACAAAATAATTTTTTATATATTCAAATTGTCCATTTACCTCATTTTTAAAAATAATTTAACTGGAACTCTTTGGTCTCTTGATATTCTGCTCAATCAGTAATAATCAGCCGTTTTTTATTTAGGATATTTTCTTAAGGTTATTATAACTTTCCCGGCTACCTTGGCATTTTAAGTATATGTTCAGTACGATTATTTGATAATTATAGTTTTTTAAAGTTCTTTGTAGGTCTTTATTTTATTTTACTATTTATTATTGACATCTTATTTGCACTCTTAGGAGAAAATATACCAGTATTTGTTAGCAACAATTGAGCAAGAGCCAATAAAACTCTCAAATTACCATTGTTATTAAAAAATTTGATCTTTTTAGTTGGATTATAAATTATCCGGATCCAGAATATTTCTTCATCACACATACATTTTTTTTTGGAGGGGAGGAACATCGCCCCAATAGCCCGTGCCTGGATCCGTCCCTGCAGTATGTTATTTTATCAAAAAACTTCAATAAATGCTTTCCATTACGACCTTTAAATGTAGTTACAGATCCAGAATTGATGCATTATAAAATTTACATCTTATTTTCGAGAAAGTACCATAAAAAATTTCTTAATATATGTATCTGCAAATACAATATTGTCGATATAAGACAAGACAATCATATTATCAGCTTAAAGTACAATTAAACTAATTTGTTTAAATAATAAATCTGGTCACACAAAAGCAAATTGTACTTACAGTTACAATTTGTTAAGGCAAGCGACAAGTACCGTTTAGAATGTCCTTTCTTGAATATTAAATGATACACATTTTTTAAGCGTTAGTTAACCTGTTTTTCTCAAGAAATTTTTATTAATAAACTTAATGAAGTTTCACATTGATGAAATTCGGGGTAAATGATATGATGATGAACTGAATTTAACATATTATAAAGCAAAGAGTACCTATCATAAAAACAAAAGTGTCCCTACTCGTATATTAAATTAAAATTCATAAATATTAACTACCCGAACTACCCAGATGATTCAGATAGATTTTTTTTGCTCTCGGAAGTCTCTGAATAAATAAATATATTATATTTTACCATAAATTTAAAATTTACATTTAAATAACCTTTCCGTATTAAAAGGTCAAATTTTGGTAACATTTCAAAAGAACAGATAATCGTGTTTTTATTCATTCATTACACATTAATTTTTCCGTTATTTTTAAATATTAGATCTCCCTGATGATACATTCCCATTATGTAATTAATCTTTTGCTAGTAAGATTTAGCATTCAATCCCTAAACTTAATTTTTCGTTTTATTTCTGGTGTTTCTTAATCAGCAAATTTCGCAATAAAATGATTTGCATACATTTATTTTGTGTTCCATTCTTTGTCTACAAAATTGTTTAAACTAAACACGAATTAACTGGAAGTATGGATATGCCGTTAATATAAAATGAATATTTTAAAACAGTACAATATGTTAAGAATTCAAAAATGAAACAAAACACTGGCTCTTTCATTAAAAAATTCATGCTATATTGCTGAAATGCGGGATGCAATGATTTGTCACAGTTCCACTAGAAATATTTACCAAAACTACAACACTTTTATTTACTGTTGTTTGTTATTTTTTCGTTTAAATAAAGAGATGACCAAAATATAAACAACAGCCCTTATACAAATAAACTGATACAATCTCCCTTCACTCCTTTTTATCGTAATAATAATTGGTACTCCTCTATCTATCCGCTTGATAAAATACTTGAAAAAACAGACCCATTTTATCTTACTTTCTTATTTTTATTTATTCATTTAGGAACATATTTCTAATAGGCTAAAGCTCAATTACAAGAAATCCGAATTCATAAATTGTATATTTCATTTTAAACTCAAATTCTTAATTAACCTCAACCCATCCAAGAGAATACAACACTATATTAGTAAGATACAAACAAGTAAACCAGCTTTACGAATAACCAAATCCCCGCGTAGATGCCTTAAAATTGTTGAAAGATTATCAAAATGAATGTCACAAGGTACAGAAATGTTATTAAAAGTTTGGTACATATCATAAATTCGGTTCTGACAAAGTACTTTTGATCTTGGGCGCTTAAGAAAAAATGTGGTTGACGCATGATACCTATAAGAGACACCTGAAAGGATATTTGTTGCAGTAAAAATGGGCAATCAATTTTTACATGTAGAAAATTCAATAAAAATGTTACAGAATGGAAATCCTGGCGAAGGATTAAGGGGAGTGCTCCAAATCTGATCAGAATAAATTTTTGGTCAATATCCCACTGAGGATAACAATAAATATTACAGAAATCTCCTGTGCATAGATTCCATAGAGTGCTTGTGGCAGCTATATACAGAGACCATATGATTAAACCAGAATCTGATTTGCATCTAACGGGGAGTAATACAATAATTTAAATCTTTGATAGATGAGAAAAGTGTTTACATTTCCTTAATATGAAACTCAATGATCGAGATGCACTGCTCACCATCTGATAAATATGTGAAATAAAAGAGAATCATTAAAACAAGCTAGCCTGTTCAAGTAGAAGCATTAATTGAATAATTGAATAGTAGATTGTAATATAATTTCGAAGACTTTTGAAAAAATACATATTAAGGAAATACTACGATAGTTTTTAACCAGAGATGGATAACCTTTTTTCAAATCAAATTAAAAATGTGCGCGAAAGGAAAACTTAAGACAAAAGAGCAGTCTTTAATTTGTTTTAAGCTTCTTGCAGGCGGTCGTAACGTCATCCGGGAAAACTGCAGGAATGCTGATTGGCTCCGAGAAATATGTTGAATTAAACATATAATGTTACCCATAATTTTCTCAGTGATTTATGATAATTCTTTGTGACATTATGTTTTCAAACTGATTTCCCACAAAGTTGGTACGCTAAATAAAGTTTATTTCACATTATCGACGAAAGACAACATCTCGCAAAAATGCTTTCCTTCTATGGTATCAAACATTACGGCCCTTTCTAACGCGTATCTCACGTTTAAATATCAAATAAAACTGTGCTGTTAGCCTGCTCATATGAGACATGAGTTCAGCTTATTAGAATAAAGTTTAATAGGTGTTCCTGCATCTTCTACGCTTGCCTGTATGGGCTTAATATTCTATGCTATGATTACAGAGCGTAATCTACCAAGTCAGTCAGAAAACCTTGCTATTGGAAAAGCACAATTAGGTTGCGCAAGAAAGCTTGAATCATTCTCGCAATGCAGTGATGAGAGCATCAACCTAAAGACCATCAAAATGGATGGGAATATTATTGAGTGGAAGTCAAAGATTAAATATCTGGGGCTGACTCTAGATAACAAACTCCTCTGGAATAAACATGAAAAAGAAGTAATCAACAAGACTACAAAAGGCTTGATGGTCTGTAAAAACTTTGCGGGAAAAAGATGGGGTACAAACTCAAAAATCCTGCAGTCTGGCTAATACGAGAGCTTACCTCTCGAAAGTTTAACGACTGGCCTGTGCGTGTATAACCGGGGCAATGAAAACCTGCCATGGAAGTAATCCTAAGCCTCACACCTCTACATATACTTCTAGGGAATATGGCGAAGAAGACGATTTATATGATGATGAGAGATGAGGTTATAAAACGAGGTCCAATTTCTCATCCAGAAATCAACAAATCTGGGACATGCCCCAAGGTGAAATGAAAAAGAAATTCAACTTTGTGAAAAACTTCAGCACAAAGTCGCAAGGGCGAATGGGAAAGAAACACCATTGAAGAACTCAGCATGAAATACACTATATGGTATACAGATGGTTCCAAAACAACGGAGGGAAGTGGAGTAGGAGTGTAAGGACCCGGCACCAGATACTACGAAAGCTTGGGTAAGTCAACAAGTATTTTTCAGGCAGAAATACGTGCCATTAGGACGTGTGTATTCAATTTAACAAGGAGAAAAACTGTCACGGCCAAGAGATTATCATCATGACGAATAGTCAAGCATCCATCATTGCGTTGAACTCTCAAGTTGTCAGTTCCAAGATGGTTTGGGAATGCCTAAAGGAAATGAATGATTTAAGTTTTATAATAAAGTCACCCTCATGTGGGTACCGGGATAGAGGGGAATGAAATAGTAGACAGGCTCGCGAGGAAGGGGGCCGAGATGCCATTTCTGGAACCAGAGCCTTTCTGTGGAATTAATAGCAGCGTAATGCTGGAAGAACTAAAGATAAAAGAAGAAAGCAGGAGATCCAATTATTGGACAGAGCTGCAAGGATTGAGACAAGCAAAGATAGGATGCGGTTCTAGGGAGCACACCAAATCGAAGAAGGGGAGCTACCCACCTTGAACCCGTCCAACATGCTCAGATTCCTGAGAGAAATAGGACTGAAGGTCCTGCTCTAGCCGATAAGGTAACTTTTACGATTGGGCAGCAGTAGAGGGGCACAATAGATCTACCAGGTCGCAGTGTACAGACCCTCAACTCTACGCACATACATACATACATCAACCTGCAAGTTGAATCGGTTCGAGGAGGTTAGTTTGAACCTTGTCGCTGGCGAAAATATTTTTACCCAATCGAGGATACCCTTAGTCGTTGGAACCTATTTAAAGAGTTGGAATTAACTGCAAACAGTAATAAGATTTCTTACTCTACCCGACACAACTAAGTAGCGGGAATCCACTACATAGAACACAGTTCCCTAGAATGTCGGATTAGAAATTGGTGCGGACCATATACATCTCATAAGAGAATAAGTCTTAAGCACAAAAACTGTCAGCCATCGCGAAGAAGAAGAAAGGCGCTAGACCATATCCCACATTCAAATATCTTTAATATTTGCTTTGTTGACCGTTGATTTTCGAAATAAAATTTCACAAGTTTAATGTAGAAAGGAAAGAAAAAAAATCAGATTATTGATTTTTAAAACCACCTAAGAAATTATCGGCTACCCTGTAAAGTAAATAAACGTATTATTCTTGAGAAATCTTTTCTTTTTGTTACATTATTTATTAAACTTATTTTCAATTGTATAAATCGAAGAATTATTCAACCGTAGACAGTAGCTGTAGCTTCCATATCATTTCTAAACCGCATTCCATCCACTTTTGAGTGGACTACCTTGTCTAATGTAGAACCTTAAAACTATCGTCCATTTTACTTGGCGTAGAAGCCTACGTTCGTATTGTTACTTTGTCATTGTCGCCTTTGCAGAGAAACTGATTTGGATTCATTTAGAATGTTTTATTTAGAAGGTGTGGTATACCTTGATTCCGACAAGTTCCTTAGCTGTCGTTTAAATACCTACAAATTTACGAGGAAATGCAGAAAAGTTTTAACTAAAGATAAATTCATTACCATTTTTTTCATTCGTGGTTTTAAAAAGCGATTTTTATGACCTCGATATTGAAAACAGTATATTCCCCTAAAAGTAGAAATTCGGATAACAAGCTGCGAACTTATAGGGAGCTATTATCCTAAAAATATAAATATACAAAAATACAAAGTGCATGCTATATTGAGATTGCCATTAAAACAGCATACTTATTGTTCAGTGAGACCCGTTACTCTACTTTTCTGACAGCAAAATTAGTTTCATTAACAGACAATTCCTTTCATTAACTGTAAGTTAAATGAATAAATTATTCTGCTTCAATCAATTATATGAAATTGAATATGACAAATCTGAAAAAGTATGAAATTTAATTATTTAAATAAACCTAACTCGAAAAATTTGTTATAGTATCCTCGTTTTTTTACAAATTACCTGTATTTTGGGTTTGATAGCTAAAAATACGTCGAAATATAATTGTTAATTTCCAGAAACAACAAAAAAATCTTATTATGTTTTTTATAGTCATTAAAAATGATTAAATTTCGAATTAATTAATTCTCGGCCTACGTTCATCCCCATTATTTAATATATTCACTGTACAAGACGTTTAATTATTGCAAAATATATAATGTATTGATAAAAACAGTTTATTTTTTAAAGCTGACCCGTTTACAGTAACAATTTTAGCTGTGATCAATTATTAATATACCGACATGTTCAATGAAAAATTGATGCAAATTTTTGAGCTAGCCAACCTTAAAACTACAGCGTGGTCACTTGCCTTGGGTTTTTGATTCAATGCAAGGTCATATCAATTTGGCAAATTGTGTATTGATCATTGTCGAGCCGGTTCAACTTAATCTTTCTGTTGTTTTACAACACTATGATAACATAGGTACTTTTTGATTATATATATATATATATATATATATATATATATATATATATATTCTTCTACAAATGATTTTAAAAATGAACTTAATAAATTTGATAGTTTCTTTGAATTGTTTATAATAATCAATTTAAGTAGTAGCTAATACAAGTAAAATGGGAATTCTCTGGTAATGTGTTTGAAGTCCGACGCCAAACGGAATCACAAAGAACTAAATTTATTTGTTCACCGAAGGTGTTTTAGGGTCAGATTCTCACTATCGGGCCTCTCTCGATACGATCTCGATACGCTCTCTGTCTGATAAGATATTCTTACAGAAGAAACAATGAACCTATTCACACTATCGATTTCACGGGGATTTCGATATTGTAAACTCTTTTTCATTTAAAAAAAAAATGTATCGAACCGAGAGTGAACCGAGATCGTATCGAGAGCGACACTATAATGAGAATCAAGCCTAAACCGTTATTTTAGCATTTTAAATTAAAGTTAATGTTGGCACCAAAAATATTCTTTTCTTTGGTATGTGTTGTTTTTATTACAAAAACCATAACTACTTTTGCAAAAGCGAAAATTATCCAAAATAAACTTTAAAATTCTTAACAATGGATATATACATAAACACACAGCCACTGTTGTCTTCTAGATCTATGTCTGCTAGATCTTCGACACTTCGATTTAATGTACTCTTCTATTAAGTTCAGCATATCGACTGGTAGTGCAGTGATTTCAGACTATTACGGATATATGTTTGTCAACATCTAAGGCGCACATAAGTTATTCATTCGGTGAAGTCTTAGGAAAGCCTTTTTACATACTTGTACGTCTGTATAGCTGCTTTCAGCTTGTTTTGTTCGAGCCTTGTACGCATCAATATCCCGAATCAATATAAACAATATAAAATCAACTTGTAGCAAGTATTCAGAGGTCTTTTGAGATGCTTTCATAGAACTATTTCCAACATAGGTTTAATCTAAGGGGTTAACTTTTGGTGTGGTTTTCAGTACAGTATAAAAAATACTCTCAGGGGATTTCGTAAAGTACTTTTACAGCAGGTTAATGCAATGGAAAGCGAAGTCTTTTGGTTACTTCTTGATGAGTTTTCCTTAACATCATAAAATTCTCCATCACATTAATAATGCAACAGTAAGTTTTATAAAGGAAATAAATCAAATGACGTCGCAATCCTTAGAAAAAGTTACTTTTAAGCTTTATAATTTGTTAAATTAAAAATAAGTTAGAACATCACTTAAATCCTGAAAAGAATGTTACACTCATAACGTACATATGCAACCGTTTACAACTCTTGGAATATCTTACAGTATTCGAGATATTTTTATCCTAAGGATTTCCAATTAGTAATTTTATATAAATGACATCATTTAACTTGTTTCCATTAACCTTTTAATAAATCTTTAATTAGCAATTAACTATAATAAAAATAAAATAAATAATAAACCGCAATACTAATAAAATAATTGACATTCTTCAAAATGTATTAAGATCTTCTATGCCGTAATACTTATTGTAAAGATATTACACGGCTTTAAAATCTGTAACGTGTTAAAGTTACTTAAGACATTTATGTGGTAACTGTAATTCAGGTCTTAAATTATTTCTCATTCTACATTTTTTAAGGATTCCCTGTGAAAGAAGATTACTTTTAATAATTGTTTTACTTTTTATGACCGCAATTTTTGGTTCATTCTGTTACAAATTGAATTTTATTCCGTTTTAATGAAAATATTTGTTTCATTTATATAATTAGTCCAATGAAAAAGGAATGAAGAGTACGTTAGTATAAAATATTAATTTTAGAACAAACTAATATTCCAATAATATATTTGTGACACTGTTTTTCAGATTTTCAAAAATTTTTTGTTATACACTGGAACATAAAATCATCTTTTTGGTTCTACTTTGAAGACGTAAATCATTTTTGTGTCATAAGATTTTTTTACTTCTTTGGATTCTAAATTATACTTCTTGAACGTGGACCTAAAAATTATAATATTAATATTAATTTTCTGTTACGAATAACTCCGTTTGTTCTGGTTAGGCCCCACCAACACAAAAGTCTTTTTTCAACCACTAATATTTGTCGATATGGCACTTTCATTATATAAATATTTTTTTCTTAACTCTCCTTTTTTAAGATATGTGTAATTTTTTCTGTCAAGTATTAAACTTATTTATATATTTGTATTAATTTACAAAGATTATTTTTTAATAGTTTCCTAAAAACTTTATTCTAATTTGAATGGAAATGAATTTTTGAAATATTATGTTTGTTCGTATATTCCATGACACTACAAATTTTTGTGTAAAATAAGACATGATACAAATTATCGCTTGATGGAATTCGTGATATTAAACTGAAGAAATGTTTAAAGCAAGTTTAATTTAAACATTATTATAGCATATGAATTACATTTAAATGCCAACGATTTTGTCATATTTTAGAACAGACTTTTCTATTGATAAAAACTTTTGTTATTCGGACAAGTCCTAAACAGAGCAACTTTCTTTTAAGTTATGAATAGTTATTATTCCTTTTCGGTAAATCACAAATATAATACATAGCGGAAATATCCTATTCAGTTTGCAAGAAAGACACATCCTCTATACTAAGTAGTACAGACCGAGTCTTTAAAATGCACCGCTGTTTACCAATCATTTTCCGGTGTCTAAACTTGACTAAAAAGGAAAAGCTGCCAAAAGCGTTTCAATAAATATTATGCTCATTTTATTTATTTATTCATAATGCATGAACAATATCTGGAATCCGACAGCGTATAACTGTATTATGCCACACTTATTTTCGCTCAGATATGGGTACGGTTTGAGTCATAATTTTGTTTAATGTACGAATTCTTTGTTAGTAATGTCAAGGCAAGAATTCAGAATGGTCATGCTTATTTTTAATTAAAGTGCTTGTAAATACAAGAACCTTCGTAGTGTT